>CM061159.1:6450149-6802649 GCA_030710495.1 Labroides dimidiatus
GCCACATGGGGCACAGAGAGCCAGTACGTGATGTGTGAGACAGACAGCCTGTCCACCAGCCTTGTGCCCCCTGGCGCAACACACCAAAGTACAGCAGGGTCTCATATCCACTGCATTCCCTTCTCACTCACAGTTCTAAATGCTGTCATGACAAGGGAGGAACAGTTTTTGAAGTGGAACAGTTATTGTTACTGTGAGTGAAGAAGGAACACAATGGACATGAGACCCTGCTATGCACTGATGCATCATGACACAGGCTGTTTACACTCCACAGCACACAAACAGTAACGTGGAAATATACCTTAAATTGTTGCAATACCCACTGTAACAGTCAGAAGCTATGCTGTAAAATTAATCTATCATTCTTCAAGTTATGTAGTGTAATCCACTGTACAGTATTATACTGTCCAAATAAATCATGGTATCATTAGTTTTTTCAGTTTTTCCCTTTTTTTAATGATAAATTCCTGGCTACCACAGCTGCCAGTATTTTACCATAAATTTAACTTTTTTTTTTTTTTTTTTTTTTTCTTACGGTGTAAAGTCATTCACATTGATTTGTTTGGTATAGCTTAATAGAGTGTATTGATATTAATCCAGGTCTTGGTTGTTATTAAGATTATTTTTTGTTGTAAAATCAATCGAAAAAACAAAGTGAAGTTTTAGTTAAATTTTTCTAAAACTTCCAGCTAGTTTCTCACATATCCCCACAATAGACTGTATATAGAATGGACAGTGTGGCTCCGCCTTTTTACCATTGTACAGTTTTGAAGCCAAAAAACCTCAGTCACAGGAGCTGCCATTGGCCGCCATTGTGCAACCAGAGTCTGGGCAGTAGAAACTTACAAAGAACTGGGAAAATCTGAGTGTAAGTGGGTGTCAAAAATAATTTATTTTTTTTCTTTCGACAGTTTAATCTCTTCTTAACTTTCCCTCCTGTTGTATTTTATTATTCCTGAAAAAACTACACAAGAACGGCAGCTGTCAATCATCGTTAAACGAGACGTGAAACCTCGTTTTGAACTTCTAATAACTAATGAAAAAGAAACATTTCAGAAAAAAGAGGACCTGAACACAATGCAGCCCAATAATAACTAAATATCACCAAAGCATATGGATGTGAGAAACGTTTCTATGAGGTGTAATAATTTCTTAAAGTTTGGCCACAGCCCATCTGGAATGAATAGAGCCAGCCACCAGAGGGGGCAGTTTTTGAGGCGACCTCAGATTGAGCAAAGCGAGATGACGTCCATTTTTTTTTTACAGTCTTTGGTCCGCACTCTAAAGTCTCTTACCTTCTAATATCAAGGTGGTCTGTTAATACAAGAGGTCTATACATACATGTATATATTTTTTATCTTCTCTGATGGAACGAGTCTTCACGTTGTGATGATGGAAATTTGCTGCAAAGGGAGTGTGATAACCTGAATACAGCGTGTAACCACTCCACTTTTTATCTCTCTGAATGGATTGATATTGTTGAAGACAATCCAGGATGTGTGCCAGAAAGAAAACAATGCGCCATCTTGGGTTATCTTAAAGGGAAACTGATGTAAACAAAGAGGAGACTGATGTGGTGCCACAAAAGGCTGCTGGGATAATCTGTGAAGGAGTCTGGATGAGAAAAGAGTCCAGGGGATAAAATGAACCCTGGAGTTTCAGAGGAAAACATGGAGAAATTAAAAAGTTTTCTTATACACTGGTTACCAAAATTATTAGGACACTTGGCATATTTAAGAGGTTTCAGTTGTTTTGTTTAGTTAGCCATTAAATACCCATAAGAGTTAAATATCTACAAAGTCATCATTATGTCTATATTAGGGTGACCAACCTTTCTCTTATACCTGGACATGTCCTCCTTTTTGGTTGTAAAATTATGTTCAGGGGGATTTTTTAATATTGTTTGTAAATGTCTTGCTCATCTTGTTCTGCAAACCGTTATTATTTATAATAAAGCGCTGTACTGGGCCACAGGAATTATTTTGATGTACCTCCATGTCAAGATGTTGAGCATGCACACTGCACACGTCATGACGTGAAAGACCCAGACCGCTCCTTCTCTCAGATCAAAACAGAAGATGCTCTGACTGCCTGCGCTGCACGGATTTTGTAGCGTTTCCATTGACCAAAATATGGACAGGTCTCAAAATAACCAACCTGTACTGTAAATGCACCATAACAGACGAACTGCAGAAAAAGTACCCCTCTTTTTGTCGCCGTCGTGACTGGTGGGAAGCAGTGTGTACTATTTGCAAAGCTGGAACCTTTGTGTCAGTTGCAAATAAAGGTTCTGGAGACTTAGAAAACCACATTGCTACAGATTAGCACTTTTTTCCCCACTGGCATTATTGATGTTTATGTTATAGACTGATTTATTTATTTAGTCAAACAGAAAATGAATGTTTTAAATACATGTATGGGTATGGTTATAAAGGTACTTTGTCGTCTTTGAGTATCTTGGGGTATTATTGCAGTATTTCCAAGAGGCCAGATCGGGTGTCCTCTCTTTGGATTTTTAGAATTTGGTCACCCTACTTTATGTACTATAGAATGGAGCCAGAATAAGGAGATTTATGTCATTTTCCTTATAAAAAGAAACTAGACCCCCCCCCAGGGGGTTGTATAACTCAGTTTTGTCTTCGTCAACGATAATGATGAAATTATTTCGTTGAGGCCTCTATTTTTCATAACAATAACGAGACGTTTGTGAGTTTTCATTGACGAGACTGGATGAAAATGTTAGAGGGTGGTCTTTCAGATGTTCCAAATGCAAGACGTTTCTGCCTAATGTGTGTGTAATCTGTCTCACACAGACACACACTGACGCATTGTGTTGAGACGCCTTCACAACCTACGTCAATACAAAGATGCGCAAGCATTTGGGCACGGAAGTGACGTTTAGCTCCATTCATTCAGACGAGTTCTCGTTCTTTAAACTCAAAAATTAAAACTCAAAAATGATACGATACTGTGGAGTCAAATTCTACCTGACTGTTAAAGAGCAACCAGTGTTTTGGAGTTAATAGTGACTGTACTTACTGTAGACTCTCAGCCGAATGTGTCGGTGATGGTCGTCTGAGAGACTCCAGTTACCAGGGTCACACTTCACACTGAAACACCAGCAATGCCTGCGGCCATGTTTTTAAATGTGTCTTATTTATAACACACACACACACACACACACACACACACACACACACACACACACACACATATATATATATATATATATATATATATATATATATATATATATATATATATATATATATACATATATAAACTTTAGTGAGTCTAACTGACATGGCAGCAGGATTGAGAACAGTAATTATCAAAATAAGGAGAGATAAAAGAGCAATTATTTGGAACACAAAATGAATAACAATAGTATATAAATAATGGTCAATATGTCAAGTTTACAACATTAAAATTTGATCAATACTACTGTAAATATAAATAAATATGATATATAAAAATGTCAATCGAACAAGGGACTATCTCTCTCTGTCTTTCTCTATCTCTCTCTGGTTTCTGGGACATGCAGTAATTTTATTTCAACCATCTTGTTTTTAGACATTTTTTAAAAATGATTCAGTCTCTGCCCGAGCACGGAGGCAGAGTTTGCTGAACTCTAATCCTTAAATGTGCAGAGGACAGATCGTGTACCAGTCGGACCCTCAGATAACCAGACCCTGTGGAAACATCTTCAGCAGCACTTTGGGGCCTGTTAGCTCCACATTGCGGTGGGATTGTCTTTGGCTGTTAATGAGCTGAAAGCCTCGGTTTACTCTGCTCATATCCCACTCTGCCAAATTACAGCCTTTACACCAGCTGTCAGTTCAGACTGAGTTCAGTGAGGACAAAATATGTAGCATGTAGTGTACTCTTAGTAACATGCCCCTGACAAGACAACTGACAAGGAAGACCCAGAAGCTCGGTAGTTCAATCAAAAAGGCTTCTTTAATGCACAAACAGGCTCACAGGGAATGCAAAAACAAAAAATCACAGCACAGCTTGAGAAAATGGAAGTAACAAATCAAAGAACTCAGCAAGGCTGGTCTAACAGGCAACCAAAATCACAGCAAGGCTGGAAAACCAGATGAGTAATAAACTCCAAATCACAGCTTAAGATGGAAGAACAAAATACTATATAAACACTCTTGACTGGGAAGATCTTGAAATAAGAGAAGGTGGGGCACATTGAAGGACAGACAACAAGATGATCCGGCACAGGACAGGGGGAAGACGCCGACTTTAACACATGAGGCAAAGGGACACAGGTGGAAACAATGAGGGGCGGGGATGACAATCACAGTGGCGGAAAACACCAGAGCAGGAAATGATACGACCTGAAACAAGAGGGAAGACTTCGATACAAAAACAACACCAGACATAACAAACATGAACAAGAAGACTAAAGAAAACAGTGTGCAATGACATGACACGACAGGCGAGACATGACAGCCCCACTGGGCAATATGTGTAAGTCAGTTTTGGGATTTCAGAGAGATGGAGCCAATTAACACTGAGCAGATGCCCCAAGAAAGCCTCTGAATGTTAGAGAAGACACTTCTCTCATTCCTGATCGTTCCACTAGATTGTTCTCCTCTCCTTTCAGCAAAGTTATAATACAGTTACAACAAGTATCACTACCAGGCTTCAACTTGCGTTTTTGACACTCAGGCGATTCTTGTGATAGTTTATGTTTGTGTTCTTGTTTGTTCAAAAAACAACTTTGTTCCAGTCTGTGTTTTGATCAGCTCCTGAGAACTGGATTCCTGTAAAGTAGGTTTGATGTGAGTGTTTGTCCACAGATCAAAACAATACACGGACTGCTAATCAGCCTGTTACTAAAACAAAGTAACCATCGCAACAGAAACTCAGTCAGGGACTCTGTTTGAAACCAACCTGACTTTTTAGCAAGCTAACATCCAAAACTCAGGGCTAATGTCCATTTAAACCAAGGAAGGAGGGACCGCAGTGCTATCTTTGCTGTTTGTATGAAAGTCAAACTTTAAAAGCTGAGATGAAGCTGATGTGTGCACCTTTGAGCTGCTGAAATAACCATGGGAACAGACTGTTAGCAGTAATGGCAACCTTATCAGATTCTTTTCTCTTACAGATACCAATCCTTAGTTAGAGCTTAGGGTTGTATAACTCAGTTTTGTTTTCGTCAACGATGATGATGAAATTATTTCATTGAGGCCTCTATTTTTCATAACAATAACGAGACGTTTGTGAGTTTTCATTGACGAGACTGGATGAAAATGTTAGAGGGTGGTCTTTCAGATGTTCCAAATACAAGACGTTTCTGCCTATTGTGTGTGTAATCTGTCTTACTCAGACACACATTGACGCATTGTGTTGAGACCCCTTCACAACCTACGTCATTACAAAGATGCACACGCATTTGGGCATGGAAGTGACGTTTAGCTCCATTCATTCAGATGAGTTCTTGTTCTTTAAACTCTAAATTCAAACTCAGAAATGATACAATACTGTGGAGTCAAATTCTATGGTGTTCTGACTGTTACGGAGCAACCAGTGTTTTGGAGTTAATAATGACTGTACTAACTGTAGACCCTCAGCCGAACGTGTCAGAGATGGTCGTCTGAGAGACTCCAGTTACCAGGGTCACACTTCACACTGAAACACCAGCAACGCCTGCGGCCATGTTTTTAAATGTTTCTTATTTATTCAACCTCAGTTAACCAGGTTTGACCACAAATAGTAAATATTAACTGCTAATGATGTTACAAGATGAGCGGAGGTTCCCAAGAGTGTTGAGTAATGGAGGCGGCGTTTCCACGAAGTATGTCAAGGCTTGCTTCATTTAGGGGAGCAGCTGAAAATGATGACATCCGAAGCCTCGCTGCCCGGCTGTACCACGTGACTGCTTCAGAAACTGGTTCAGATCATAGAGGTTCAGATCTTACGCCCGGTTTGACAGCAACATAAATCCCTCAGACACTAAAAATGACTAAACTCTCCCAATTTCTGTACATCATTGTCCAAGTTACACAAACATATCAGCACCCTCTTCCTTGTTTCACTGTTTCACTTTGCTCTGCCTGGTTAATTAAGCCCATGTCATTTTCCAAATGACAAAAAAACATTATTACACAACATGCCATATCATGTGATACTATGATTTTGGAAAATTCACACACACAGTACATTCAAAAGATATATCATTATACACGTGATAATTTTTTAAAAAGAAATTATTTGAAAGTCATTGCCAAGAGTCATAAAAAACAAAAATCCATGCATCACACATTCCGTGGTTAAGATCATAGACTGTGTAAAATATGGACGTGGTCTCCGCAATGTCACCCGTCTGTTCCTGATACAGTCAAATGAAGCCAATCATGTGAGCTGAGCTGAATCTCTGATTCGACACACTCCTAATCCTAATATCAAATAAACCGCTGAGTTAGAAAAAAAATTCACTCACTGTACAGTGTGTGCCGATAGCGAAACTAGCGTTTCAGACCCAAGCTGTTTTTGAACCAAGCTGTAAATATACTTTTTAATGCTGTGTTTTTTTTTTTGGCTTGGTGTGTTTGTGACCTCCAGTCTTTCTGCAGCCAGCCTCTCCTAATCAGTATTTAATTAAATAGAACGATGAAAGATGTGTGCTTGTGTTGATTTTCAACAGACCCTGGAATGAAGTGGCTTTCATACTTGTAGAGATTCGGATTTCAGAAAGAAAAAATGCAGTGGTCTCTTAACTTTTTTTCCCACAACTAAAAGTGAAAATCCTCTGCATATGTCTGTTATCATACAATAATTTGACAATAGTAGTTTGAAAATAGTTTTTCAATTTGCAATTGGAAGCTCTAAACTAGTAGATGTGTCCTTTATGGGTATTAGTGGTTGATTTTGTTGAAATAAAACATGATAAAGAAAGCTAAACATACTCTGATTAGTAAGAAAAGAATATAACTGTAGTGTCAGGAGTCAGACCCTCTCAGTGCAGATGTCCTCTGTCCTCATTTCAAATTCTGAGCATGATCCTCAGGCACCACACGGCCTCTGCACAACATCAACCCTGAGGCAGAACCCACCCACCCTAGATTGCCTCTCCTCCACCCCTGAAAGCACCCATTCACTTCAGGTCCCATTCATTAGAGCACATCATAGCAGCCCACCAGCCAGCCAGCCAGGTCTGTGAAAGGACAGGGAGCCACACTGAGCCCCTCTTCTTTCAGGAATAGGAACAAGGCTTCAGTCTGCAAAGGAGCAGAGCAATTATACTCCTCTCTTCCTCACCTAATCTTCATCGGAACCTTTCCACCACATTTGCCTACTCTGCTGGCAGCATGGCTGTCTGTGTGTGGGGGGATTAAAAACCTCAGAGAGCACCTTTAGGGGCAAAAAGAGAATTGGAATTAACAGAGGTTCAGTATTATCAGCGAACATGCCATAGGTGGCTGCGAGTCCATCAGCCCTGAGGAGAGTGAGCGACTTAATAAGAGCCTCATTAAGAGCACAGTCCGTTACTGATAAGGGTCCCCCTGAGACTCACTAATTAAAATCAAAGGGGGGTGTGAGAGTGGCAAAATTGGACACAGTCACAGTCAAACTAAGTTCTGACAGGCAGCCCCCTCTAATACCAGACTAATCCGACCGCGTCCTGTGTCAGGCTTTGTGTCTGCCCAGATGCACCTTGCGGGCACAGAGCCGCGGGTAGTTTGACTTCAGGCTGTTTGATACTGAAAAAGAATGACTTTGCATAATGATACCACAGAGTTGGATTTGTGTGAGTGAGTTTTTTAAGGGCACATTTATAATTTTTGTTACGTCAGTCGCCCACTTGGTGGCAGAAGAGCTCTACTGTTCTCCTCACAGCTGCCTTTGCTGCTCAGCCACGTGTGCAGGAAGAGAGGGGAAAAAAAAAGACTTTTGCATCACTGAGGTTGGAAGAAACAGGGAATCAGCTGTAGATGTCATCAGTTTTGTGCAGATTGACGCACCCAGGCTGCTGTTTTCAGTCTGTCACAAACGTTGATGCATTGCAGAAGAAGACATTGAAATGCTCCTATTGGGGTTTCGTGACAGGATGTTAGGTAAAGATAGAGCAGGCGTTGCACCTTGAATGACAGCTTCTTTGCAGGGGAGGTGTTGGTGTAAATGTCAGGATCATTGTTTCGGTCGCCTCTTGAATTTAATCCTCAAGCTAATTCCTGTAGTTTTGAAAAGGACGTAAAAAAGCAGAATGTGTAGGCTCACGGTGTAGCGATGATGCTGAAAGGGTTAAAACTGTTTATCCATTACTGGAGGCCAGCAGTCACCTGCATAACACTCTGAAATCATTTTCATCATAAAGCAGAGCCATTTAGGTCACAGTGAAACGGCAGGAGAAAACTATCAGGCTCATAGAAATAATATCCCTCATCAAACGCCTTCATCTCCTCCTGCCATCATCATGCTGAGGCACTTCAAAGTTATTCTTTGTTGTTTCACAAACATAAAAAGCTTTACCTCAGTGGATTTTATGTTGAGGGAAACAATGACTCTGAAACTACTTTCATCCTTGAAATGAAGTAGAAAAAGAAACCGCTGGGCCCACGTGCACGTGGCATGTGCGTCTATTTGTAGACAAACATGCTTCCCTAATAGAACGATGCTGGCAAGCAGAAAATAAACGTCCTGCTCGGTGCACTCCAGTTGTCTCCGGTTTCATCCTTTCACGTCTGCTGCCACTGCTGTCACTGATAGTAAGGGCAAGGACTGTTCATACACAAACCATTTCTCTTCCAGGAAGAATTGATTTAATGACAACATCCAGTAGCCGCAATCGATGGTGCAGAGGGAAATGTACATTATGAGGAAAGGAAGACGGATAATGGAGGATCAGAGAGCCATATCCATCACTCTAACTGGGCTCCTTAAACACTCCTCCCTTCCCTATTCAAAAAGTAGCCAGATGCTCAGGTCAGTGTTTATCCTTCGCACAGGGTCAGATCCACACCTTCTCATCACCCAGTGGTGTAACATCTGGGATCACAGCAGCATACAGCTCGAGATGATGATCATTTCAGTTTACAGCCTCACTGTTTAAGCCCATGCGGCTCCTCAGCTAGCTGTGGATCTGGACGGGAAAAGTATTTTGTTGTACCAATTTTACAACCAAGTCAATCCTACTGTACTGAAGACCTGGCTTCTACTTTAAAATCCTGTAAACAATGAAAGTGAAACGCCTTCATCTCTCTGTGCTACCAGCTTCTAAGACCAGCATCCTCTCTGAACACATCTGATGAGCTGTCGTATCAAACAACAGGAGGGCTGCTTCTTGTCAGAGTGCAAAGATGCATCATGGGTCCCCACATACATTCCACAACTCCAGTGGCTTTCAACTAAGATGACGTTCAATCTGCAGGTGTATTTATTGTTTTCCTCCCCTGTCCTCGACATTATGATTTCTGTTGTCAAACATTCAAATATTCTTCACTTCTACGCCTTTGCCTCTGTAGGTTGTCACCTCACAGTTTTATAGGATATTACCTTCTTACTGTTCTTGTTTGTAAGAAAAAACAGTAACGATACTGAAATAATTTGCCATGGAGGAGGAGGATACAAGAAGATTCCCTCAGGATAAATGGAGTATTTCTGATTCTGATTCTGAAGAAAGGAAACTAACAACTGGTCTCATTCCCAACATGTACGTAAACTAAAAATCTCCAAACACGGCTAAAATTGTGATGATCTGTGCATCTTTAGAGGACTGCATATTAGTAACATGTTAAAAGGGTCTGATAGGACTGTCTGTTTAAAGTGGATGACAGCGACACCTTGTAGCTCACGCGCACACTGTCGTGATGACATGATTCTTAATAAGTTGTGTTTGTTTTGGAAATGAATGGAGATCAGATCTTCTTTTTAACACTACTTTTCTATGTTCAAGACAATTTTTTAACCGGATACAACGCAACAAGGTAAGACATTTATCAAGAGTTACACAGCGCTGTTGTATGAAATATGACAACAAGCAAATTTGTTTGTTCTGTAGTTTAGCAGACGGCTATTTGGGAGCCTCTCGCAGCTCAGTGGTCTGATGTGTCTGTAGGTTAACGTTTAACATTAGGGAATCCTTATGTGCTGCTCATCTATCGAGCTAAGCTAACGTAACCTCACTCTTCGTTTTATTGACAAACTCAAGTTTGTCAATTTTAACATTATCACAAACAGGACAAAGAACTAATCAGACAGGTGTGTGACAAGATACAGGTGAAGCACGTGAGGAGCACTCACAGAGGGAGGGAAACTGGGGGAGCAATGAACGTGAAAAGAAACTCTAAGACACACAGAGAACTGAAGAAGGTAACAAACACCAAAAGAAACACATGGAAAGAAACTGCAAAATTTATCTGACAAACTGAAGACGAAACGAAGAACAAGAAGACAGAAAACACACGAGGGAAACAACACCAGGAAGCACAAGAAACAAGCAACACCAATGAAACACAAAACCAAACCATCACACAGATGTTGAAGTGTGCGAAGTGTTTTCATTTGAATCAAAGTCTGATGTAGACTACTTCTTCGCCTTGGCTTGTGATATTATCTAACTGATAACACAAGAGGAGGATTTCTCACCTCTCCAACCTGAAGCTTCTGGACCCTCACAGCTGAGATCACATGTTGTCTGATGTAATGAAAGCTTTCATAACACCGCCTGAGGAACTGAGACAACGCTCAGGCTCCTGAGCTTGGAGCGAGGCCTGGATGAGCAATCACTGTAATCTAAGCATCAGCTCTCAAACTGACAGACAACCCCTGTAGAACCAGGATAACAGCAATGTGCTGGAGTTTGAGAAAACTGTAATCACTGTGATTTTCCTCTCTTGAAGTCTCATTGATGACTGTTTTTTTAAGGGTGACATCCATTGTATGTGCCACATCCTGATTCCCCTCTATGTTGGGCTACAAATTGCACAGTCAGATTCTTGTTTTGTTCTACATGGTACAAAGAATGATAAAGTTTGGTGCAAAGAGTTGACTCTGCCAGAAGGAAATGAGCACATGCAACATGTTCACCATGAGTTCACCATGGCAGGGAAGATTATTTCATAAATTCAATCTTGAGTTAAAGATTGTGTTTAAATCAATATCGTGCTTATATGGAGGACAACATGTAGCACAGTCTTTGTTTTTAATGTCAAGGTGAGGAGGCTACAGAGACACGAGATGCACCTGGACCAGGTTTGGAGTTTGTGCCTCTGCCTTTCTGTTACTTAGGTGTGTGTTGCCACTGATCAGGTAGAGTGTGGCGGAGGGTCATTTGTAGAGTGGTAAAACCTTGGCATAGTGTGCAGGTACTAAAACCCAAGAAGCTCACAACTCGGTCTTCTCTGGACAAGAAACAAAACCTTTAACTGTGGAGTGTTTGGTCTGATAGAGGATAAGGGCTGTTTAAAAAAACACGAATAAAGTCATAAATTTATGAGAATAATCTGGTTATTTTAGTCTATAGCTTGTTGATCTGAAGAACAGTAGCCGCCTCTACAAAAATTAAGAACACGGAGCATCTTGTGAAGTTCTTCTTTAGTTTAGGTTTAATCTTGGTCCTCATCCTCTGTCGTAGTGTGGTAGCCTACAATGCTACGTGTTTCAGCTGCCTTCATCAGAAAGCTCCAGGTTCTCTAACAAACTATTGGCAGAGATATAAAGAAGGCTGTTTGTCAAAGCTGGAACTCAACACAACTTCATCAAGAAGACGCTCTCATTTCATCCTCTTTGAGAAGGCAGATGGCCGCTCCTATAAACAACCTTTAAGAATGAAGTTTGTTTTTTAACATAATTGAATTGATTCATGAATTTAATCTGGGATTTGTCTGACTTTATTCTTGTAAATTTGTGGCTTGATTCTCGTAAATTTATGGGTTTTTTATTGTAAATTTCCTCCTTTTTTTCTTTTTTAACTTGGACTCAATCTTGTGTCGTAATTTGGTGCAGCTATAATTTGCATGTGTATATTAATAACAATCTAAAGTGTTCAAGGGGGAAGAAATGTATTACAGACGATGCTGCCACAGACTCAGAGCTGACCCCGTCAGCATTCAGACAAAACTAACTCCACATTGTGGTATTTCTGCTTGATGAACAGGACAATTCAGACCGTCAGACTGCCTGCAGATCACCGCTTCATTCATACTTTTGTTTGTTTGTTTGTTTGTTTGTTTGTTTGTTGTAAATGAATGACTTCTCAGTAGCAGTTATCTACGGCATGAAATATCCCTTCAGGTAAGGCATCAGACTTTACGCTCAGTGCATCCAGATAGACACAGTCGATCGCTCTCTGGTGATGATTTCTTGTGTTGTTTCAAAGAAAAAAGGATAACTCTGCACCTCATAAGCAGCACTTTAGTCTGGATTACTTTCTTCTGAACACAAACTGCATCTTAACAGTCCTCCACTTAAAGAAATTCATTTGGAAAGCTAAAACTGTCCTGCGTCTGTATAATTACATTTGAGTACTTGTCAAAATGCACACAATCTATCATCTGTCTCCACTTTTCAGCCTTAATAACCCCTTACAACACTCTGCTGCTTCATTGTGTGTCGCATAACTTCTGAACCCTGGCTGTGCTGTCACACAATGCGGAGCAAAGCTCCAAACTTTTCTCAAGTCATCCTGGCGAGTCTAAAGCTGCTGTTGGCTGCTGCTGCTGTGTTTCTCCCCTCTTTACTCCCTGAGCAGCAGGAGCCCAGGTGTTGGCAGCGAGCAGATTGCATGGCAGCAAAGTGATATTTTGATGACATGACAGTCAGCTCCCTTTCCCATTCTGCTGTGCGGCGCAGCGCTGTGGCTCGACGCTCCGCTGGGATGGGCAGATCCATGGGTCCACACAGCTGGCATTGGCTGCTGCCAACTCCGGAAGCTCCCCATCACAGATGTTCATGTGGCCACCACATTGGCAGTGTCTGTCTCCCTATACTGACCTTACTCTCGACCACAGCAGGCTCAGGATGAAAAATGTAGTTAGTCAGTCACTGGAATTAACCAGTTACGGGTAGATTAGCTCACAAAACCATTAGGTAAAGTGGACATTGAAACAACAGCGTTGTGCCATGCTAAAGCATTGGCACGTCAAGTGACAGTTGCCACGGAAACTGGAAAGTGACTGATCGTTTTGTTAATGGAGTGCTATTTAATAAATTAGGCCCCTCAAACGTTTCAGTCTGCTTATCGTGTCCCCCTTTTGTAACCTGCTGAAGGAAAATCTGCACAAAGGATTAAATCATTTCATATGACTGCCAGACATTCGCAGCTAAAGAAATACTTTAAGTGGTGCCATACAAGCCAGTGTAACACAGGAGCTAGCTAGTCCCCTAAATACTGATTTGTTGACATACTAAGACGTTAGAAGTAAAACCAAATCAGAGTGCACAAGTCTCAAAGTCTAAACAGGCATGCTAATATTAGGTTATTAGTGATACTACAGGCCTATTTATCATCATTCCACTAGTTTTCATAGTTTTATATACTTTCTAATTCCTCCACAAGTGATGACGTGAAGAAACCCATTACATGCCATATATGAATATGCTGGAAACATGTTTGTCCTTTTCATAAAGGGTTAATAAGTCGCAGCTTTGTGCAATCAAGCAGCAGTGTGCACTTATGGAGAAAACAAGGAAACAATGATGGCCATTGTTTACGTTGTGGTCTGATAGCCAGCTGGGCCCTGGCATCGTGAATCACCATCTTGTGAGAGTTGCGTTCAGAGCAGTCTCAGATTGAAGTGTCCTGTATTGCATGCACAACCAGTTTTGTAGGTCTCATGCAGCAGAGGATCTGAGACCTACAAATACCAGCATCCTCCCAGGGCCTTCTAAAAATAAAAGTCTGGGAGACTCTTAAACAACCATAGTGGACATAGACACTGTAAATGTACTTCACCCGTTCAGTTGTAAGCATTTCACCAACCTGAAACGAATGTGTCCAGTTCATTGGCTACTTCCGCTGCTGTTCCTCTCTCTGCAAGTCGCCAACTATCTGCAACTACAGATGGCCTCAGGACTGATCCTCGCCAGTTTGGACAGAACAACAGACGTCAATGTTTCTCCACTGTTCTTTCTGTGAGGCCAGAGACTGAAGGGATTGACTAGTAAGAGCGAGACTGATAGTGAAAAAGATCTGAGGCTTTGAAAAACATTCCAGGCTTCAGCTCTGTTAGACAAACCAGCTCTACTAATATTTGTTTGTGTGTGTGTGAGAGAGAGAGAGAAAGAGAGACAGTGTGTGTGTACAGACTTTATGATGTCTTCACTCCTGTCAGTGTTTATACACTGACATTTTAGGGTGGATACAATTCAGACAAGACCAAAGGGTTCAGTAAACCTTTGAGTTTTTTTGTATTTTTTTTTTCTTTTTTACCTGTGATCGGTTTTGGTATAAAATTTTACTGTAAACCGTGGTAGAAAAAAAATACATTTAATTATAATTTACTGTAAACAATGCAAAGGACCTGGCATCACTAGATCAAGTCGCCCTTCATTCACACCATATCAAAACTCACACACACACACACGCACATCAAATGTTGTGAGGCCATAATACAAAAAATTTTAATCCTAAAACCCTGGTTTCCTGATGAGTGTAGTACATTGTTGTGATGTTCCCATATGTGTTTGTGCGTGTCAATCTGACCACACAGAGCATGCGGAAGTGCTAAAATCTGCAGTTCGTTATGTGTCCACCTGAGGCTGACTCTGGAAGTATCAGAAGTCAAAAACACACCAAGCCAAAAAGAAAGCTGTTTCACAGCCGAAATAAATGTTGACGGCCTGATACAAAAATTGTCTCCTTT
Source organism: Labroides dimidiatus (assembly GCA_030710495.1). NCBI lineage: Eukaryota > Metazoa > Chordata > Actinopteri > Labriformes > Labridae > Labroides > Labroides dimidiatus. The sequence goes on from CM061159.1 coordinate 6,464,969, forward strand.
CTGAATTGTTAATTTCACTAATGGGAAGCACTGTACATGGGGTGAATTTTTTTTTTCTAACTCTGCAGTTTAGACAATATTAAGATCGCCAGTTCGTCCAATCAGAGGCACAGCTCAGCTTACGTGACTGCCAGGCACCCTATGGCTGTTACTGTGGAGACTCAAAGCCCACCTCATTTCCAATATGGCCGTGCCAGACTTTTTGTTTCAGAAAGCCGTTTCAGAAACAGACAGGTGACGTCGTGGAGGCTACATCCATTAATTATACAGTCTATGGTAAAAACTCATTATATTCGTTAATGATGTGACTTATCTTGTATCATTATTAACACAAGGTGAATAGAACTTCATCACCAAACAGACAATCTGTATTTTGTGAGTGTTTGAAGGCCTTGTATGAATATAATTTATCTCTTTCACTTAATTTAATTATTCATTTATTTTTTTGTTATAATGTTTGAATATGAAATCCAAGCAGGTGTTCAGTTTGAACTGCGTGTTAGTTCCTTGTACGGGGAAATACATCTAGTGTGTTGCCTCTTTTTCCTCCTCCATTCTGAAAAAGTACCAAACCAAAATTCAAAGCCATGTACCAAACCAAACCACATTTCTTTTACCTCTTGTATCCGTGTATCATTCGCGCAACTGATATTCAATTATGCATACAAAAAATAAATAAATAAAGTTGAAAAACAGTTCATTTTCCATTTTTACCTTCTTGAAATGAAAACAAACCAAAAATGTGTTCGTTTTTCAGTATCTTGTTTATTGATATTGATTAAATAAAGGAAAGTTGAATTACGGGCTACGGGCTGATTTTCATTTTATTTTTTAATTTGTCTCACCGTCGTGACCCGGAAGTTATAGACAGAGTAGCTTCTCTGTCAAGAGATCCTAGATGAAGGTGGCTTGATGGTAGTTGCCCGCATGGTTTTATTCAAAGGAGCGAAACGAGTGACTCTTAACGTCTTTGCACACTGAATCTGTTATTTTCAGATGCGTTTTTGGATCTATTATCCAAAAGAGAAAACACCATCACGCAAAGACACCTTGCACACTGAATCCGATGCATTTATCTTTCTATTAATTGCGAAAAATTTGAAGTACGATAAAAATGGCATCATTGAGCAGTGATCAAGCGCTCCATCTTGAGCAGCTGCTGTCAGTTTATCTGAGGTGGGCGCACACACACACACACACACACACACACACACACACACACACACACACACACACACACACACACTCTACCATCAAGCCGGCTTCATCTACGATCTCTTGACAGAGAAGCTACTTTGTCTACAACCTCAAGGTCAAAACGATCATAAATATTACATAATAAAACCAAATCAACAAATGGCCCTTCATTTATCTTTCCTTTATTTGATCTTTATCCACAATCTGGATATTGAAAAACAAACACATTTTCATTTATTTGTTTTCATTTCAAAACGGAAAAAAACAAACAAACAGAAAAACTGATTTTTTTGTTGGTTTTTTTTGTTTGTTTTGATTTACAGATGAATACAAATTGAATGAATGACACACAGATTCTTTTGTTACAGCTCTAACAGGAGTCTTCTTTTAAAACTTTCCATCATTCCTGCAATTTACAGTTTCGATCGAAGATCATTTTCATTCATTGAAAAATGAAAAAAAAAGTGGAAAATTTTGTAATAACTGTGAGATTGTTGTTGTTGTTTGTTGCAATATTTTTTTCAGATTGTTTCATTACCAATACGTTTTTTTTTTTATTATTATTATTCAAACAAATTCAAAATAAAAGTGTGTTAACTTATGATGTGTGTGTCATCCAGACTTCTCCTGTAGAACACACACCTGTCAGCATTTAGCTCCTGTTGCTATCATACTTTAAACTCTTATTGGTTAAAAAGTTGAATTAAAACAAGATCAGATGTATAAACTGGGATTTGTTGTTGTTATTCTTGTTTTTTTATTTTACTGTGACAGCAGGCAGCCTTTGTTCCAGATCCCTCCAAGTCTTCAAAATGTGTTTTTCACAGCATGCTGTTCACAATAATCACTTAACAATAAGAAAAGACTAATTCTGAGCCTGTTCCTGAAGAAGTTAAGGTTACAGGATCTGTTTTTAAATCAAACAGCTGTCGGGGTTCTTATGGTCTGAATGTTGTTTGCTTTAAACAAACTGGCCGATGCTGGAGTTGATTTAAGGGGATCCAAACGCACCATCAGTACACCTACAGTCAACAGCAGACTCCCCCAGCACGCTCACTGCCTACAGCCTCTTACGTGCAGACACAGGTGTAATTATTTTCTCAGAGATAACAGCAAATGTCATCAGCACAGTCAGAAAAACCTCCACAGTCTATCACCCTCCATTTCTATGAATCCCTTTGTCTCCAGCAATTTTAATACAGCCAATTAGTGCAGAGAGAGAGAGAGAGAGAGAGAGAGATGGAGGGGAGGGGGGTGCAGACAAATAACATGCATCTGAGCCTCTGCACACTAAACACTGTCAGCAGGAAGCTACATGGAGGGCATCTTCACTTCTTTCAAGCTTAATAATATTTGTGATCACACTCTCAGGGGACACCGAGTGGACAAACTGCTGGGGCTTTGTGCTGACTCGTGTTTATATAAAACAAAAGTCACCTGATAGAGAGAGTGCTGAGTGCAAACGTGAACCATTTACTTTCCTGGACAATGAAACTCAAACCTACGCCAGCATGCAGACACGTATCCGTCAGTGACGCAGGCATTTTGTACCGCCTCTGTGCAGAACATTTGGTGTGACCATCTCTTTCTCTTTTATGATATCAAAACATAATATCAAGCAGCAGCTGGTTCACTCCTCTACAGAATCTCAGCCCAAACTCCAGGCAGCCTACGCTGATTCTTCAGGAAGGACTAACATATGCTTGACTTCGCAGTTTACAGCAACATTAACTGCGTTCTGTTTTCGTAGCATGCTGCCTCTACAGGGCTTTTTACCTGCTGGTGGTAAAGAAGTGCCATGCTGGTTTTCACTCTCAATGTTAAAGCTGTTTTACAGAGGTCAGCAGAATCTGCTGCTTTAAGCAGCTGGAGGATTTCAATATATCTAAATAAGGGGAAGTCTCACAGATATACACTGGGCCTTTTCCTCTTACATAAAAAAGTACAGGGAACTGCTTGCACCAGACTCTGCTTTGAAAAAAAGATCAATAAATAAATAAAGTAAAATAAGGTCTGTCTGTGGAGGGGATGAGTCACTTTACTCTTTCTTTAGACCATAACTCCTGGAGAATATCAGCGCAAAAAACAGACAAAGATATCCACAGACTGTCGATGGCCTGGATGAGTTGTAGTCACAGTACATATTTAAAATAAGCTGCATACATTTTCCATAGTTCACAGTGCTTCTGGTAAATGGCACACGTCCATGTTGAGGAACAGTTGGTGGTAGATTGCTGAATTCTCACCCACCATGGAATAAACTGAAGCATATGGCCCTGAAAGCAACAGGATGCCCATTTTTTGGCACCATCATTCACTGCTCTGATTCTATAGTGGCATATAAAGCATGATTGAAAAATACTTCTTCAAATTGTTCATTATTGGTCAGTCTGTGCAGAGATCAGTGGGTTTGGCTGAACTTAGTCACACCTATAGACTGAATTTATAAATTTGGATGAAGTGTCCTGTATTTTTTTTTTTTTCAAATGTGGCCCCACATGTATCCCGACACATTACCTCAGTAACGCATCAAATACACCAGATGCGTCTGCAGTCCAGCTCCGCTCCGCTGCATATGTTGACTGCGTTTGTCAACTCACACCAGCTACGTGTTCATTCCAGTAAGCTGCAGGACTGACAGACAGCTGGAGCTGCGAGACAGAGGCATTCCTGCGCTTCCCTCTCCATTAATAAACCTCTCTTCATTCATGTTGTGCTGTAAAATCTCAAACCTGTCGACTCCTGGCGTGTCTTCGCTCATTGTAATGTTTTTTTTAGGTAGTTTCCGCGCACTACTTTCTGTTCCACTTGGACTACAGCAGAACGGATCCAATGTGAGTCAACACATTGACTTGGATGAAAACCGATCTGAAAAAGTGCTGGAGCGGAGATGGACTGGAGATGCATCTGGTGTATTTTAGCTGTAACATTTATCTATTCAACTCATTTTGTGAATAATCTTTGAAATTCTAGTAAAGAGGGTCCAAAACTGATGCTTTGTGTTAACATATATTCACCCTTTGTAATCATGTTACACCAGTTCTATTGTTTCTAAGGGAACAAACCATCTGTAGCACCTTCAGTGTGCAAGGTGATTTATTCTGTGTGGATCACTTATGCCCAATTTTCACCAAGCGGTTCAGTTCGGTTTGTCTAAGTATGGCATGCATTTTGTGGCGTTTCCTTTGACTAAAACAGGGACAGGTCCCCGAATTACCGACCCATACTCTCCCACTTTGTGGTACCCTTCGGTTGGGGGGCCAGACATACCGATCCAAACCCAGAAGGTGGAGCTAGAAACACTGCCGTCTGCTGATTGATCCAAAGAATCGTCATTTTCTGTGCAACAGCGATAATAAAGACCAACACATCCTGGCAGCACACAGCCTTCAGTGAAACAAAGCTTTGTAACAAAGAGCCAACTGCCAATCACAAAGACGGCAAATTGCTGGGTGACTTTCATCGTTGCTCTTTGTTCACTGTCGTGTTTCTCTTTCTCGTTGGATTTATTTGCTATGCTATTTTGTACCAGCTTACATGCCACCAAGAAGGGTATGACTGGCTGTAGAAACACAAACTGGATCAGGCTTTACTGATCAGACCCGTACCAAACTCTACTGATCCAAACCAGACCGCCTGATGAAACCGGAGCTTTACTGAACTGAGCAGCAGTGAAATGAAAGAAGCTCCTTGTGAGTACGAACATACTCAAAGTGGTAAAGACAACTGTTACTGAATAAGGATGAGTGTAGCCATCATTAACGAAGCAGAACTGAGTGAAACCTTGAGAGCGTTGAGATGGATTTGACTGACGTGTTTTTGTAGTGTGCACACAAAGCGAGAGTCCCAGCTCCTCTGAAAGGGTCAGCAGAGGAGAAAAATCCATGAAGACTGAACCAGCGGGATCTCTCTACGTGCTGGATGGAAATGATGTTGTCTTCATTAAGTGTGAAGCTTAAACTGTTAAAGGCCTATTTATAGATGGATTGCAGCACATTTCAGTGAGCCCAGGCAGTGTGTTTACATCAGTAATCTATTTCCTTGTTTGCTTCTTTGACCTCTCTCAGCGTTTCTCACACTGTGTCAGTTTGTTTCTCCATAAGAGGCAAAAAGACACAATAAGTGCTCACCCCACCCCCATCACCACCACCTCTCTTCATGAATATCCACACTTCTTACTCTGATTCTTTCTCCTGCGCCCAGATAGATTATGCATCAAGTTTTTAATTGATCCCTCTGGGGTGGGATTCTTGCGGTAGGGGGAGACTTAGATACACAATGGTATGAACCTAGATCCTGTGATTTCTAAGCAAACAATGTTTTGAATACTTGGCTCCAGGCAGCATTAATTGGTTTTGCATAATTACTCATACTTCCACACCACAGCACCTTGAGTAGAGGATGGGATGTTTTAAGTTGTGTAATGTGTGAGAGATGGAAAAGGAAATTCTGGGCATTAAAGGAATATTACACAATTAACAAAACTGTGTTTTTAGAGAAACTCTGACTGCTTCAAGTCTTAGGGATGATAAACTGGGGCGGCAGATGTGATTAAGCAAATAGGTATTGAACTGTTGCAATTTTTCCTTTTCTTTTCCGTTAAAACTTAACTTGATTGGAGCAAATTAACCAATAATGCAACACTGAAAGTATTGTGCTAAAGACGCTTCCTCTTACGTAATTACTTAAAAGTCTATGAGGAAATCAAAAGAGGAGCCAAACCTCAGTTCTACTTCTGATAAATATGCATGTCCCAACAAAAGATGAGTTTTTCAACCCAGAATCCCATTACCTTACACCCCATGAAGGGCTCAGTCCAAAACTGTCAGTCAGTCAGAGAGACACAGCAGTCAGTAAATCTAGAGAATTATATGATCTGATATTCTGGAGAGAGCTGGAGCCTCATTATTAAACATTGCATATGCTCAAAATGACGTCAGAAACTGGCATACTCCTTTTTCCCCCCACGCAAAGTTTCCTTCACCAGGCAAGCAGACTCTGACCCAGGCGAACGTACATTACTGAGGCACAAGCAACTGAGGAATTGAAGTCATCATAATCACTCATACCAAGGGTTTTATTTACAGAAAAAGTTAACACTATAGTGGACAAAGAATGAGAAAAATTTATCACCGCAAAAAATGCAGAAATTAAAACTTTAAATGCTCCCAGGACCAAACCTATGAGAAACACTGAAAGGCTACAAGAGCTGGCTCAACACAGTCATCCAACAGCTGCATGACCAGCGCCAATTAACCAACAGAGGAGAATGAATTAGATTGATGACTGAGCAAGAAGCACATTAACACCCCTCACCAATCACAGAAATGACCAATTTTGGATCCAAAACAGGTCCAAAAGTTTGTATCCTTGTATTTAAGCTATAATCGTGCATTCATTGAGCTGTTACCAAGAAGTCGCTTAAGAGGGAATGCAGTAGATTTGAGACCTTGCTGTACAGTTGGATGTTGTGTGCTGTCTATGCTGCACATAGACTGGACTGGCTGTCTTTGTTCTATGGGAGGTGCTGACAAATGGGAGTAGCATTTTAACTCCTATGAGAGCTAAATTTTAACTCCTGTGAAGAGTGAAGAGTAACATCAACTAAAACTTAGAGTCAATTCGATGGTCTCTCATGTTCACTCAAACTGAGTTAAATTTGACTCTCAGAGAGTTTATTTATGAGCTCTGAATTTGCTGTGCTGTTTGGGGGAACCCAGTAATTCAGCTGCAAGGCAACTCACTCCCTGCCAGGTTCCACACCGCCCTCCATCAGATATCTATATATATCACCTATCTGACCTCCTCTACCAGAGCCAACAGTCTTCTGGCCTGGGTCTCCTCTTGATACCCTTTTCTCGGCTGTGGACAGAGCCCTCAGTGGCAGCCACATCTCTCTAGAACTTTCTCCCTCCAGAAATCTGCAGCATCCCAACCTGAACAGTTTAAAAACAGCCCCCTAAACACACCTGGTCATCAAGGCTTTTCCTATTAGTTCATGTAGTCCCCCTGACCCCCTACCTGAACCTTGAACGCAACCTTGGGTATTTTGAAGGCACTATATAAATTTGAGATGTTATTGTTATTATTACCTGACACTGTGTTGATAATATTTTTATACAAACAGTTTTCCCTTTATGAATTTGGTGGTTTTGTAGATTTGTCTACATATTAAGTCTTCATGGACATAGTTTTGGTAACCACAGCGTCAGTGGTTCAAGTTCTTGTGCAAACTGAAGTATGAAATCATGACATGTATTCAGTGAACATGCTTCCTGATTTTACGTGTTCCATTAAGTTTTATTAGAAAGGAAAAGAAAAGGTTACCAAAAATGTTTTGCTGTCACTAATATGACAAAAATCTAGAGGAGTTGCAGTGTCGTGGTGTAAAAACATCTTAATTGTAGAAATTCAATATTAATGCATTAATTCCTAAATTTTTAAAAGGCTTGCGAGAGCCGGAGTGTGAACAGTGGTTTTTCTGCTGCTGAGCGTGTGTGTGTGTGTGTGTGTGTGGTAGTGTGTATAGCTAGTGTGTGCACACTCTCTTCCCTGAGCATGACTCATCACTGGAGCCTTTAAACTCTTCCTATCCCTCTGGGCGATTAAATGTCCTCATCCCTTGTCCCTGGACTCTTTGAGAGCAGATGATCCTCATTAATGGGGCCCAGATGGAGGGCATGTGTCTTCGCAGCCTCTCCTGTCCTCACACTGAGAAACCCAATCTGACAAATCCTCTTACAAAGATATCCCTCTCTTGCCATCCATTCCATCCCAGACCACGTCCTCGTCAGACAGCGATGCCTGACTCGTCCTTCCTTATTTGCGCTGTGCATTGATCAGGTGAGCGCCGTGCTGAAACTAGGACGGGCCATGTGGAGGACTTGTAATGAATGATGAATGTCCTTTTCTGAGTGTTTTGCTGGGACCTGACACATGAAGTATGGCGATCGCAGCTAATAACGTCTCGTTGACACACAGACTGAGGGTCAGGTTCCCGTCCCATCAACTACGATAATTGAACTGTCGTACAAACCAACCAATCCCCGTTTTCTGCCCTAGAATTGCCTTTTTTTATGTATATCATGAAATTTTCATCAGCTCAGGCAGGGAGTTATTTCCTGTCTTCATTTACTCAGCTAACTTGAATGCTGTCAAAGATTTCTCAGACAGCGAACAAGATCTGCAGCCATGTTTTATCAGGTGAAGTCTGTCTGGAGATAAAAGAGCAGTTCAAGAAAGATCAATGCTCTCAACCTCCAAATGGGAGCAATGACAGCCCACGTGTATTTTTTTTTTTAAAACTCACTTCCTGCATTTCTAACTCAACTCCGCAGCTCAGTGTCTGATACGTGGCAGACATCATTGCTGCTCTATTTTGTGGGCTCAGAGCGTGCATGACTCCAAAAGGTAACTGATTCACTTGCTGCTGCTGTGGTAGATCAATTTAGTGTGATAACATCATGATGCAAAGGCAGAGTCGGAATTCCTCAGGGAAATATTCGGTGTCAAGGAAAAGTATTTCTGTTCAGCAGAGAGAGGAGGTGTAGCAGCTTTTTGTTCTGCATGTTGTACATGCTGTATTCTTGGGTGATTACATTCCTGTTGACATGTAGAACTGGGGAAGAAAAAAGCAAAGAAAGACAGAAAATTTCTTTCATGAAAAAAAAGAAAGGATGTAACCATGGAGAGTGGACTTTGAGAGTGTTTGAAGAAGTCTGCTTTCCTTTTCCTTCTACACTTCTGAATAAATACTGTTTACACTTCAACTCAGGCCAAAGGCTTAAGCCTCAAATGTGTTTCTTCTTCTGAATGGAAAAAGGCTCACAGGGATGTCTGAAAATGCCCAAATTATTGTCTCAGAAATGACTTCTCATCCTTTGTTTAACAGATCTTTGAAATTCAAATTGATTTAGGATATCTGAATTCCCCAGACTGTTTCAGGCCAGAGATTTATCAAGCTATGTTATGACTCATATTTTAGTCAAGCGGCAGCTTCCATTCTGAAAATATATGGCAACGCGGAAGTGCTAAAAACTCTGCAGCTTGTTGAGTGTCTGCATGAGGCTGGCTCCAGAAGTACTAGAAACCACCCATACACCAAGCCAAAAAATAAATAAATGAACTTTTATAGCAGAAATAAATATGTTGACACCCTCTGTCTTCTCTCTCTGAATTTCTAATTCCTATGGGGTGAATTTTTTATCTAACTCAGCAGTTTAGAAGAAATTAAAATGATGAGTTTACCCAATCAGAAGTACAGATTAGCTGAATGACAGGTGGGCGTCCTATCAACCTTATTCCTGACTTTATTTGTTTACCCATGGTTCATAGCAGTAGTTGGCTTTTCCAGTTGAACGTTTTGTTTGTCGCCACAGAGACCACAACGCTGATGATGTTAGCCTAGCTTTCATGCTCGCTCTAATAACTCTCTTTTAACAGCAAGAAAGTGACAAAATGAACAAAAAAACTGAGGTGGATCCATAGTGGGGATGATTTAAAAAGGTGTGAGGACAGTTCTGTAACAGTGCCTCACCCATCAGTTCTCACGAAGTGGGTAGATGACACGTTATGGCCCAAAGTTAGCTACATCGACATGGTTAATTATCTTGTATTTTCTGAAGGTGATGATTGCGAAGAATTAGGCAGGTACAAAAGCACAGAAATATACAGCTCCCTGCACAGTAACCAAATAGGGACAGTAAGAAACACTGAGTTTATATTTCTGAAGGCAGCAATAGAGGCCAGCCAGAGCGCCAATCAAGCCAAACATACAGAGGAAATTGATCACCACCGTTGGAAGTAGTTATCCGTCAACAGCCATAGGCCGCTGAAGAAACAGGTGGAAAGCTGTTAGTGTGGAGCCTCAAAGCCCGCCCCATTTCCAATATGGCTGCTGCCGACATTTTATTCAAACTGTTTCAGAAACAGACGTGTGTCTTCCCAGAGACTACATCCGTTTATTATACAGTCTATGATTTTATTTCAACTACTGATGTTGGGAGGAAGCACCACAGAGCTTTTATTAATGTTGTACTTTAATTTTGAAAATAAAAAAATAAATAAATAAAATATCTTCTCATAGCATTCATACAAAAAATACTACTTTTAAGTATCATTATCTACTATTATCTACAGAAATTGTGCATCCCCCAAAAAATAAATCAATAAATAAAAACAAAGCATATGTTGAATTTTTCACTTTTGCACAAGTTCTGCCAAATGTTTTGACAGAAATCAAAGTGAAGTACAACATAAGTAGGTTTTTATTTCACCTCGGCTCACATTCACTGAGAGACTTTAGAGAGAAAACACAAGATATTCAAGGCTAGCTTCAGTACTCTTCCTCATGTTTGTGAGAAGAAAACCTGGCACTTCACACACCAAAAAGCTTTTTCACAAACCTTGATGTATCAAAGAACGGTGATGTTTGGGGATCCTTTTTATTTGTAAAACTGTTTACTCTAAATTCTCTGCTCTTTAATATTCACCTCTGCTGGGTAATGGAAAAGATGCTCGCTGTCACGGTCCTGTTGAACTCCCGAAAAGAAAATTAGGACTGCAATGCCTTTAACGTTGGATATGAATCTGTCCGAAGAAGAACGGAGAATTATCAAAATGAATTCCACACGTGAAAGGAGACACAGGAAAACAGAGTAAACACTTAGAAGAGGAGCTCTTGTCCCCAGAGTGTGTTCACCCCACTGCTTTAAACAGAGTGATGTATCACCTATCTAAAGGTGCTGGTGTGCACATAAACAGAGACAGGCAGAGGAAGCGAACGAGGGCTATAATTAAAGAGAGAGAAATTTACTGTCATAAAAAATATGTGATAAGTCATTTTAATGTCCACAGGCAGCCGTTTTCTTGACATCCCCCAGCACTCTGCTTATTTCCATTAATCCCGGCCCTCAGCCTAAAAAAAATAAGCAGGATGCTTCAGCTGCCATCTGCTCAGACTGGCTAATAAAAGCAACAACATCAAACTGTTCAATTATGCCTTTTTACGGCCATGATGGGAGACTGTAATTACGTCTGTAGACAGCCCTCAGGTGGACTCTCTCTTTATGCCTTTTTAATAACTCTTATGTTTCAGCCCACATTGTCCTCCTTGTAGTTGCTTTCTTCTTGAGGAAATTTAAGACTTATGTGTTTAATTTGCTCTTCCTGCTTTTTGTGTTGAGATCATCTCTCCCAGCTGAATAAATTGGAGCCGTTTTGGTCCGCCTCATGATATAGATGTTAGTGTGAAGCACAACATAGAGCTGTCTTAAGTTTCTTCATAGGGAAAAGCAAGTCCTTTATTCAGGAGAGATCTCAAACAGTAGATGCACACGCTCCATCATTAAAAGACTTCAGAAGTTGGCTGGGTCCCAAGTTTGGATGATATGTTGTCTCCAGGGCGTCCAACAGAGCCAGGCAAATTAACTCAGCATCAATTCAGGGTGGAAGATGGATGCAAGCATCGTGGTTCTCACAGTCATAGAACAGGATGGTTGACTGAGGGGGTGGGTTGAGTGTGTGGGTGGTAGCTGGTGATGAGGGGGGTCAGTCCAGGTCTGGGCTGCCCACAGCTTTTGTATGTCTGTCTCATTTCACAATTCATCAACCGAGCGTGACTGTCAGGCGAGGCTTCAGCTCCAGAGATCCATCAGGACCTGTCACCCAGCCATCACAACTGAGAGATGAGGCCCCCGCATTCGAATTCCATCAGCCCCATCAGCACTGGCTGCGTGGTCAGGCACCTGAGTCAGCCAGCCAGCACCTTGTATGGAACTTAGTGAGATAATAAAACTGTATCAGTGAATCAAAACAGCTCCTGCTTTCCTCCAACCACTGACACCCCCTCACTTTAATGCATTCACATCAACAGGGCAACATGGAATGTATGGATCATGATCCATACAGTCGACGTGAGACCTAAACACTACTGCACAAGCATTAACATTAATATGAGAAGGCTTGAAAACCAAAAGATTTAACCCCCCCCCCCCCCCCCCCTTAAGGAAAAAAAAAAAAAATTGACTTTGTACCAGTTGACATAAAAGTGCCTTCATACCATAGACTGTATAATTAATGGACGTAGCCTCTGTGACGTCACCCGTCTGTTACTGAAACAGATTTTTGAAGCTAAGTGGCCTGTGTGGCCATGTTGGAAATGCTTTGCGTCTCCACAGTAACAGATAAAGGGTGCCCAGCAGTCACATGAGCTGAGCTGTGCCTCTGATTGGATGAACTGGTGATCTTGATATTGTCTAAACTGCCGAGTTAGAAAAAAATTCACCCCGTACAGTGCATGCTGTTAGCAAAATTAACAATTCAGTGTTTATCTTTGCTGTGAAAACAGCTTTTTTTGGCTTGGTGTGTTTGTGACTTCCGGTACTTCTGGAGCCAGCCTGAAGCGGACACTTGAAGATTTTAGCACTTCCACAATGTCTCATATTTTAAGACCGGAGGTTGCCGCTTGCTTCATACTTTCGAGCTGCCTAAGACTGTTGCAAAAAATGGGAGTCACCGATACAGTCTTGTGGATGCCTACCCCATCCAACAGGAACCTGTAAAGAGCTCCTTATGTGATGACTTCATCATTTCAGTCCCCACAGCTGCCTTCTCAGTAACATACAGGAGTGAGCTACAGCTAGTCAACATTACAGGAGTGGGCTAAGCGAAGCTTGCCAACAGGGAACTTTATTTTCCAGGCTCTGAAATTAACAATGACTCAACATTTCTCCCGTTTCAGTTTAATTCTCTTTGCCAAGTGTCATGACAAGTGACACATGCTTCACTGTGTCGCTCAGTCAATAACAAGTAAAACAATACATCTAATACAAGACAAGATGTATTTGATACCTCATTTATAGATTGACTCTTATATAATTTCCCAAAGGTTAAATGCTTTTCTGCATGTTTTTGTACTTAAAAAATTTCTATCTTTTTTAAAGTTAGACAAATACAAAATGACATAGTATTGTGAAGCAGTAAAATGTTCTGCCTGTAATTCATATCTTTGTTTTTGTCAGCATTAAGGGGCAAAGTTGAGAAGAAGTTAAAGAAGTTATTTTATTCATTATATATTTTTAAAATGAATCAGCCGATTGATCAGCCATCTGATTTTTTTTCTGCTAAATATCGAAATTGGCAAAGGCCTCAAAAATCCATACTGGTCGGGCCCTACTATTTTTAGAGTGTTTTGATGAGTTTAAAGACAGATTCAGGGATTTCAACAATGTATGAATATGCAGAGATTTGAAAATCTGCACACATTTAGTCTGAACATCCAGCTCTGTTACTTTATATCCATGTTTTAAATGTAAAAGAAGAATACTTACTTTTTTGATGTGTCACTGACTACCAACAGACTCCACAGTGTTGAATATTTAAGCAGTTATAAAGAGTGGTCCACAAAGTCTGCCCACACGACAGACAGATAAAAACTCCTTGTCTGATGGAGCCTGCGGTGATGCTGTCTGAAGTGCCCATGATGATGTTGACCTGCACTAACAAGTCTGACCTTGTTTTGTCTTCACCCACAAGAAACTGTAATGTATGATAACAATGCCTGTTGTGTTTTAATGATGAGGCAGAAGGAAGTCCGTGGGAGTGCTGAATAAAACCTGTTCAGATGATATACAATGAGTACTCTTTGGATAACAGCTGGACTCATGAAGCATCTGTTACATCGCTTCGGAAAATAAAACAGACCTCACAGAAATTACTTTGTCTTACATGTGACTTTGACCCACTTCATTTGTTCTCTCTGCTTTCTTCGGTGCACTGACAAGACATTGATCCAAGTGAGAGTTTGCCCTCCCATTAAACCGACAATCCCAGAGTGACAGGATTATGTCCTGTCACGCTGCCTTCTTTCTTTGTTTCTTTTTCCAAAACTAAAGGCTTTTCATTTTCAAAATCCCAAGGTTTTTTTTTTTTTCTTTTTTTGATGGACTTTTTTTTTTCAGGAAAGAGAAGATGGGCAATGTTGTCTCATCTCCAGCATTGGCATCATTGCCTTTCTCCTTAATCCTTCAGGCAGTCAATTTGCAGCCAGCCAAGTGTGAAACTCTGTAATGATAGGTTATTGACCCGTTTGCTGTTTGGCAACGAGGACAGGGGCAAGCTGAAAGGATAGTTCCTCTTTCTCCTGGTGACATTTAGATGGCTCTTTGGCACAAAATAATGGTGTGTTTTTCCGAACATTTATACTAGTAAATAATGCCAACATTAATTCTCAGTCAAATTATTTGATTGATTTGCATAATTAGCATCTCAGTGAAAATGTTTTGTTGAATCTGTCTCTTCTAGAGACGCAGTTGATTTCTTTTAAACAAATTTATTAAGAGGATTACTTTTAAATTATACATCAGCTACAGGAATTCCATCTTATGGAAGATGAGGACGACCAAGAATTATTATTATTTTTTTTTAAACTTTATTTTTATGTTTTTGTTCAACAAAGAATCCAAACAATAAACAGAAAAAAGGAAGGTCATCACATGAAGTACAGAATGTTTTTTGTTCCTCTTTCATTCTTTTTGGGTCATGATATCAAGTTCAAATTATACACAAAGTGAAACAGAACACAGTCAAGACTTACAATAGTTTTACAACGAAGTGTGCAAATGGGTCCTTAGTCTCCTTTGACAAAATAGATGTCGTTTGAGCTCAAGAGTCTCCTATTATTCCGGAACTAGTTCCTCAGAAGGTGACATCATTTCAGGTTACAATATGATTTCCAGTTTTTCCAATATTTTTCCCCTTTTTTTGGTGACGTACCGCAGGGAGAATGTCAACTGTTCCATCTTGTAAATGTCCTGAATTATCCCTTTCCATTCGGCGATTGTTGGAGGTTCTTTATTCAACCATTTCCTGGTAATTGTTTTTTCTACTACCTGCCAGTAGTATTTGTAACATATATCTGTCATGTTTTTGAGTCCAGTTGGTAGATTTCCTAAATAAACAACACTAAAGGAAAAGTTAAGCTCAAAATCAACTATACATTTGATTGCAGTCATAACATCTGTCTAGTAAGAAGAAATAACAGGACAATCCCAAAATATATATGAAAATGACCTGCAGACTTATTACCACACATTCTCCAACACTGACCATATTCTGGATTGTTCTTTTGCATTTGTTTTATTTTAGGAGTGATGAAATACCTTAATATGTTTTTCCATGTGTATTCTCTCCACAAAGGGGAGCTTGAGGTTGTCGATTGCATATTACATATGTTTAGCCATTCCTCTTCAGTCAGTTTTATTCCAGCATCTTTCTCCCATCTAGCCTTAACGTATAGTGTGGAAACTCCCTTACCCTGTTGTAAAGCATGGTAGATTTTAGAGATCATTTTTTTTAACTAGTCTTACCGTTAATCATATCAACAAAGAGTTTTATAAGACACTCCTCCTCCTCGGTATTTAAGATGTGTTTTACAAAGTAAGTTCTCAGGAGAACGACCAAGAATTTTGGATAAAAGATTGTTTTCTCATGATAATGAATGAATAAATAAATAATGTGTTTGTTTTGATTTCAACCTACAAGAGCTTCCATGAATGGCGCCCAGCCACTGGGTGTAGCTGTGGCCTACCATTAAGTTACATTTTGTTTGTTTGTTTACTTTAGAGGCTACTGGTCAGCAGATGAGAGGCAGATAAACCCTTATCTATCCGGCTGCTATAGCTAAGCTAAGGTTACGTAAATGTAGGCTAACCTTAACCTGCAATGTAACACAAGACATAATTAAACGTTTATTAATTAATTTAATAGTGCTTTGGGCCAGCCTGTCATCTGCTAACCTGTAGCCCCTAAACTAAACAAACTAAAATGTTACTTACCGATGGGCTGCAGCTACATCCAGTGGAAGCCGTTCATGGCAGCTCTTGTAGGTTGAAATCAAGATGAACACATTATTAATTAATTTATCATTGCGAGAAAACGATCTATATTATGTCGAGTTAACGAGATGATAAGTCATTATCACGAGAAAACAGTGCACTTAAAAAAAGAAAAATCCATGGCCGTCCTCGTCTTCCATACCAATTAGTTTTAAAGCATGATGACCTTTTACATTCAGATGGGAGGGCTCTTCCATTACACAACCACACTTCAGACTTGTCTGGTGTGAGTCTCCATTGGGGAAAAAAATAAAGAAGGAAAGAGATAAAATAGCATACCATCTCTCACTCTCTTTCAAACTCTGTATTTGAGTGAAAAAATATCCTTCCTCACAAGTCGCTGATCTTGATTTTGAAGACTTATGAATGAGTCTGAGTGAAAAGACGAAAGTCATTTAAAGTTCTGGATAAGTAATAGAAACCTGGTTTAAGACTCTGCAAACACCTTCAGTCATACTCTTATCATTGCACCTTCCTCTTAAAATAACTTACTCACTGAAAGCAGTAAGACTTTAGGCATGTGGCAGCAGACAACCTTGGAACATAGTCTAGGCATTACTGACAATTGGTATTACCAAAATTAGCTGATTCAGTTTTTATTTCCAATGAACTCATTGCTCAACATTTATTTTTAGAAAAGATTATTGAAGTCTCAAAGAAAAGATATTTTCTATTCTGAGCAAACGCGTTCTTTTTTTGTCTCTCTGTTTCTATCTCTGTGCTCCCCATGAGGCTTCAGTGGTTATCTATCTTGACACGAGGGAGGGAAAGCCTGAGGGCAATGCTTGACAGGGAGTCCTCTCCATGATTCCCGGTAGCGCTCTCCATTCCCCTGCTGTCACTGTGGGGGAGTATAAGGCAGTCATGAAAGAACGCTGTCATGTCACTGTCACAAACATTGTATGGGACCAAGACGTCCAGCACCAGTGCTGAATGTGAGCTGGAAAGGTTTCCCCTGCATGTGTGTGGATATTTGAGCTGTGTGTGGCACAGAGTCTCCCCTGGTTTCATTTCTCATATCATAGTTTCAGGTCCACAGTCACATCAATGGCATTCCAAAATGAAGTCCTTTATCTTCATGACTCTATAAAAGGTCTGTTTTGCTTAGCTAAAGGGAACCCCAGTTATCATATGTATCATATGTTAAAAGGCAATGAACTCTGAGGTATTGACTGGGTGGGTTTAAATTATCTGCCATTGCAAAGGTCACATTGGAAGAGAAATGAATATGTCTAACATTCAGTTAATGTTTGGAAAGTGTTGTATTTTGTTTGTTTCGGCTGCTTGGGGCGTAGTTGTGCACAGTGTTCAAATGTGTAAATCAACTTTCACCTCATTTGCGTGAATCAACCAATTTTCTTCCACAATATAAAGCTGCTGTGCTGAAGCTGCTGATCTTCCAAGGCAAAACAGGGATGACACACAGATACACATGATGATATCATTATCAAACATAATAGTCCTAATCAAATAAACAAACAAACAAACAAACAAACAAACAAACAAAAAATAAATAATAAATAAATAAATAATAAAAAGGTTGCATAACTTATGTGCCTTCTAAACTAGTGCATAAAAATGTTCCTCAGACTTCTCTGCCATGCAAATTGCATCTCTGTGTGCTGGTTGTTTACATACATTTAAATAAGCCATTAAGCATTCACTAAGAGCTAAACTGGCCCTTCTCTATGCAAATGAGCCTCTATGCAAAAATCACCTACAATTAACTTACACTGGCAAAACACTCTGTCATGTGTAATGACCATAGACCGTGTAAAAAGCAGTCGGAGTCTCTGTGCTGTCACACATTTGTGTCTGAAGTAGAGTTTTCTCTGTAGCTGTCATGTACAACCCCAATTCCAATTTTTTTGGGATGTTGGGGCAATCTGGATTGTTCTCAGGTCAAAGTCTCAAAGCCAGCATCTGTGATGGTATGGGGGTGTGTTAGTGCCCATGGCATGGCTAACTTGACCATCTGTGAAGGCTCCATTAATGCTGAAAGGTACATACAGGTTTTGGAGCAACATATGCTGCCATCCAAGCCACGTCTTTTTCAGGGACGTCCCTGCTTATTTCAGCAAGACAATGACAAGACACATTCTGCACGTGTTACAACAGCCTGGCTTCGTAGTAAAAGAGTGCAGGTACTAGACTGGCCTGCAGTCCAGACCTGTCTCCCAATGAAAATTTGTGGAGCATTATAAGGAGCTTAATATGACAACTGAGACCCCGGGCTGTTGATCAACTGAAGTTGTAGTCTCCTCACTATCAGCTTCAGGATGCCTGCCTGTCAGTCAAATCTGCCCTTAAAAAGCAAGAACTTATGAAGAATTTAACGTCTTGGAAAACAACCAGTTACAAAAGAATTCACTTCCTCAAACCAGAACTTTTTTCTAACAAGACTGTAAACATGTTTATTTCTGCTGTGAAGACTCTTTTTTATTGTATAGTGGATATAAAAAGTCTACACACTGTAACCTGGCTAGTGCAGGGAGAGGTTAGCAGTAAAATAAAAGAACAAACAAAAGAATAAAACAAAATAAAACTAGAATAATGTGGTTGCAACAGTGTGCACACCCTCTTAAAATTTGGGATGTGTCTGTGTTCAGAATGAACCAGTCACATTCAAACTCATGTCAAACAGGAGTCAGTCCACACCAGCCATCGTTTAAAGTGCCTCTGATTCACCCTAAATAAAACTTTAGCTCTTCTCGCTGGCTTTTCCTTACATTTTCTTAGTCACGTCCAACAGCAACAGCCATGGTCACATGGCAGAGAGCCTCTAAAGAAAACTGGTCAGGGAGTCAGCCAAGAGGACGACAGCAACATTAAAGGAGTCGCAGGAATTTCTGGAAGCAAGTACTGGCTGTGTAGTCCATGGGGGAATCCCTAAGTGTTAAAGTGCTGTCTCCTCTCCTTTCTCTTTGGCGGCACTGTTGTACTTTCAGAGCCACCATATTGAGCTGAGTCCCAAAGTGATAATTGTTCTAGGAGGAGAATGGAGACTAATCAGAGGAGCAATGAGCAAGGAAACACGAGCAGCCTTCACGGAAGTCTTTTCACTGACAGACACACCCCCATATCACTCACTGATTGGAAGCTGCAGCAGCTCAGACTTCACAACACCAAAGTTTAAGTGAAAAGACAGAGCTGAAAACAGTCACGGAGGATGACCCTGAATTAGGTCATAAAGCTAGGATTAAAAAAAATAAAGTGTTTGATGTGAGTTTTAACTCAAAATATTGAGCACAACCATAAAAAAAACAGTATAACAGAGGATCACTGCTGAGTTTTTAAAGCAGTTTTGGTCAAATTCACAATCTAACAGAATGATTTATATAGTTCAATAACAGAACATAAATATTCAAGATCAGTTATTTTTCTCATTCATTTTCTTTTGATTTTCTTTTTCTTTATGAAGAATATGTCAGTCTGAGAGAAAAGTCTGTTTAAAAAAAGAAAGAGAAAGAAAAAAAACACTTGTTGCATTTCCTAAGAGGTTATAAAGTTTGATTCATGAGCATGGGGTTTGTAAAGAGTTAAATGATTTCTGTGTCTCTGAGACATCATAAACTAGGTTATATTAATAAGGTCCATTGTTGCGTACAGGAGATGACCTTTCAATCTGGATTTGAGGCGTTTTTTCAAAAGACAAGTGGTCAAGTATCGCCTGGTTAAGATGTGCCATACTGATAGAACTCTACCCAAAAAGACTGAATGCTGTCATAAAATCAAAAGCAGCTCAAAGTATTAGTTTAAAGTTGTACACACTTATGCATCCACATTATTATTATTATTATTATTATTATTATTATTATTATTATTATTATTATTATTATTATTATTATTATTATCATCACTTTTTAAAAAATCATTTTATTTTTATAACCAAGATTTCAGTTTGTTTTATCAATTGAGTTGTTCAGGTCAAAGGTCACTTTTAGGGTGGAAGAACTTTAAAATGATTAATCTTGGTCTCATTTTTTTTTCATTACAAAAACCTTGAGTTCATCAGGGCTGTGCAAATCTTTTATATCCACTGTAAGTGTTTGCAGTGCTTCCACAGCCGGCCTCAAGTGGACACTCGATGAACTACAGTTCTGAAGACTTCAGCTTCATATTTTAAGCCCAGAGTTTGCAGCTTGGTAACAGCACAGCCCATATGTGTTAGGTGTTGAGCCTCATGCAGGCAGACTGATTTAACCCCCTGCAAATCGAATGGTATTTCTATGATTATAATAATCAGGGGTCCATTCAGTCTGGAGCTGTCGGAGGCTCAAACAGACTGTGTCATATTGCCGTTTTTCTCTGAGTGTGTTGCTTTTTACTTAGCTTAACCTTAAAGTAAGCTGTTGAAACTGTAAAACGTATCTGACATGACTGAACCCCGCAATGAAATGGTAAGGACTTCCCCTCTCCTTACAGCTACATATGTTGGTGCCTACAGTATGAGAGCACAGTGTTTTATGCACTTGAATATCATTAGTGCAATTTGCTTAATAAGTTGGACCTTGAGGCGGAGCAGATAGGAAGGGCAAATAATGTGCAGCACATGGTGCTTTAAGTAACTGCATGGCATTAGTCATCCTCTCTGCCTCTGATAACCCTGGACATATTTATTTTCTTAGACTTCAAAGTGGAGTTCAATGGACTGTGAGGACTTTCTAAGTGATCTTGAAAAGGTTTCACTTCTAGATATATGCCTGATTATGATCCACAACATAAAATGAGCAGCACCAATATAAGTTATCTCCAAATGATATTTCTTAGCTTCCCAATCGGTCCAGATTGATGAAAGTATCTATGACAACATCACGCCGCCTGACAAGAGAGGGTTTTTTTTTTTCTCTGCTGAAAATAATTTCTGTGATTAATTTTGTTGTTGTGGTGGACACTGGAGCTGGATTGTCAGACAGAAAAAGGACGTCTGAGCAGAAGAAAGCTAAATGGGAAAGTAATAGCATTGGCTAAAGGCTAAAACACAAGCTAAAGGCTAAACCACAGGCTAACCTGTTTGTGATAATGTTTATTCCAACCCATATGCAGCAGTTATTCTGCAGTGATCTGATCAAACTTGAGTCCGTCAATAAAATGAAGAGTGAGGCTACGTTAGCTCTGATTGGTAGATGAACAGGACATAAGGATTTGCTAATGTCACATGTTAGCCTGCAGATACATTTCGGAGTACCAGGCTGCCAGAGGCACTTATATAGCCGGCCACCAAACCACGGTACAAACTGAAGAAGTTTGCTTGTGGTCACGTTTCAAACAACAGCGCTGTGTAACTGTTGATGAATACCTTACCTCACCATGTATCCAGTAAAAAGTTGTCTTGAAAAAAGAAAAGTAGTGTTAAATAGAAGATCAGATCTCCATTCATTTGCTTCAAAACAAACACATGCCTTGTTAACAGTCATGTCATCATGACAGTGTGCAACAAAAAGGGTCGCTGCAATCAACTTCAAATAGTCCTCACAGCCCCTTTAACACACATATGATTTGAGAAAGACTGTCACACTTCTGAGATGGTCTCTCACTGTACCTGTCTGAACATTAAGTTCACGTGCACTCTCCAACTGCATTGTCAGTTTTGATGATCAGGAGTCAGTAAAAACTTCCTACTTTAAATGAAACCAAACTATAAGTCAAAGCTTTGACACATTAAATCGGACACATAAATCGGACCAAAAAGCATCAAAGACGACGAGAAAGATGCAGAACTACTGTGACATTTGGTTAAGACAGATAAGAGATGCAATGAACAATAGGCCCCTCCCACCATACTACTAATGAGTTAGGACCATGCTGTACTAATGCAGAGCAGCTAGCTGATTTTGAAGCTCCTCATTTTGATAGATGGTTGGCTGAGCTGCTTCTTGCACAGAGCACATCTGCAAACTTGACTTCTTTTAAAATTTTTGCATGTTTTTAGAGATCGTGGGCAGCAGCATTGTTTGGCAGCCGGTCTTCAGCCCCCTCAGCGGTACAGGGGTCCTCATTTCATTAGATTCACAAATCTGAGCACAACATGCAACACTCGTGCTGTGGTCTGTGCCAACACGAGTGAATTCTGATGTAGATTTTGTAATTGTTATGAGAAGCTCTTATGTTTCTGTCAAACAAAGGCACATTGCTTCAGGAATTTTTCTTTTGGTGAAACTGAATGGGTTTTGTAGTCATTAAGATTAAACGAAGGAGCGTGATGATCCGTTTTTGGTTGAACAGAACAGGAGTAAATGTCATGGAGTATTACTATCTTAATCTTGTGTGAGACATCTGGCTTCTAAAAGTCTGAAATTGAATCAGATGAACACAACGTGAAAGAAGTCATCACATCAACTTGCGGAACAGCTTTTAATACACTGAAGGATGTAAATGCAGAGGGCAGTAAAGTGTGTGAGATCTCATTTCATCTTCATTTATTTCACTGCCATAATGCAATCTCCAAGCTGCTGCTTTTTCCCCATGACAAGCTCCTTTTCCTTCAGGTCCTGACACTCGCTTTAATGAAGAGGCGGTAAACCCCACTATCTCATCCATCTCTCCTTTATGTGTGCACATGGTCCCGGTGACCTTTGCAGTTCCTGCAGTTTTGTTACTGAGTGACTTTGGTTCGCCTGGCTGCCTTTGGATCCGGTGCTGCAGCAGCAGCAGCAGGGTAGCCTCTGATGACTCTGTGACACACACAAAGTTCTTCATCTGCAAAATGATCCCCCCATCTTGCTATGCACATTGAATGTATAATTCTCCCACTCTCTCACCTTGACTTACTTTGTGCTGCAGGTGGTCCAATAACCGTGTGCAGGGGAATCTGTCCTGTAAATGGGTTTTCACCGGGAAATGAGGGCAGACTGGTATCCATCAGTAACAGAGAACCTTTTCCAAGAAGCAGAAATATCCATCCAGATCTCTAACTGAAGAAGTACCCGTCATGTGTCTGAGGGGAGGGAGGCTTATCCTGACCTCACCCCCTGTAGCTCAAACAGGTCCCGATCTCTCATGCTGATGATGTACTGTACTTTTCTGTTCTCAAAAGAAACTTCAACCAATCCCATCATGCAACAAGCCTATCTTGCAGAAATGTATAGCTTGGAGTAATTAAGTTCTCAGGTTTCCGTGTCTTTCTTTAAACTCCTGTGGGGAAATATCAGCTCTTTGCCTGTTTGAAGATTGTTTTGTAAGATGCAAAAAAAGAGGCACAGAGCCATTTAGCTCCATTCATTCAGGTGAGTCAGCATTCTTTAAACTCTAAATTCAAACTGTAAAGCAGGGTACACACACAAAGATTATCGGTTATTGATTATTTTTTTATCCTGTGGTCTGAGGTGTGTTATGAGTGAATTTGTCCCAATACTCGGCTTCGAAACGGGTCGGGGCCGACAATCGTAAATATTAAACTTGTTCAATATTTACGACCAAAAATCTTCATGTATGTAGGGAAAGCTGACAGTTACATTTGAAATGAAGCGTCTCGTTTTTTCACCTATTATCCTGTTCAGGGTCATGGCTGTCTGGAGCCTATCCCAGGTGTCCAGGGTGAGAGGCGGGGTACACCCTGGACTGGTCTCCAAGACAGGCTGTCTGTCTGTCTCCACTTAGAATCACCATTTAACCCAATGAGCATGTTTTTGGCATAGACTGTAAAAAAAAAAAAATGGACGCCATCTCACTCTGCTCAAACTGAGGTCACCACCAAAACTGCCCCCCCTGGTGGCTGGCTGCAGTACAAGACAGAAACTCCACCTCTCTATTCATTCCAGATGGGCTATAGTCAAACTTTAAAAAATTATTACACCTCGTAGACACGTTTCTAATGCTGTGGTGATATTTAGATATTATTGGGCTGCATTGTGTTCAGGTCCCTTTTTTCTGGAATGTTTCTTTTTCATTAGTTATTAGAGGTTAAAAACAGGGTTTTACGTCTCGTTTAATGATGATTGACAGCTGCCGTTCTTGTGTAGTTTTTTCGGGAATAATAAAGTACATCAGGAGGGAGAGTTAAGAAGAGATTAAACTGTCGAAAGAACAAAAATAAATTATTTTTGTCACCCGTTTCCACTCAGATTTTCCCAGAGTTCCTCGTAAGTCTCTACTGCGCAGACTCTGGCTGCACAATGGCGGCCAATGGCGGCTCCCGTGACGGAGGTTTTTTGCCTTTAAAACCGTACAATGGTAAAAGGTGGAGCCACTCTGTCCATTCTATATACAGTCTATGGTCTGTGGGAATAAGCCGGACTGGTCTACCTTGCCCAAACTGAGAATTGAACTCGTGACCTACTTGCTATAAGTCAACAGCGCTAACCACTGCACCACCATGTAGCCTGGTGTAACAAGTGACTGCGCTAATTGGCAATTTGCAGCTGAATGTATCAGTGATCGTCAGCTGAGAGTCACCAGTTAACACGGTCACACTTTACACTGAAACACCATCATCGTCTCTTAAATGTGTTTCTGTATCAACCTCAGTTTACCAGGGTTAACTGTAAGTATATAATCTTATCTGATGAAGCTCTGAATCCAGTTTTTGCTTTGTGTAGTCAATAAAAAAGTTTGTTTTCAGCAAGTTTCATAAAATTGCCCAAACATGGAATCGAACCAAATACGACACACAAAAAAATAAGAAGTTGAAGTTTAAATTAACAGAAAAAAAAATATTTTTTATATATCATTATAACTCTGGTATATTTGGAGCAGTTCTCCGTCTGGATGAATTTTTCTGGCTCCTTCATTACAACCCAGGTCTCAGACTCAGCAGTCTGGTCAGTGTTCTTATCTTTAGTTTTGGAGGGTTTCTTGATATTTTGTGGCCGGTAAATGTCCACAGATAATAAAATAAAATGATTCAATGATAAAGAAATGAGTGACATGTTTGTTTTAACCCCTTTTCTGGTGTACATGTTTAATTACTCCACTGAGTATCTGTACACTTGTTGATGTCTTCAATCCAAGAACCGATTCCTCATGATCCTGGGAGCTGTTAACTGTTCTTTAATGTGAATTTTTCTTAGGTTAGATTTGTGTTTTTTAGTGATTAACCTCCTCATGTAGCTTGTCAAACCATTAAACTCTGCGGTACTTCTGTTGCTCTGTTTATTTTATTTTATCGTACATTTCTGAGTCTCCAACTTCAAGGCCAATATTGACCTAAATGGGCAATAATGTAGAAAGAAGACTCACTGTTGTCACTGGTGCATGTAATAAACAATAAAAACTTTTTCATGGACAAAAAATAAAAAATATAGATGTATAAAAAGGGAACAAACTATTGTGTTGATGAGGAGGTATTCAGGTACTACAGCATCACAACTGAAAGAATCATTTGAAGCATTTCATCTGAAGCTAAACATCCTGGTTTAATAGTCTGTATGATACTTTCTGAGGTTTGTTTCTCTTTGCAGAGGAACTGTACTCTGAAGGACTTCTTTTCAATTACATGTACAAACTTTTCAGTGCTTGCTTTTTTTATTTTATTTTACCTTATTTCAGTGAAGAGCTTGAATAAATGGTTCTTCTGCCGTTGCCTCTGTTTACACAAGTACATATGCTTCTGCTTTCGTATATAATGGGGTACTTGAGCCAATCCTGCAGAAACAGAAAGCAAGAATGTTCAGCCTTGTAAAACTGCCTCCAAAAGATCAGGAGATGAAAAAATGAAAGCATCAATGTATTTTAAAAGTCCAAATAGAAAACATGTTGTTCTGAAGGGCTTTTTCTTTATTGACAGCTCTGTCAGGGATCAAACTGCCTCACTGACTTGAAAGAAGCTCAGACAGAATTTGCAGGATTTTGAAACACAACCAAGTGGTGTCACCTTGGGCTGACTTTGTTTGTTGATCGATTGCAGAGAGATTATCCGTGACTTCATATTTGTAACCGAGCACCACTGTGACTTCTCTCAACCTGTTGGAGACACCTGGAGCAGGCAGAGCAAGCAGAGCCGGCGGGAGAAATAAATTGGCCCAAGGTTATGAGAAAATGAAAATGTAGTTACGGCTCTTCTTTCTTTAAACCACGAGTCATAAAAGAGGCTGTTATGTGAGCGATGCTATAAAGCTTTGAAGCCAAACCTGGTTTCCATGACAAACAAGCATTGCAGTGTCTTTGCTCCTCTAAAGCTGGAAACAAAAAGCTCTGCGTCAGGTATCAGGTGCAGCACTAAGAGGAAGGTGTGCTGTGCTATATGCATTATTAATGTCAGGGACAGACAGAGGAAATCTTGTTATCCATAACTTCTGTGACCTCTCTGAGAATGTTCACAGTGATGGTGCGTACATGTGGAAAATTGAAATGCAACTTGATGACTCACTGCTTGATTTCCAAAGTGAGGATGGGCCGATACCTTCTCCTCAATACATCTCCCATCACTTACCACATAATGGTTGCATTTATAGGTTTCAGCGCTGTTTGAAGTTGTTGCAAATGAGTAATTTAGAGTCAGCACCCTGTAATATCTCATTGTGGAGTTTTTGTCAGAGGTTGATTAACCCCATTCCCTTGGCAATGTTTACATTTTCTCTTAATTGTTTTGAATATTCATCCACATTATTTTCATCTTCCTTTACAATTTCAAATAAATACAACTGAGTTTCTGATTATGATGTCTTTTCAATCGCACTGCCCTTGAACTGTCCCATTAGTCCTTTTCAAGCTGCTAATTACAGCATCTGTGATGTTTATTGACTCATTACACATACACACTCAGTGTTATGACGGCTCATTTGGCTGTCAACATTTACCATCAACTGAGATTGAGTGGATAACACATGCAGTAAAATCCATGTGTAAATAAACAGCAGTGAGGGAGTGAACAACATTCTATGAAACAGAGAGTAAATAAAACGCTTTGAATGAGACGAGGATGGTGTTAAATTTATAGCTGATTCTGATCTTTGTCTCTTAAAATAAAATACATGTAAAAGAAACTTTGACAAACAGCAACTTGTCATCATTTATTTGTTTGTTTGTTTGTTTGTTTGTCTCTCTGATACACCCCTACACTGTAAAAAAAAAAAGTGAAATTTATGAGGGATGAGCGACTACACCATTATCTGTATCTGTATCTGTTTACCCATCCATATTATCTGTACTCATAGGGGGCGGGGCCTAAACCAGAAGTGGGCGTGTTTTGTCCAAAATGGGCGGGGCTTATATCAGAACATTATTTTAAGTCTGAAACTGGCAAGAATTGATTTGAAATGGCTATATTTATTTTTTCATTTGAATGAAAAAACAGCCTCAAAAGAGATTCAAACTATTGTTGTTTATCATAATAGTAATTATGATCTGTGTAAATTTAATAGGTGATTTGTGCAAACATTCAGTTGCAAAAAAATAAAAAATATGCCTTGTTGTTCACTGTATTTTCAAAAACACTGTGCTCAGAATGGGCAAAGCTTTCCAACTGACTTTCTCATCAGCCAAACTAAAATCACGCAGCCAGTTAAAAAAAAAGAAAGAAAAAAAAAAAAAACCCTTAAAAAAACGGTCTCGAATTGAAGCAAGAAGCACTGACCAGCGCGACACGAGCCGTTTTCAGCCCTGTCTTGTCACATGCATCGTGTATGACACCAAATAAGTTTAAGAAGTAACTTTAAATACCAAACAAACCTCAACAGAGACGAGCAGAAGAAAAGTGAGTGAGTAGTACAGAGATCAGAGCAATGAAAACTACAGTCAACTCAAGCAAGTAAGAGAAGTAGTCGCTGTCACTCGCTGCCTGTCTGTGTGTGTGAAAGAGGAGAGCAGGCACCTCCTCGCTGCAGCATGTGGGTGCAGGGAGGGGGGTGTGCTGTGTGTGACCAATGAGGATTCTTTTAGCACGGATACGAATAATCCTAAAAAAAACTTGTGTTGTACTTGGACTTGGCAAAAATGCATTATCCGTAACGAGTACTCGTTTGAAACAAATATCCGGCTCATCCCTAAAATTTATGTTAAAATACTGGCAGCTAAGGTTACCAGGAATGTACAATGAAAAATGAGGAAAAATCATAAAAAACTGAATATTGTGATTTATTTGAACAGAACCATACTGTGCAATGGTTTTCAGTACATAACCTGTAGAATTATAATATAGCCTCTCACTCTTACAGTGGGTATTACACACATTTTAAGGTATATGTTTACACATTACTATTTATTTGTGTTTAATTGTTATTATTATTATTATTATTATTATTATTATTATTATTATTATTATTAATAATAATAATAATAATAATAATAATAATAATAGTAATAATAATAATAATAATAATAA
This sequence comes from Labroides dimidiatus, assembly GCA_030710495.1. NCBI lineage: Eukaryota > Metazoa > Chordata > Actinopteri > Labriformes > Labridae > Labroides > Labroides dimidiatus. Next base: position 6,493,319 of record CM061159.1, read on the forward strand.
TAATAATAATAAATAATTTTATTTTTAAGCCTTTCAGTTCACCCAATGTCACTTTACACAGATAAAAAAAGTTCAACATTTCATTAAATATAACTATATGAAACAGCAGAAGGAGATTTGGGTTGGGCACTGATGCAGTTCTTGAGGTAGGGCATTTCATAGATTGGGGCCAGCTACGCTAAAGGCCCTGTCACCCATAGTGGAGCCTGGAGGAGGGAACAGAGAGGAGCATCAGAGGAATATAGAGGACGACTAGGAACATATGGACAGAGGAGGTTTGATAGTTAGGGGGGTGCCAGGCCGTGGAAAGATTTGTAGACAAGCAGCGTTATTTTGAAGGTGATCCGGTGTTTGACTGGGAGCCAGTGGAGATGATAGAGTGTGGGGTGATGTGATCCCAAGTCTGTTTATGACAAAGCACGCTAGCGGCTGAGTTCTGGACATATTTTAGATGTTGTAAGATTGTTGTAGCAAGGCCAAGGAGGAGAGCGTTACAGTAATCCAGGCGGATAGTAATGAAGGTATGTATAAGTGTCTCTGCAGTAGTGTGGCTGAGGGAGGGGCGGAGTCTGGATATGTTTTGAATGAAGGGTACTGACTGTTTATGGTGTGGAGTGTAGACAACCTCTGCCACCCATGTAATGGGCCAATGCACAGCAAGGTCACATGTCCACTGTGTTCCCTCCTCAATCATGGTAAAAGAAAAAAAAAAAAAACTTGGAACTTTGGAACTGTGAGGGAAGAGGGAACACAGGGAGGCACAGATTGTGCTGTATATAGCACTGACAAGCTTGCTGTGCTCCTTCTGCAGCATGGACTATCTACCTTATGATTTTTGTAGTGTGTTTTTGTTGGCTAGTATTGAAATGAAGTGTGAAACATTTTTGTTTTCTCTCACGTGACTTTAAATTACCACTAGTGGGGCAGGATTTTAATTGGAGCACAGACAGCTCATCCATGCCCTCTTTTCTGGGATTTTAGTTAGAACAATGATATACCCAAATTGAAAAGAGTATATCTCTGCATCTATAAGGTACATTTAAATCATTCTGGTGTCAAAATAAGGGGAACGCTTGTCAAAAATCCATCCATTTGGCTAACTTCAGTGCCACCTGTGGCCGGAATCATTAGTGCTTTTCTGTGATAAAGACTCCATTTCCCATGAGTACTATCACCCACTGTCATAAAGACATGACTTGAAGCAAGTGAAAGGACAGTAGCTCTTCTTTTTAACTTTACTTTTCTTTGTTCAAGATAACTTTTCCCAGAACGCAGAGCAACAAAGTAATGTATTTATTTGTAGTTAAGCAGCGCTATTGTTTGAAACATGACAACAGCAAGCGGCAACTTCCAGTCTGAAAATATGAGGCAATGCGGAAGTGCTAAAGTCTGCTGTTCCTCGAGTGTCCACTTGAGGTTGGCTCCAGAAGTACCAGAAAAGTCCAGCTCTAGCGTCTGCCATTACTACAAAATACATCAGATATATAATTTTCTTCAAGAAAAAGGACAGCTCCTCCAGATCACCCAGCAAGTCCTCAAAGGGCCTGTAAGAGAGTTAGTGATACAAAAATACATCAGAATGTGTGGTACAAAATAGTAGAGGTCATTTTAATGCATATTATTATTATTATTATTATTATTATTATTATTATTATTATTATTATTATTATTATTATTATTATTAAAATGGTGTAGCCCAACTAGCAATACAAGGTTGCACTAATTAAATAGATAAATATAATAAGTAATAATATTATAATATAATAATAATATTTAACAGGTTACAATAGAGCTATTAGCTGATTTGAGAGATTATATTCATCTTAGTTTTAAGTGCACTCTAAAATATTCTTAGGGCCATCCCGAGACTGTGTATTAAAGTCAAATTATCTAAAGTTATGAACAGGAAGCGGTCCACTGGATTGCACTAAGCACAAGATGTTAAGGATCCATTCATAAGCTTAATGTGCCCATATGGTGAGCCTCAGAGGGTTTCCAAGTATCCAGAGAGCATATTCCATTTGTAAAGAGAAATTAAAACAATTAAGCTCTGCCAAGCAAGAAAGAAACAACAAAACAAATGAAAAGCTCTTGTTAATATGCAGCAGTATTTTATAGTTGGCTTTGGTATGTAATTGGTGGAACTTTGTTGTTTCTTATATATCCAATACAAAACAAAGACATAGAGCTAAACCTTTATATGTTCATAGTTATAAAACTCATCGCATGGACACCAGCCAAACATTATGAGGTCAGCAAATCGAGGGCTCAAAAAGTTCCATATCCAAGAACCAGTTAATAGTGTAACTTTAGTAAAAGTTAGTTTGCTATTAGCAACTTCTGCATAATGAGAGAAAAGTTTTCTCCATCTGCTGAGGGCTGGAGCTGTGTGCATCTTGAGCCAACATCAGACATGGCAGAGTTAGTATGGCTGTGCACCAGACTCTGCTGGCCCCCGTCTACCTCTGTGTCTCTATCTGAGGGCAGATCTCTGGAACAGCACTCCTGGACTCTTGTCCTAGTGGTCTTTTTCTCCTCTGAAAGTGTTTCTACCTCTGAATCTCCTGCCAAGTAGGGCTCAGTTCAAAGAGGAACCATTGTGTTCATTTGCCAAATGATTTAAAATTATTCTTATTCAGAATGGGCCATTGTGAAGCAAGTGTGTTTACAGTGCAGCTTTGGCCCCTCAGCTCTAAACAACAAAAGGAAAACACTCCAAATACGCTGCTTTCCTGTGCAGCATTTCTTCAGTTGTGTTAATGTCCTGTGCACCTTCCAGCTCTCCTGACTCCCTGTGACACATGGTGCTGTTATTAGTCCTGCAGCTGGAACAGTTAACAGAGAAAAGTCTCTAAGATAGTTTTAATTAGAAAGATTTTTGCTTCAGTACCTGTGTCGGCAGAAAGGAGAGGAGTTTAGACCACAGTTAATGTTTCCACTGCACAGTAGGAGGAGAAATAATGGATGTTGCCTTGTTAAATGGAAGCACCTGCAGACACTGAGTCTGAATGGAGGATGAGGTGAGCTTGTAACCTGCAGTGTAGCTTGGTATTAAACTTCTATCCATCCTCCTTCTCCTCCACATTTCTGCTTCTCAGCTTGACCCTTCATGGTTGCCCAGGAAACACATGAAGATGAAGTATTACATAAGGATTCCACACCACGTTTTGGTGCAAGCTTCCTTTTCAAATAAATCTGTTGGACTTCAGTTACCTTCCCATAAAAAATGACCTTTCAGCCTTGGTGTATATAATTTGAGAAATACTTAATTTTCTTACATTTGAAATATTGGATCCCCCAATGATCACACCTGTTTGTTGTGTTCAATAATAACGTTTGATAACTTATTTGATTTTATTGGGAAACAGCTAACTTTATGTTTCGTCCTTCCTAGAGAGAGGACGCTCAGTGGTAGTGAGTCATCTCACAGAGCGTCAAGGGTTCGATCCCAGATCCCGTTTTGCACATGCTGGAGTAGCCTTGGACAAGACACTGAATCCCAAACTGTCCTGGGTGCTGCGCAGTCAGACTGAATGGGATTAGTCAGAACTGATGGGTGCTTTACACAACAGTCTCTGCCAACAGCTTACGAATGAGATGTGAATGAGTGAATGTGAAACATCAACATGAGAGAGCAGAGTGGTCTGAAGACTAGGGACAGAACTATAAATATAGTCCGTTAGGCATTGTTTCTTCTTTTTTAACAGACTGACATTAAGTTTTGAGGTAGGCTCGATACACAGTCCTCTTTGTGTATTCACTCTGTTGATGTCACGTGAATTCTGGCCTGATTTCCATCAAAATTTGAAGTATCTATTCAGTTTTTTTACAAGCTAATTTTGAGAGCCCCTTAAGGGACCCAGAGTTGCTTTTTGGAGATCCTGCCAAAGCTTTGCCACAGAGAAATATCAACAATGGCAAAGCGTGCACACCTGAGAGATACCCTGAACTTAATTTTCAGGTGGGCCTTGAATATGAGATATTATAATACTGCTCGTCAATCAGCACAGTCTTCAAGCAAGGACTGGCTGCTGGGCCACTGAACCAGGAAGGCTGGTCATACCAAAGTCAGTAACCAGTACAGGATCTGATGAGAGTGTCGACTTGCATCAGACTTTCTCTTCTAATGTCTTTAGTGTGAATCAGATCCAATTGAAGAATAATTTTTACATACCTTTATATTTGAGGCTAAACTCAAAGTTAAATTCAGCAGATGCTCCAGGGTGTGTGCTCTTCTATTGCCGATGAATTTGGATGCGTGTTATTCCTTGTGGAATACATTTCATCCACTGTTAATTGTAGCATTATTCTGAAGGGTAACTACCCAATCAACTCTAGACGAAAGGGGTAGGGTTAAAACACTTGGGGTGGGATCAGCCCAAAGAATCAGATGAACTATCCGCCTTTTGCCTTGGAGGAAAAAAAGTCACAGCCTGTAGTGGGGACAGGCAGAGCTCCTTTTCAGAGCACAGGTGTCACGCAAAGGGAAAAGCACAGTGATACCTGGGGGTAGCTGTGACTTTCTCCTATCTGACACACTCAGACCTAATTCCTCTTCTGCCTAACGAGCCACTTGATCATCCTGCCAACATGCACCGCCAGATCAATTTGAGCAAGCGGAGGAAAGAGCAAGGGTAACGATTCTCCCAGCTGGAGATATTAAAGGCTGCTTATCAACAACAGGCTATAGAGCAAGACAGGCATGCTGACCTCTGTGGCCTCTGCGTTATATGATGGAGTCCAGCAGAAACAACAGCTTGTTTCTGATGGGGTAGGATTATTGTTCTGTTGTGAAGAAGTAGCAAGCAATTTTTCTTTGATTCACCAACAATACAGAATGTGCAGTGGCTGCTTTTTTTCCCTAATTACTCGCAGAATAATGTTGACAGATAAAAATCATAATCACAACATACGGTAAACGACGCTCGAGTGGCTGTTTGTTACAGCAGCTGTTTCTTTGTTGTTCTTTTTTTCTTGCCTTTTTCTTTTTCTTTGTATTTGTTGCCCGTCATTAAAAGCTCATTTGTTGATCATTGACACCAAAATGGTGACGTATGTAGCAGTGTTTTGTTTTGTTTTGTTTTTTTTAGCTCCAGAGATCATGCAGCTAGCCATCCTGCAGCTAGCCATGCTAACCCAGCACGAGAAGGAATAGACACATTTGGAACCTACATCATTCTACAATTCTACAATTTCATTTAGCAGACGCTTTTTTCCAAAGCGACGTACAAACCACACAGACCACTGAACAACAGTGGGAGCAATTTGGGGTTCAGTGTCTTGCTCAAGGACACTACGACATGTGACTGCAGGAGCTGGGAATCGAACCCTCAACCTTCCGATCAAGAGACGACAACTCTACCACTGAGCCACAGTCGCCCCATATCATCATAACGATGCACACGCATTTGGGCAACAGAAGTGGCAATTAGCTCCAGTCATTCAGACAAGTGAGCATTCTGAAATGTGAATTAATCTGTTGGTATTTTTTCTCAATGACAGCAACATGTTGCACCTAGACCGTGGGAATACGACACTGTATTTACAGCACAGCTCTCACTATGTATTGCTCAGTTCTTTATAATCATACACTTCAGATGGTTTTGCTGGAAAATCTTTAAGACTTTTCATCTGTACTTCTGCTTAGCATTGCGGCCTTGAGTACACTCATATTTAGCTTGAAGCCATTTCGCTGTTTAATGTAAATGCCCAGCCTTGACACAAGTTTTGCTGTGGGCCTCGTAACACAACTCAGCAGATCAGCATTTACCTTTTGTTCAACAGGACCAAGGTTAGCATCTCATTGGGAAGCTCTGTTATTTATCAGAGTATAGTGGGTCAGTGGGGACTCAGACACTTTGTTTGAACTTTAAACACACGGCAACTCATTCTGCATTACCTGCTCTTTTTGAAGGTCTTATAGATGGTCTCCCAAGAAACCACTTTTGACACAGCATCTGAAAGGCATTTTAATGAGGATTGATTTGGCCTGCTATATATTTGGCATTTTCTTTCTCTTTGCAATGCTAACTGTGCATTAGGCTCAGATATTTGTCATTTAATTCAGATGCCTGCCTGTGTTTGTCTAGTCAATCCTTATTTGCTGAGTTAAATTGCATGAAGGAGGAGATTCAGTTGGGTCCATGTTGTGTTTAATAACAGAGAACAGACAACTGAAGACCGCAAATACTGTATTATATATATTATATTTCATAAAACACAATACAACATCACTATTTATGTGCATTTAACAGCCTGCACATTTTCACACTCGTCTCACCCTGCTTTTTTAAAAACAGTGATTTTAAAAGTGAGAATTGAATTTGCATTAAGCATTTTGGACATTACAACACCTAAATTTAAATAAAGTGATAATCCAAGCTGTCTGTACTATCTTTTAATTTGGGGTCTTAATGACAATTTGATATTGAAAGTTAGAAATATTTCCAGTTTATTACTTCTGCTTGTTGCTGCCAACTACCCAATATATATATATATATATATATATATATATATATATATATATATATATATATATATATATATATATATATATATATGTATATATATATATATATATATATATATATATATATATATATATATATATATATATATATATATATGTATATTATTTTCAAAGTCGATTTTAGTAAAATAGTATCCAAAGTGAATTTTCTTTGAATCCACTGCAGCCTGGTCTATAGCTGCCTCATGGTCACTAAGATTTTAAAATATGTAAAAACGGGGCCCAGGTCTTTAACAGTTGCAAGTTTTAAGGGACAATAATGTCTCAAAGATGAGCGCATTGATGTCCCAGAGGAAATGACATTAACAAATGTGATATAATAAAAAGAAGAAAAAAAATCCATGAAAATGTGATATGTTTTGACATTTCTAGCAGTTCAGACAGTATGATAACATGGCTGTATAGTGGAAACCCCAGAACTTGCAGGTCATTATCAGTCTGTGGAACTTTCCTCCACAAGATTATAACTCACGTGTACAATGTCCCAATTTATTCCATTTATGGAAACCCATTTCTCTTTGTCCCATGTATATCTGACAAGTACATCCCAAGAGGACATTCCACCTGTAAACTTTCATACCAAGGTCTTTATAGGAGACTGCAGGAATACTTGACTAACTCTCATTAGTTTGGCCTTATTCTAGGACTAATAGCCCTTTAACTGCTTTGAGTTCTTTCCTTTGTCATCTCAAAGAGATCATTTCTGTGGGGACACTGTCACAAGCTGCACTTAATAACTTAGTATCTAAATGGTTACATACCGTGCTTTTTCTGTTCCTTTTCAAGTGTTAGATCCATTTAAATGAATTTTACTTTTACCCCCAATTCTTAGAAACCTTCTAAATGACTGACATGACTGAAGTGAAAGAAAACAAAGGCTGACTGTAGCTCTTGCTATGTCTTTGTTCCAGAAAATCACCTTCCATCAAAGAAGGGAAGGAAAAAAACCCTGATATAATTTCACCATTTAACCCTGAGATGAATGAATGATTGGACCTTATATTCCTCCATAAATGGGTCACAAATGGCGCCTATACCGTTTAATCAAAAATAATCATTTGTACGAGATTGTATGTTAAATTTTCATCCACATGGTGGTAAAGTGGTTACACAGTAAATTTGCTAGAGTACATTTTACTTGAATTGAATAAAATTTTTCTCTAAAAAGATAACATTTGGTCCCAGTCTACATTAAAAACACACTCCAAATAAGGCTGTGTGGTACAAAGCCGCATGCATTGGTCAGATCTAAGAATACCACATGTAGATCTCTCTTGTCTTCTGTTGCTTCCTGAATCTGGTACCCTATCCCACTAGGGTGCTGTGGGTATCCTAGATTATAGAAGGAGAGATAAAGTCCTAAACTGGCTAAAATATGAGGATTCTGTCTTCATGGAAATAAAGATTGTTCTTCACTGGATCTGAGTGTGTCCCTTCTAGGTGCTCTTCCACCTCTTGCCTTGAAGCCTTGAGTTGACCCCCCCTTTTCTTGACTAAAATGATCCTCTAACAAACTTAAAAGGATCCCTATAAAACCCTGTCCTGACTCTTTACACCTTCCTTCTCCTTAGGTGTTCTCCCCTTTTAAGTACTGCAAACCAGTTTCTAAGTTCTTTTTGCAGGAAACTGATTCCTTCTCTCTCATCTCCCGGTACTTTCCTCCACTGCTTTCTGAGCTGTCTGCTCCCCATGACTAATTTTGTATTTCCCTTATTTGCCCAGACTTAACTGGCTCCAAACTCTCTAACTTTTTCCTATCACTAATCTCAAACCTTTTTGCACCATATGTTTACATAATGTCCTCGGTCTTCTCTTATTTGCCAATCACTGTACCCCTGAGCACTTCTAACAATGTTTCAGATCCCTATTTACTGTCTTCCACACTTAGATTTCATTTACCCCAGGTCATCTAACTCTATTGAATTTAGTACCATCTGCATCCCCCTCTTACAGTGCCATCCCCATCATTGACAGGATCAGTGTTATTCTGTGATCTGTGCAGATTTATCAGTCACAGGATTTTAGTCAACTGAAGTAGTGATCCAAGGCCTTTGATTATTGTCACTTTCTACCATTCAGGTTTTCTGCAAATCTGCAGCGTCTTCCCCCTCTATAATTCTATCCTGAGGTCAGGGAGGTGGATAAAGCTGTTGTCTGAAGTTCTTTCTCAAAATGATAGGCCCTTGCCCCTGTCCAGACTTAAGAGAGCTTCTTTTTCTTTTCTTATTTATTTATTTTTCTGTCACTTTTTTTGTTCATACTTTGGTTCTTCAGACTTCGAAGAAACACTCCATTGAATTTGGAAAGTCTGATAAGATGAAAATGTTATATATATATATATATATATATATATATATATATATATATATATATATATATATATATATATATATATATATATATATATATATATGACCTGAATTGGGACTCAAGTATGTTGATATAGCCTCTATAAATTTCTAAGTAAGATTTTTATATATTTTTTAATGTACACATGTACACTGACACATTTGATAAAGAGAAGCTACACATCATGTTAGTTGCTTTCAAAGGCTATAAAATTGTTGCACGCAAGAGCAGAGCAGCATGTTAGATGTGTATAATAACCAATAAGGACAGAGAAAAACTCAAACTTTAACAGACATCTGTCAGTATGAACAGAGGAGAAGTAAATGTGATGATATAGTTACTGAGACTGTTGAATGTTTTTCTTTGAGATTGCTGCGACTCCACAGGGTCAAAGTTGTTTGTTAATTTAAATTCTGATTAAAAGCGGTTGGCCTGAAGGTATTTTTGAGTCTATTGGGCACAGTGATCTCATTGCAGAAGAATCAATGAGTTTGTCCCTTTGAGAATTTACTAAAATCTACACATAATCAAACAGCAGAGGAGAGAATGGATCGTACAAAGAGCGTTTGACTTAATCCATACCCTTAAAGTAAAGTAACCGACTCAGTATAACATATTCACTCACACTTCAACACATTGATCTGGGGTCAAACTGGCATCACTGATCAAGTCAAGCCAAAGTTTATTTATATAGCACATTTAAAAACAACTGAGGTTGACCAAATTTCTGTACAAATTAAAACAGTGTCATTATCCCTAAGCCATAGTCATCTCACAGATGTTTGTCAATGAAAGTATAGTAAGTGGTTTGTGACTAAAATTCAGTCAGTCTTATCAACACACAGCAAGATGCACCGAATGACTCTTTATTGAGATTATTTATTTCATATCATGTTTAGAATGTTTGATATTAGACATTATTCAAATTTACTGCATCTTTACATCAACTGAAGTACACAGTGATTAGTCCTCTGAGGGAGATAAGTAACCAGCAGTGCTCTGATGCTTGTTCCTCTCAGTTGTTTGTGGTATATGTTACATTTGTTAAAAAGATGAAGTCCAATTAGGACATTTCTGTTTGTTTATTGTCCTAAAAGAAAAAAATGGTTCTTGTCTCTAATTTGATAGAAAGTGTAGCTTGTTACATCTTATGAGTGTGAGATACAGAGGGACTTAATTCGTACACAGCTTTGATGTATTAGAGCAGTTATTACATTTGTTTAACTCTGGCGGCACTCTGCAGTTTTAAAGCTTTGAGCGGTGTTATTGTGTCTGCATTGTTTTGTGTGTGATAATAATTAGACACCACAGTGTCTAAATTTCATGATGTTTCTGCCTTTAACCGTTTTGAACTCAAAACTTTTGTTTCAATGTCTAAACAGAAAAATAAAAAAGATCCAATTACTTAGTCACATGCAAGAGTTGTTTATTTGGATAAAGTGGCACTTATGGCATTTTATAAATGTATGAATTATTGTTTTTGCTATCGCTGTGAACAGATGGCAGACATCACAGACTCCAAAATGCTTTGTTTCACACTTCACGCTGCCTAGTTAAAAACGGGTTTGCACACCGAGCCAGAAAAGGAGCTGTTCTTAAACTGTAAATTGTCTGAATTGTGTGACAGCTGGTGGACAGACTGTAAACCACTTTCAGCACGACAACCACTTTTACAACAAGCTCCTCTTTAGAGAAGCCAAAGAGAAAAAGATTTGACCTCAGAGGCCAACTCTGCTTTGAGAGGGAACGAGCAGCCCGCACAAGAATCCTTATACTTAAGAGAAGTCAAAGGAATTAGAAGAGAAAAAACTGATGGAGAAAAGACAACTTTCTACATCTAATGACAGAGGGAGAATGGAGGCTTTGCTGGCCTCGCTTTCAGGCAACGAGCTGAAGACTATTAAAGGGCTGCAGAGGAGAGGAGCAGCAGATATAGCATGAACTGTAACAGCCTGAGCAAAACTCTTCACTGAAAACCAAGGCTGCCCATTACAGGATCCTTCTCAGCGCTTTGATTTCCTCTGGTTTAAGAAATCAGAGAGCTGGCAGGTCAAGAAGACACACAGAGATGAGATGAGTGAGCTGCTCTTGAAGTCGAGCAGTGTTTATGTTTGGTGGAGATGACACTGAGATACACTTTGAATGAAAACAGGAATAATACAAGTATGAGTAAGCTTCTGGTTAAAATAAAGTTACCGAAGCTGTGTTTTTTTATTTTATTTTGTGTCTGGATTTAATTCACTTAAAGGTTTAATGACAATTTTCTTTCCTTTGCTTGTTCAGTGATTGTTACCTGTTACTTATTAATTGGCAGCAGTGGAGGAGAGAGTAAATAGACTGTATTCAAGTACAATAATTGTTATTTTACACTGATCCAGTAAAAGTTAAAGTAATACTTAAAAAAAGGTACTTTTTTTTTTACGGAAATTAACTTTAAACTGTGCAGGTAATAAAAGATGAGAAGGCTGGAGATTTCCAAGAATTTCATATATTTTCCAGTAAATTTTTGAAAAAAAAGTTAATTTCACTTATTTTCAAAACATCTTATATCCCTAGGTAAGGTATTGACAGAATACTGCTCCTATTGCACCAACAGTTCCTGACAGGAGGGTCACCTTGTGGTCTTCTGCTGCTGTTGCCCGTCTGCTTCAAAGTTGGACGTGTTGTGTGTTCAGAGATAGTCTTCTGCAGACTTTGGTTGTGGTTCTTTGAGTTCCTGTGGTCTGTCTATCATCTCCAACTAGTCTGTCAATTCTCCTCTGACCTCTGGCATCAACAAGGCACTTTGTCCCACAGAACTGCTGCTCACTGTATTTTCTTTTTTGGGACCATTCTCTAGAGGTGGCTGTGGGTTAAAATCCCAGTAGATCAGCAGTTTGTCAAATACTCAGACCAACAACCACATCACGTGGAAAGTCTCTTAAATATCCTTTCTTCTCCATTCTGATGCTCAGTTTGAACTTCAGCAGCTCATCTTCACCGCATGACTACATGACTAAATGCACTGAGTTGCTAATGTGTGATTGGCTGATTAAATATTAGCCTTGACGAGCAGCTGGAGTGTAGATTAAAAGTCAAAACGAAGGACAAATTATTTTCTTTTGGGGGTTAATTAAGTCTTTTAAGATACTCTCTTCTGTTGTCCAGCCTTTCCTAAACTTCAGCAGGAGAATGGTGGCAGCACTGACCTTTGGATCCTTTATACAAATACTTCTTTATAACTCATAATAGTAGCTCTTTTTTAATTTCATAATTTTAACTATTTAGCTCGGATATAGAGCTCTTTACAAGCAATGAAATCAAATGAATCAAATTTCAGATCTTCTATCCCTTCTGGATGAAATCTACTTGCTTAACTAGTTGTACCAAGTCCTGCTGAATCCAATTGCAGTCCTATAAAAATTGCAATATCTGTTTGTCAGTCGAGCGATACTCAGATACTCTCAGCTGCTCTTAACATTACCACCTCAGAAATTCATCCAGATTTCAATGTGTTTGTTCAATCCCAAGAAAGACTAGATTTTTTTTATCACTGAAGAGGTAAAATAAAGTGAAAAACATTCAATTTATTGTTTATTTTTATTAATTTATTTATTGGTTAAAAGTTTTTACAAAGTTTTCAGTGTTTGTGGATGATTTATTTTATTTATTGATTGATTGATTGGTTGATTGATTGATTGATTGATTGATTGATTGATTGATTGATTGATTGATTGATTATTTTTTTAAAGTAATATTTTCATATTTACATACATGTTTACAGAATACCCTTATCCTTCTGGTTACCAGTAGCTGCTAATCAAAATATAAGTAAGTGTGTTATCCAAAGTGAAAAACATCTATTGAGCAGAATTAAGTTCATGTTATTTTTGGCCCTCTGACACAATTCAGGTTTCTCATGTGGCCCATCATAAAAAAGATAGTTGCACACACCTGATTTAGCTGATATTTGTCAATTTTGTGTTGTTTTATCATTTCATTTGTGTCAGTGTCGCAAGAGTCTTTGGGAACAAGACCAACTGTATGTGTGTCAGTTTGCATTTTGAAACATAGCTTTGAAGACATAAACCAAGAGGTACATTTGGTTGTTAGCTAGTTCAGCTAACTATCAGTACAGTAATTAGCCTACCAAGCTAATAACCTACCAGTACACTTTCTCAGATTCTATGTGCTACTAGTACAGCTCCAAATATCCACTGAGCAGGGCTTACAAAGGGACCAGGGCGTACAGTTACTGTTGTTCCTCATCATTTTGAAAGCAAAGAGAGTCTGGATGTTTGGTAAGGATTAGGAAATACCTGACCCAGGTGTTTCATCACACCTTTAGACATTATCTTGAAATGTTTGTGGTGGAGAGGGCAGGGCCACTCCTTTCATTCTGTGCTGCTGAGGCTTTCTGGTTTTAGACATGGCAGAAGTACATTTTCTTCATCACATATGTACAACTGTAGCAGTAGAAAGCAGTTTCCTATAAGAGTACATTTATTTGTAAAGGACATTAAATGATTCTGAAAAGGTGAAATCACTTTCACTCTGGTTATTTGAAATCCACAGTGGAAAGGGTCATAATGAGGTCTAGATCAAGGACACTCATACATCCTTGACCAGGGGACCTCCTGAACAACACTCATCTTTAACATGATGACCACCTGCTGAATACTGTGCCTGCATTCTCTCTCCGGCTGTCAGACATTAGCAGCCGATCCCTTAAGTCCTTGTAATTGTGAGGTGGGACCTCCATGGATTGATGATTGATTGGGAAGAGAGTCAAAGTTTTAGTCAACACCTTGACCTGCTGTCGTGTTCCTCCACTCCTCCATGGTCCAGTTGTGGGGACACAACAAACTGTGATCTCTCTGTGTTCTGACACCTCTCTGTCATATTTTAAGCAGTTTGAGCTCCAGTAGCTCTTCGGCTGGAGCACTTAATGAGCCATCCTCAGCTCCCTACAGACACGTCACTGGTTCACCAGTTTGTCATCCTTGAACCTCTTTGGTAGTAAGTAACAGATTCTGACTGGAATTTAGTCACGAGAGCTGCAGCTTTTGAGATGCTCTAACCCAGTCATTCAGACATCACGATTTGGCTCTTGTTGAAGTTTCTGCCCATCGACTTCCAACATATCAAGTACAAAATGTCCTGACTCACATATCTCACCCTCTGAAAGGTGTGATGTTCCCCTCATCTCTGGATTTGTCTTCACCAGGGTTGGGAGGGTTACTTTAAAAATGAATTCCAATACAGTTAATAGTTACCTGTTAAAAAAATGTAATCAGTAACTTATTTAAGTACCATAATATTAAAGTAATGTAACTTGATTACTTTCAATTACTCCAATAAAAAATGTGCTTAAAAAACAAAAGAAATTAAATATCAATAAAATGTGAAACTTGTGTGTGTGTTCTGTAAGACAACCCAACAATGTATCCTTGTAAAACAAATTCAGGAAACCAAGTTTAGGCAGCAGCTTATAGTCCAACAATGAAAGTGCTAAAGTCTTCATCACAAAGTCCAGTTTATGAAGTAAAAAATGAAAACTGCTTGTTTTACATGGCAGACACAATATGCTCTGTTTTAGTTCACAGTATGGATTAAGAGTACCCATAATACTGTTTTAAACACACCCAGTGTTCACCTGACAAATTTTCAACAAAAAAGCCAAAAAACGAATGAAAGAAAATGAAAACCATAACATAAATTAGACCTTCAACATCCCAATTTATAATAAACATTAAACAATATAAAAATCATAAGCATGGTCCATGTCATGTGGAGCACAGACATCCAGTCTGTGATGTAGGGGACAGACAGTTGGTCCATCCACGGCTCCAAAGGCCGTCACAGCAAAAGTGTAGAGGAGCAGTTTTTTGAAGAGTAACAGTTATTGCTACCATGAGTGAGGAAGGAACGCAGTCACCATGAGACCCTGCTGTGCATTGATGCTGTAAACAGGTGGCACAGACTGTCTACACTCCACGCCACTCCATCAATGATAGTGATCATAAACTGTACACTCAAAGAATCATCACTTGGAGACACTTCAACTCCAACTGTTTTATAAAACTGAGTAAATCTGTAATCAAATGAAATTTAGCTCTTTAATGAGTAAAATACAACTCTATGATGAGTTAAATGGCCTGGTCAAATGGTATTTTTTTGTTGTATGCTTTTCGGAATTAAAATATCATCATGTAGAGTTAAATATAACCACTAAATAGAGTCAAAATGACTGTAAAAATAACTCTGCAGCAAGAGTAAATTTCACTCCATGTAGACTGGGACCAAATGGTTTTTTTTTAGAGTAAGATTTTATTCAATTTGAGTAAAATTTACTCAAAAAAATTTACTGTGTAAACATCTGGGGTGGTCAGCATCAAGGCTGTGTTTGGAAAACCAAAAAGGCCTTCCTCTCTGTACACTTTATTTCTGAACCATGATCAAGAACTCACATTTGGCATCTTCTCATTTCCTTTAAGTAGGCTTAAAAACACTGATATTAGATGCTAATTAAGACTGATCAAATAACAATGACTTAGATTTGGGCTAAAGATGTAATACCGTACATACACACACCTGTACTATAGAAACAGTAATAAACACTCCAAACAACGCACATTCCGCTCAGCTTTGTCCTGTTTAACCCAGTTTTCAGCACAAAGCTGCTGACTGCAGTAATCAGGGAGCTGGTTTTGTTTCCATGACTTATAAAAAGATTGTTCCTCATGTGTGAAATTTGTTCAGGCAGCACAACATTTCAGTAAGCACGCAGCCTTTTGTTCCTGATCTCCTGAATCAAGGATGTTTGATTGCATTTTAATTGTGATGAGCATATGCATATGAATTATACATTCTGTGAATTATAATGAAGCTCATAGTCCCCGTCAGTGACAACAACCTGTCATTGTTGTGTTGATTAATGCTGCTGCTTCGAGTCCTTTGTGATAAACTGAAGCTCATGTTTTGACAGAAAAGGGGAGAAAAAAAAAACCTCTTACTTCATTTATGTAATGAATACTTCAGCTGGATGGTTTACTGTTGGTTTATTTCTCATTAATTTAATTTCGCGCAAGGATCTTTCTCACTTTTGTTACAGGTTTTTCATTAGAAACCTGCTTTTAACACAGTGTGCTTTTCTTCTCTTATGTTTGGCACAGATGTGTTGATGACACAGACTGAATCTAATCTCCTGGATAACTTTTCATCCTGTGACCACAAATAAGCTTCAACACAACATCCTGATTTTCACGATCTGTGCTGTGAATGCAGCTGAAACCATAAGTGTGAGCTCACTGCTGAGAGAGAAGGAGGATTGGAATTTTTCAGTTCTGCTTGGCTGGGGATGCTGGGGAGCTCAACTCCTTCTCTAAACCAACACACCAGACAGTTTTTCAATATAGACTGTGCCTTTATCAATACCACATGGATCAGATCTGTCTGAAGTCTATCTTAAGATGGGCAGGATTTGAGAGGAAACTACTAACACTTACGGATACTTCATGGCTAAAGTTTTACCGGTCTTTCATAGCAGAAGTGAAGCTACACTTTTTTCATGGAACAGAAGAAGAAAGGTGTTGTTTAAATAAAACTCAACAACATTCATCACTGTTATACTTTTTATATTTAAAGGGACACTCTCCTAAATCCTCTGTAGACAAACACTCATGGTTAAATCTATATATCATGCGATTCATTCAATCAATCAATCAATCTTTATTTATATAGCGCCAAATCATGACAAACATTATCTCAAGACGCTTTCCAAGGTCTAGACCTGTAAATGGTAGTAAAATTTCATTAACAGAAACCCAACATCAAGACAAGATAAGAAGTCTGATCTCATCTTAACCCACCATGAGTACAGCACTTTGCAATATTTAGCAAGTTACAATGGAGAGGAAAAAACTGGAGAGGAAACCTGGGACAGAACCCGACTCATGTTAGACAGACATCTGCCTCGACTGTGTTTTTCTTCTCCTTATCTATCTTGTCCTTATCAACAGCGATAATGTCTGATGCTTTCATACCAGGATGATTTGCACATACAGTATTCTTCCTGGTTTTTAGGTATGTAAACCCGGCAATCACACCCTGATACAAAACAAAACGAGTAAACTATCATGAAATCCCAGGATTCCTGGACAGTTACAGGCTTGCTAATGATGCTGGTTTTTCACAGAATGGCAGGAGCCATTCACTGTGGCAAAGGCCAGCTAGTTAGCTGACAACATTAGCTGTTTTTATGCATCCTCTGTTGGAAAAAAGCTATGTTCTGGGATGGTGATGTATGGAACGTGATGCAGAATCCCAGAGTCTGTTTCAAACGATTGTTTTGCAACAAGTGCTCGGTCTTCTTTCTGTGGACAGGTCGATGGAGATTGATGGACAAGGATGGAAAAAGATTATTCAGTTCGAACAAAATACAGTCAGAGTATCTGACAGAAACGAACAATTCGTCATTATTAAACATATATCAAACAATGAAATCCATGTTGTAGTCATGTTCTCTGTATCTCACCGAGCTTGTGTGGGTTCCCTCCGGGTACTCCGGCTCCCTCCCACCATCCAAAACATGCTCACTATGTTAACAGGTAAATTCTAAATTGCCTCTATGTGTGATTGAGTGGAGACCAGTTTATATATATATATATATATATATATATATATATATATATATATATATATATATATATATATATATATATACATATATATATATATATATATATATATATATATATATATATATATATATGTGTGTATATATATATATATATATATATATATATATATATATATATATATATATATATATATATATATATATTATAAGTCCAGATAGTTATTTTTATTTGTGAACTGGTTGTGGCCCCTGAGTTTGAACATGAAAAGAGCTGACAGCTGAAGCTCATGGTTTTAGTGTGTTATGAGCTCTGAGATGATTGAATATTCACTTTAACGTCTCTGTAGTTTGTCCCAGAATTCCCAGAGTACACTCAAGATAAGCCAGCTCCAGAAGCCAGCGTGCGGCTTTATTTGACCTCCACATGATATTGCTGAGGGACCTGGAGACGCCAGCAGTCTCAAATGCTCATATTCAGATTGTATCTGTCCAGTCAGCCAAGAAATCAATAGTGTTACAAGTGTTGTGTTGCAGTGTTATTACCACAGCAGGGATTATTCTACTGTAAGCAGCTAATAGATCAAAGGCCAAGGACACCTCGGTGCAGCGCTTTAACAAACTGATGAGAAGATGAGATCCCTGATCTCAACTGTCCGAAAAACACCTCCAAGCATGCACAGGTCCTGGAGAATGAGGGAGTGGTTGGGTACATGTAAATCAAAGTGAGGCGGGTGTGTGGATTTCCTAAACCAAACAAGTTGTTCCAAGCTGTGTGTAATTCACCCTGCAGATGATGGGTTTTACAGCCGTTTCGCCTGTATTCTATCCAGTGGGGATCTGTAAATCTGTCAGGGAGTGAGTCAATTCCATTCCCCCTGCTGTAATCTCATTTGCCTCTGGTGCCAATGGTGCATCAAATGTCGTGGCTGGCTCCCGTGGTGGGTGCAGCGCCTGCCTGCCTGCCGCACTGTCAAGCTGAGCCTTGGAGTAAATCCCACCTGTCCCACATGAGGTGCTCCATCAACCACAGAAATTCATTATCCCGGAATGTTTTAAGGAGCTAATGGAATCCTTATCTTTATTTTTCACTGGAAGAATTTAATTACGTGCCATAGAAAAACTTTCCCCCCAATTTATCAGCCCTACATGCACATATCTGTTCTATTTTTATTCCAGGTCTCAGAGTGTTTGTGAGGATGTTCCAGAGCTGATGTCTGTGTCTTACAGCAGTGAATGCCAGCCAAAGTATGCAATCAGTTTACTGTTACATGAGGGGTTAGCCTAATCTCTCTGCCTGAATACCATCTGCAGCCATCAGAAAATATCAAATTAAGGTGCTGGTGAATTTCAGCTACATTCACACACACACACTAACAACAACGGGTTGAATGTGAATCTGGTAATGTGTCAACCCGTTGTTGTTAGTGTTTTCTTGCTCGTCCAGGGGTCTCAGGCTGCATGCCTGCTGTAGGGCTCAAATCTGTACATCTGTCTTATGATCTGATCCTTGAATAATGCTTTTAAAAGATGTGATGACAGTAATATGTGTCTGTGAGGGATGGAGGGATAACATTCCTGTTTCTCTGTCAAAAACAGGCAGGTGCATTTTGTTTGGCTCAACTTGCAAATTCTAAGGCTGAGGTAGCAGCCTTGTACCAGCCCCATCCGTCGTCAGTGTCAGATGTTATTCAGAGCAATAACAGACTCCAGTGTCGAACGTCTTGCTTTTTATTTTACATATAAACTTACAGCAAATTCAGAGTGTAAAAAGATATGTTCAGCTATAACTCTGGTGTTTAGCTCCCTCCAGTTTTGGTTATAGTATGTCAGCATGTTATTAAACAGCCACGACATGTAAAGGTATATGAAAACAGTACATTTTGGCAGTAACTATGTAAAATGAAGTAAAAACTTGAGATTTCTAAAGACACTTATGAAGACACAGAGGTGAAAGTTAGTAATGGTCAAGAGGCAAGATTCAGGTCATGCAAACAAAATTTGTTCCAGACCTGGGAATGACTTTGAAAAAGCATGTGAGACTCAAAATAATAATAATTATAATTAAAAAAAAAAAAAAAAAAAAAAACAGAAAATGACTGGTATACACAGCTGCTAAACAAAACACATAAAAATAAAGTAAAATAACCTTATTCAAATTAAGTACAAATACATTTACAGACTTTTCATTAAGAGCTCTGTAGAAAATACCATTATTTCAACTATTTTTTTTCCCCTTCATTTTTTAGGATTACCTTCAGTTAATGAGAACAAAACAAATGAGATTCACCTTAAAATTACATAGAAAACTGTTGAATTGTTGGAGTGAAATAACCTTTATACAACAAGCTACATATTTAGTTAATGATATCTATTGTCATTTTACATACATATGGACTGTGACCTTAGAGATAAGAAATGAATGTATAATAATGCAGTATTACTGTGAAAAGTTTGTTATTATTGGCATAATACTAAATGAAACAAGTAGGAATATATGTAATTTTATATTTTTAATATTATTTTTATTATTTATTTTAAAAAAAAACTGCTGTAAATTGTAGGGTTATTAACCATAAAATTAAACCTTTTATTTTATGTACAGTGTTGTATTGTGTAAAAATAAATAAATAAATAAATGAAATAAGAAGAAGTTCAGCTAAAGATGAACACATCCCTCTATATGAGCCACAAAAATTACCATGGTAATTACCATGCCTTCACACCAGTCTTCAAACTCCAGAAAAGTTGCTAGATTTGCTGTTAGTTGCTTTTTTTTTTTTCTTTTTTTTTTTCTTTTTTTATGGGATAGAGTTGCTAGAAGTTTCTGAAAAGTCCCACAATATGACAACAAAGTCGTTAAGTTTGCAACAATGCTCTCACCTGCCCATGCGCACTTCACTTCTCTCACTTCCTTCACTGCACTCAGCAATGAATCAATCTTTTTTTGTTTTGTTTTGTTTTATTTTATTTTTTATTTTTTTTGTTGTTGTTTGTTATGAATGGATCGATGAGCCGCACACTGATAGGCAAAGAGCCGCATGGGGCTCGCGAGCCGTGGGTTGGCCACCCCATAGATGGATGGATGGATGGATGGATGGATGGATGGATGGATGGATGGATGGATGGATGGATGGATGGATGGATGGATGGATGGATGGATAGATAGATAGATAGATAGATAGATAGATAGATAGATAGATAGATAGATAGATAGATAGATAGATAGATTTACATACATAGGGCCTGTAGGGCTGTGTGTTATAAATCGTAGACAGAGTAAAAAGCCAGGAAGGAAGACAGACATACCAGAATATTTACTCCTGTCACATTTTGTTCATGCTGCTCATTGTGTGTTTTGTGTAAAAACTAGCACGGCAGAATTTGTTTGATGATGAGTCTTTTAAGTGGAGGCTGAAATTGTTGGAGCTGGAGCTTGTTAAATCCAAGCAGCTCCACTGTCGAAGGTCTCTGTGATTAGGGGGTGAGATAAGGCAGCATTACTGTGGCCTCTCTCTGCAGAACATTTCCCACCACATAATTTTGTGCCACCATGTCGCCTCGAAATCCATTGAAAGTTCGTACAAGCTAGTAATTAAAGATTATTTCATCAAATTGTGCAGAAGTGGGATGAAGCAGGAACATGTCAGGTGTTGTTATCAGGGTGAGTCATTAGAAAAACACAGCACCAGTTGTTCCCCTCTGGAAGCATCTATTTTTATCTTCAGTAAAATTAAACTAGCCACATTCTCTTAGAGATGCTTTACTCACATGCCTACTTTATTCACGACTAACTGTCATCATAATTAGAAAAAAAGTAAAATGGAAAAAAAAAAAAAAAAAAAAAAAAAAAGAAAAAAAGTAAAATAAAACTTGTAAGTACTTGTAAGAGGTACAGCATGCATGAACAGGAGATATGGTGATATTTAGCAGTCAGATTCTCGGTGAAAACAATCCCTTGTTGCTCCTCTCCTCAGTAAAGCAGTGACCCTCTCCATCCTTTATCAGCACTTTCTTGGCAGAAACTCACTAAATACAGAAACACAAATGGCCTTAAAGATGGTTCTTGGTCGAAACATACAGTATGTGTGCAAAATGTTGGCTTTGGTGGAAGTGGATTTATTTTTGCATAAGTCTAAAGACTCATTCCAAATTACTAAAACAGTTTCTTGTATAAGCAAGAACACTTACTTCAACATAAGCATGAAGATGATGTTTGATTTTAACCAAGTCTGCCTCCAATAAATTCACACTGCATCTTTGTTTTTTAATTCAAATATAAAATGACTGGTTTAAAGGCAGGTATAACTTTAACTATTCAGAATAATAAAAGAGAATGTATTTTTTATTTATTTAGTTTTTTATTTATCTGTTTGTATGTGTGTGTGTGTGTGTGTGTGTGTGTGTGTGTGTGTGTGTGTGTTTTCTGATCGTTTTGGTGCACCTGTAGTATTTATAATGTAATATGATTCACAACACATACAAATTTATTTCATTTTTTTTTTTTTTCCTCTCGCTGGTATTTTAGAAAACCCTTTTTTTCAGCCTTTGTCTGAAAAGGTTCATTTGAACTACTTTCTCTTTAAGATCCCCTCCCCTCCACAAACCCCCTTCTCTTTGATTGGCCAGCTTTCTTGAGACCTATCAGGACCAGTTATTGGATGACCTCACATGCAGATCTCTTGCAGATCTTGTGCAGACTACTGGCAGATTCAGGGATTTCCACAACATAGTGATTTGAAGAGATTTAAAAATCTGACCATCTAGAGTTGCTACACTGTAAAAATAATAATAATAAATGATAAATAATAATAATAACTTTGGAACAGTGAGTGAGGAAGTAACACAGTGGATATGAGACCCTGCTGTATTTTAGGAAATTGGTGAAGGGGAACACAGGTTGTCTGTGCTCTGTGGCAAGGTAGGACAATCTACCATGTCATGATTTTTATAGAGTGTTCAGTAGTGTATATGTTAAAAGATGTTAAGGGGTTATGTTAAAATGAAGTATAAAACTTTTTTTTTTTCTCAGTTCAGTTCCCTTTTATTCAGCTCATCCATACCACAGAGACAGATAGTACAACAGGGTTTCATATCCACTATCATGTATTTTTTGCAGTACATTTCAGGCAACCACACAGCTGCTGGTATTTTACTGTAAATTTGATGTTTTTGTTTTTTTTTTTACAGTTATACATTTTTTTTTAAATATGGAAAAGCAACATACCCCCTCTTTAAGTATGTTTTAAAACAAGGTTATAATGTGCTGTGTAGTGGCTGAAGTGAAAAAAACAACAATAAATGGATTTGTCAAAAATACCAAAACAAAAATGCAGTGTCAATTTTTATGGGGGAAAACTGCTACAGAAAAAAAAAAAAACAAGCCTGCATCCTCACAGCCATTTAGGCCCAGTGTTCTCACCACGGCTTTGGGTACTGGATAAAAATAGAGCAAATAAAATAAAGTCAGCAGTCTGTGATGTGCTTCAAAGGTTATTAAGATGAAATTAATTCTGTTTTATGTGGTTAACCTTCAGGGTCTGGACCATAATCAGCTGCGGAAGTAAAACAAGTATTCCTTCGCTCACCCATTCATTGATTCATGAAAACACATCATAACAAATTTGTCTTAGTTATTGAAAATTTAGATTTCCTTAAAACTGACCTGATAGGACCACTGAAGTCATGGGTCAATATACAGTAGCCCCAAGGGGGTCAGCATAAGTGTGAGGATCAGTGTTTTTTAGTCGCTCTGTTAGAGGAGGACATGTAACCATGAAGGTGCAGATGTATAACAGGTGGATTAACCTTGCTAAGCTGGTGTTTTTTTTCTTTGTTTCTTCTCCCACAGAAATGCCATTTGCAAAGTCTATGTTAATTTACACAGGTGGTGTGTGAACACCCAAGGACACAGGACACAGATGAATTTAAAGCCCATTACAGATGACCAAAGAGAATACATTAAGAGGGCTTAAAGTGTCGAGATAGCAACTTCAGCTCACCATCTCTGTAATGTACAACACAGTTTCTAAAAGAGAGGGCATGTCTATAAGACATGGCCGTGAAACAGTCTAAAATTCAAGCAATTTTTTTTTTTTGGTTAATTCATAAAAACTGCTTCCTTTGCTCAATCACTGCTCAGTCCTTTTGTCATCTCTTACTTTTATTAAAGTGTTATTTTTTGCAGCAAAAAAGCTACAGATCAGTTTTTCTTAAAGAGGCTGTGAGGACTATCTGTTTAAAGTGGATTGCAGCAACACCTTGTGGCTGGAATCGCACGCACACTGTCATGATAACATGACTCTTAACAAGGCGTGTTTGTTTTGGAAATTAATGGAGATCAGATCTTCTTTTTAACACTTCTTTTCTTTGTTCAAGACAACTTTTTACAGGATACAACGCGATGAGGTAACACAGCGCTGTTATTTGAAATGTGACAACAAACTTTGTCAGTTTGTTCTGTAGTTTAGTAACCAGCTATTTAAGTACCTCTCGCAGCCCAGTGGTTTGAGACATATCGTAGGCTAACCTGTAACGTTAGAAAATCCTTAAGTTCTGCTCATCTACCAATCAGAGCTAACGTAACCTCACTCTTCATTTTATTGACAGACTCTCAAGTTTGATCAGATCACTGCAGAATAACTGCTGCATGTGGGTTGGAATAAACATTATCACAAACAGGTTAGCCTGTGTTTCAGCCTTTAGCTTGTGTTTTAGCCTTTAGCTTGTTTTTTAACTTTTAGCCCGTGCTTTTGCTCTCCCATTTATCTTTTTCTGCTCTGACGTCCTTTTTCTGTCTGACAGTTCAGCTCCAGTGTCCACCATCACTACTAAATAAATTACAGAAATCTTTTTCTGCCAAGAAAAACAGATCTCTCTTCTCACTACTGTATTTCAACAGCCGGTGTGGTGTTGTCATAGAGACTTCAACATGCCGTAAATCAGTCCGGTCCTGTTCCGACCGAACAGGAAGCTAAGAAATAGCATTTAGAAATAATCTACATTGGTGCTGATAATCTCATTTTAAATTGTGGATTATGATTAGGTATATACGGTATTGACCCAAATATAGGACGACCCTGATTATAAGACGACCCCCCTATTTTCAGCATCAAGCTTCAGAAAAAGACTCGGATAACCAATATCAACTTTAATACTCTGATATTAACTTTGTTTAAAGAAACTTTTTTTTTTTAATTTCTGAGAAAAATAATTTGAATAACAGAGACTGCTTTTGGCTGTAAATACAGTCACTAAGATCTATATTTTAAATGTAATCCTGATGAGAGCTCTGATAATGATGCCTTTTGGTACGTTTCTCAGTAACAAACTCACACACCTTCCTGTCAATCTCTTGAAAACTGCTGCTTTGAGGACCAAGATCAGTTTTTTTTTTTTTTACAGTTAGTATTTTTCAGATGGTCTTTATGGACGTTCCATCTTCAGACGTTACGCTCTGTAACTCCATATATTTTGGCTGCCTGATGGTTGTTTAACATCTCTGCTGCACTGAGCGTCAATATCTTCAAATTAACATCATAACTTCACCTCAGTTGTCTTTTAACTTGCTAAGCTTTTGATCCTCTTTGCTCTGGACGATCATCGTGCTGCTCCATGTTACATCTCCTGTCACTGCGTCTCTGATCTGATTGGCTGATCACTGCAGCCTCAGTGAGGTCACTGGCTTTACAAAAAGCTGGCGCCCTCTGCTGTTCGATCGTGTAGCGACTCTAGACAACTATCAGCATGTGTCAATAGTTAGACTTGAATTATAAGACGAGCCCACTTTTTCACATTATTTTCAATGAAAGAAACCTCGTCTGATATTCAGGTCAGTACTGTATCTAGAAGTGACACTTAGAAAGTCCTCTCAGGGACATTAATAAGCAGCTCCTTGATTTTGTAAGTTTCACAGTTTTTATTAGTGTTTTTCTCTTAATTCAAAAAACAAAATGTTCATTTGTAATCTGGTGTTTTGCTCTACACACAAAGAAATCAAAGAGTGCTTTTGTTTGTTTGCCTTCTCTTGCCGATGTGGTCACATAAAACTCATCTCTTGAACATTTTTAATGGAAGAGCAATCATCAGAAACAGGATGTTTCTTAATCAGTGCTGGCTAGTGTGAGAGAAAATGTCACCAATGCCTTGTGCTGCCCTTTCTCTTGTTTTGGCTCTATTGATATCTCCTGCGAGCAATGAAACTCCACTTTCAATTTTCATATTTAAATGTCAAGGACACGGCGGTGTCATTCCAAGTGTTAATGTGCAAATAATGGTCCAAGATTCAATCTGAAGGTTATTTTCTTAAAATTAGATTACTCATTTCCAACTTGAGCCTTTTGGTGGAAGTTGATAGGAAATATTATTACCCATAATCCATCAGGACTATAATGTCTCAATCATATGTGTAAGCCTTACAGACATAATATCCACATGCTGATGCAAACTGTTCGCCTGATTTGGCTACCTGATTCATCCTAAAATACAATTCACTAAAAAAACATGAACTTTCCAGTCATCGATGGTCTGATCATGAAAATACTCAAAGGCAGTTTTTGTTTCACCTTAAAGTAACAAAGAAGGATGGATGTAACATCTCCCAGCTCTGTCCCTGACCATGTGACTCTGGCTCTCTGCTCCCTGGTCCACCTGAGCATAAAACGCAGCACACAACAACTGAACAGGAACACACTCTAATCTAAACTTACAGCATCAACACACTCAGCACAGAGAGGCAAAACGCTCCACATGCGCATCCAGACTCAGCTGTCTGGAGCCGTCCAGGTGACCTTCACCGCTTGACTGAGCAGGAGGAGGGTGTCAGGGAGTGCACGGGGGTCTTCTATGATAGATGGTTGACACAGCAAAAAGAGGGGGGAGGAATGACAAACATTAAATATCGCACTGGGAGAACAACCATCTCAGCACAAACAGGAACTGTGCTCCTCATCACAACATGTGCCGTGTCCTTATTCTAGTGACTTCCTCCACTGTGGATGTTTGATTGCAGAGCTGGTCTTTGTTTGAGTTTTTAAATGGTTGTTGGATCACATGAAAATGATTTGTGCATGCACCCACCTTTAGCAGTGGTGTCAGAGGAGACGAATAGCAGGCTGTGAAGAAGCAGAAGAGATAAGAAGATGGCGGCGTGCACATATCCTTGTGTGTTTCTGGTGCATACAAAGACAAAACAGTCTTTGTGATTCTCAGTATGGCTCAGGAGTTAGTGACAGATGGTATAAAGATGACTTTATCTGCAGGGGAATGAATTATGCATTTTGTTTAAGGATATGGATGGCAATCATCAAAAATTAAATATAAGGGATAGTGCTGAGTAAACAGGTGGTAATGCAAATTAAAATCCTGACAGAGTGAGCTTCAGTGAGGCTTTGTGTCCCACAGTAAAGGAGTCCACATTATCCCTTCCACCGAGCCGCCAACTGAAGACATCTGCAGGTTATAGGTGACACACCTTTAAAGCCACAACTTGTTCCTATCATCTCATCAGCTGATGCTCGCACGAGCTAGAGCCAGTGTACTGGTGTTTTTTAACAGTTTTCTTTTTTTTTTTTTCTTCTTCTTGATGTGTTCAGTTTAATTCTGAGGAGCTCAAAAAGAGACGTGACTTCACTGTTTCAGACTGATCCACTGAGACTCTCCAGGAAGTTGCGATGTTGCAATCACAACAATAACCGCAAATTCAACCAATTCCTACAAATTCTGGGCGTGTGTGTGTGTGTGTATGTGTTAATGTTTTTTTGTTTGTTTTGTTTTTTTAATAGTTTTTTTTTTTTTTTAAAGCTTCAGATTAAATATACTTTTGAATGTGGGATGATATTAGATGAAGAGTGTTTGTGAGAGAGAGAGAACGTAAGAGAGAGAGAATGAGAGAGAGAGAGACATTGCTGAGTGAATAAACTTAAAACACTCAATGCTGCTTTTTTCTCACTGGATCAAGTTGCCTTTGATTTCATTTGAATTGTGTATTTATTAAAATAAAATTGCGACAAGTTTTGCAATTTTTGCTAATTGCTGCAATTTTATTGCAAAAAAAAAACAAACATTTAAAAACATTGCAACATGCATGGCAACTTTTTCAAAATGCTGCTGCAAAATCAGCAGTTTGAGCCCGCAACAATCCCCCAAAAAGTCTGCAAAATCCTGGAGGGAGTGGAGAGCTGTCAGCTGATTCTTAAACACAGTTTTGATTTATTCATCCAGTCTGCCTTTACTGAATAGCTACAGTGAAGGGATGTCAGTCGGTAAATGAGCTCCAGTAGGACAAAACCAGGATTAACTAACGTTACACATTATGAACAACATCCCAGAGCACCGGGCTGTAAAAAACACTAAACAGATGCTGCACCTTCTGGACACTAAACTACGCTACAAACTGGGTTTGCTAAGTTTGACTGTTGTCACTTCTTAAACAACAGCTCGATGTAACTACAAATAAATGTATTAACCTGCCGCTTTGCATCCTGGGAAAAGATGTCTTGAACAAAGCAAAGTCGTTAAAAAGATCTGCTTTCCATTCATTTGCTTCAAACCATTGAACAGATGGAAGAGTCATGTCCTCACGACAGTGGGTGCAAGTGCTCATGGGAAATGGAGTCTTTATCCTGAGAAAACACAAGCTTTTCAGATAGCCCTAACAGCTTCTTTGATTATGTAGATTTCTATTCACTGATTTAGCGATCTACCAAAATCTACAAGTCCCACCACCAACTGATTTCAAACAAACATCAGAAGGCTTAAAAAAAAGAAAAGAAAACTTTCTCTAAAGATTCCTTTTTATTATTATATTCAGTTGCAGTCAGAGTGTCAAGTTCTGTATTTCCCTTCTCTCCCTCTTTTAAAATGAATGCCTTATCCTCATCATCCTCTAAGTTTATCACCAGAATTAGTCCACAGCGTTAAAACTGTTTACAATTCTCAGTAGATCTTGAACCACTGCCGGTCATCTATGTGATTATTTGTTAGCACTTAAGTATTTAATGTTATATAACATCATGTAAAACAAGCAGGATCAATGACAGTGAACATTCACAAGGCAGGATTAAATTAAGGAGTAAATTGAAGATGTGTTCTAAATGGACTCAAAATCACCAGATCAAGCTTTTGCATCTCTGCCTGATTTTTTTTCCCTCTCAGATTCATAGTTGTGTGAGTGTTAGTGTTTCATTATCACACTTTCAAAGCCTTATTAAAGCCTGTTTCATACTGCCCGCTCTTGAATAAGCAGTCAAGGTCTACCTTCAAGGTTTGCCTTCTTTTGCATATCTGCAAGGTGCCAAGGACTAAGAGTCAGTCCTACGTTAATTACAGCAGAAGATAGACCATCAAACATATTGCGATGGAGGAAGGGATTCAGAGCACACAGCAGCAGCAGCACACAGTGTGTGTGTGTGTGTGTGTGTGTGTGTGTGTGTGTGTGTGTGTGTGTGTGTGTGTGTGTGTGTGTGTGTGTGTGTGTGTGATGTGGATTATCATCAAGGTCAAAACCTGCACAGAGCTAACATCACAGCAGTGTTCAATCCCATGACAGGCACCGAAAACAAAGTCTGAAAAGAGTTTCATCAAAACCATCAGCAGTGAGCATCATATTTTACATTCTGCCCCGTGATAGGCTGCTGACCTCTTCAGAATAGCCCTCACCTCTCGCTCAGTGACTGCTGGGAAGCCCAACATGGAAGGAGACCGAGTAAAAGATGGCAGTCACCTCTCTAACGTCATTGATTAGTTTTTGAGCAGAGTTTTTATCTATTAGTGGCTGTTGCTGTGTGGGAAATGCTGGATAACCTTACTTTGAACTGAGCTAACAAGAGTCAGCAGAAACCAAATATATTTTCCGAACCCAGTTGTTTTTATTAACCTTTCTGCATCGGCTTCATTTATCAAGGCTGTTTGCTGCTGTTTAAAAGTAATCCACAGAGGATGAGGAAGATATTCTTTCTATCTATCTATCTATCCATCTATCTATCTATCTATCTATCTATCTATCTATCTATCTATCTATCTATCTATCTATCTATCTATCTATCTATCTATCTATCTATCTATCTATCTATCTGTCCGTCCGTCCGTCCGTCCGTCCGTCCGTCCGTCCGTCCGTCCATCCATCCATCCATCCTTCCATCCTTCTTTCCTTCCTTCCTTCCTTCCTTCCTTCCTTCCTTCCTTCCTTCCTTCCTTCCTTCCTTCATTTAATCCCAGTTTTTACTCCCAAATTAAAAGGCAGATCTTGTCAGAGTGCAGCTGAAATAAAAACTTTGTATTTCGTGTATTTGGTTATAAATTCACTTCCTGTCTTTAATGACCTAAAACCTGCAGTTAGGCCTCCTGTCCTCCAAGAATGGAGGCGCTGTGACCAAATCTAGCTCAACCAGCTTTAACATAAACTGAGTTTCATTGTCCACTGGCAGCTATGTTTACTTTTTGTTTTACATCTATTTTAGTGTACAGTTTAGTTTTTTTGTTTGTTTGTTTTGTTGTTGGCCTGTTGGAATAACTACAACTTTAAAATGTTTTTTTTATTATTTTGAGCACAATGATGATAGTTAAAACCTTTAACACAAACCTCAATATTAAAATCTTCTTTTGTTGCACAGTTCATATTTCACTAAAAAGCTCCCACCATATTTTTTTCACAAATAGTTCAATAACACTTCTTCTTAAATATTCATGAAAGCCCTCTGCTCAAAAAAAAGTGAAACGTTTGTGTTGCCATGAGGATTTGCATACTTCTTTGGTTAATATATTATTACAGTTAAGCTTCTTTTTCCTTCCCGTAGGAGCGCTCATAGAGGCTTTGATTTAGTCACCAAAAGAGTATAACCACATGATAATTAGATGTGTGCACCTCTCTGCCTGGAGCTGACACTTTTATTTTGCTTCACTTTAAAAAACAGACTCCAGATAGCAGCAGAAAATGTGTTTGCTGGAGTGCCTCTGTGCAAGAGAAGAAGAATGTGTGCATTTCAGTGTGTTTATGCCCCCCTGGAAAAAGGCTGAGATAAATACGCCGACAAGTCTTCACCAATAGCCACTGAGACTTACTGAGCTGTTCTGATAGTTATTAAGACATCAGAGTTTAAAGTGCTTCTTTGTGCTGTTTTAATGTCTAACATTGCTTTGAACTGCACAAATAAGAGCCAATGAAGCGAGGTTTTCAAAGGCTCTGAAAGTTTGGCTTGAAACTGTTTAAAAGCATTATGCAAATGAATTTTAGATTCATCAAACATACAAATTAAAATCCAAATAAACATTTAGAAAGTAACGCATGGAGTGATTTTGTTTCTGGAGGATCCATGGTTTCTGTTTGGCTGTTTTCCCTCGGTGATGTAGGACGTGGGTTTGTGTTTGAACCGATGCTGAGGATGATGGAGACAGCATCGCTGGCATCAAGGTATCAATCTCTTTATTAGAAAGTAATGGTCACTCTCTCTCAGGGATGTCTGGCACCTTAGGGCCACTTTGGTATTGATTGCCTGAGCCCGCTGTGATTAAGATCTTGGCTCGCTCTCAGAGTGAGTGCTGGGAGAGGAGGGTGGGGGCAAGGGTGGAACACAAGCCTCCAGGCGCGACCGTCCTCTGATTCAGAGCTGTTTGGAAACCCGACAACGACCAGCAGCTTTCAGAGCCACTCAGCCGCAGAGCGTATCCCACAGCTGCTATCACCACTGTTTGTTCGGTCTTAATTATTGTTTTTCACTGAGAACCCAAACCCGGGTCAAGTGCTTCCTGTCTGCACATCTGCAAGTGCTCCAGTATAATTACTAAGACATGCGAGAAATAGCTCAAGAACACACTCTTATTGTCATTTTGCTTTCTTCTCAGAGCCTCCAAAGATCCAATTATTCTGTGAGCTCACTTCTACACTGAGGAATGTGAGCTTAATGTGTGAGAGATGCAGCACACATCTCAAATCACAGAGGGGATTTTTCAGCCTTCACCGCTAACTGTAGCTGTCTACCTCTTTCCAGCGTGCTGCTCTGCTGAGATGATATTTCATTGCCAATGACAAAGACCTCATTACCCAGACTCCCTTGTGGACAAAGACAGTCTTAAAGATGGAGGATGACCATCTGAATGTCATCAAGCAGGATCACAGTGCAGAGCGGTAAAGATAACCATTTAACTCACTGTCCAGAGCATCACTGGGATCAATTTATTCCACATCTGGCCGCTGGCTCCTCGCTGAAGTGTGGTGTTGAGGCTGCAGCTGCTCAGAGTCACGTTTGTTCTTGTTATTTGCTCCACACTTTGAAATCCCTACACTTAGCATTCATTTCTCACCATCAAACAGAAGTATCATCGAAGCGATGTTCAGTATGATTAGTTTTCTGTGAGGATAGCAGAGCAACTGTTATATAAGTACATGAAGTCACTATGACCATCAAACCCTGTTCTACTGTCAGAAAAGCTGTAAAAGAAGGTCGGCCTCATTATTTGACTCAGCTGGCATTAACAGTAAACTCTCACAAATACCTCAAGACATGGCATAGTCCCTCATAGTTTAAGTTGCAAATCTTGCTTTCTGAATCATTTGCCAAGTCAAAGTGTAAAATCTGTAAAAACAAACTAAAACCTGCTAAATAAATTAAAAAAAAAAAAAAAAAAAACAACAAAGAAAATACTCATTCAGTGAGAAGTGAGCCCTCCTCTTCTTTCCAACCTTTGTTTACTACCAGTAGTGGACAAACATCGTTTAAGTCAAAGT
Organism: Labroides dimidiatus; assembly: GCA_030710495.1. Lineage (NCBI taxonomy): Eukaryota > Metazoa > Chordata > Actinopteri > Labriformes > Labridae > Labroides > Labroides dimidiatus. Next base: position 6,525,536 of record CM061159.1, read on the forward strand.
ATGGATCCTCCTGGTCAAATATTACTCCAGTACAAGTCAATTTGCTTGGTCAAATTATCGCACAAGTTGAAATAACTGGAGGATACTTTGGAATTTTTCAAAAGTACTATCAATTACTCAAAGTACATTTTTAAAAATCTAAAAACATTATAGTGTTGCCAGGCGGTGGTGCAGTGGTTACAGCTACTGCGTCATGGTAACAAGGTTTCTGGTTTGAATCTGGTTGGAGAGGTGCCTTTATGTGTGGAGTTTGCACGTTCCTCAGGTTGAGCAACATCTCTAAAGTGTCATTAAGTGAATCTCACCTCTCATCCAAAAACACCTGGAATAGACCCCAAATGATCCTGAAAGATAAGTGTTACAATTGAGTTAATACTTAGTATGAATGGTATAGAAAGAAATATCACTATGTAATAATCAAATTATATAATACTAGTGGTGGGCAGATCAATCATATATATATATATATATATATATATATATATATATATATATATATATATATATATATATATATATATATAAATATATATATATATATATATATATATATATATATATATATATATATATATATATATCAACGTTATATACTTAAGTTTCAGTTTCTCTTCTCTCCGTGTACTTCTCTCTCTCACTTCGCTCACACGTACTCTGCCCCTCCCCATCCTTAACTGCTTGACTGTGAGTGTAGCCGCTCAGTCACGTCACTCAGACGTTCACTGCTGGCGGCATAATGGCAGAGAGGATCATCGTTTGATGTTATTTTACAGCTGAATACAAAAATACTGCAAGCTGCAATGTTTTCAGAGAACAAATAAGGTTCTGTGGCATCACCACAATCTTTATACAAACGTCTAATAACAAACCAAAAAGAGAACTCTGAGTCAAAGTAAACAGAGGGAGGAGGAGAATCCTCAAACTACAACCAGACCCCAGGATCAGAGACAGAAGTCACCAGCAGAGTCCTTTCAGCGTGGCCGACACAGGTAGCTGATTTAAAGAAAATGAAAGTAACCCATCATTCACACATACTCTACTCTGTGCGCCGCTGCGGTCAGTTAGCGCTGCGCTCTAATTCACATCTGTCTCTGCAGCAGAGCCCACTCCATAGCAGCTGGATACGTGAGATCACAGGAGAACCACATGTTCCCGCAGGAATCACACCCATGACAACATACCTGCCTGATAATTAATTAGTACGTTAAAGTCACCTGGCCCTCCTCAAACTTTAGCAATTTCAGCCCATGACTTTTCTGTTGGTGTCCTTATGTAAAGGATGTGTTGTGTCGTATATAATTTTAAGGTTTTCTGCCTCCAATATAAACTTTCCTCATCCATGGTGTTGGATTTCCTCTGGGTCTGACCTGCTGATGACTGCTGGCCCAATGCCACTAACGTTTTGATATATGAGAATAAATTTACGATTGGCAGCCAGAATATTGTGCTTTATTTGAAATGGCTGAAAAGAAAAAAAAGTTCAAATGTAAAAAAAAATAATAATAAAAAAAAGGTAAATATGTTTTACACAAATTTTCAAATGAAATGTTGACGGAATGTCAGCACCTTTTGTAATTAATTCTATGAAATGTAAAATAAGTTATATAATGTTTAACAGTTTATTATCTTCCTTTGAGCAGTAGGTTATATTTCAAAAAGTTTTCTCCAAACAATAATAAAGCTTTTAGTAACTGTCTTCTCTTTAAACTAAGCTGCTAAACGTGTCACATGTAACTAACATGCTTCAAACCTGTCAGTCCTCCACAGACACTCACTCACAAATGCAGAAACATCACAACCTCCTCTGTGTCTTTTTAATGCAGAGCAGCCTGTCAGCCTCTTGAGGAGAATAATGCCCCATTGATCTGCTTTGTAGACCCTGTCTGCGTCTTGAAAATGGATGGATGTTAAATTTATCGCCGATGGTTGTTAAGGATCTCAACTTGTTTCCCAGCCTGAGTGGTCCAGGCTGGTGCCAAAACCCTTTTTACTCACTCCCATCACTTCAGAAGAGAAGATCTCTTGACGTGGTGTCAGAAAGGAAGCGTTTCAGGCAGGCCACCAGCACCATGTAAGAAAGTATCAGCTGGTTTTATTGATTGAGACGTGTGTAGTGTCTGTAGGAGGGGACGGATAATTAACAGCCTTGTGTGAGCCCAGCTTTTCAATCAGTGCTGCTGGATTTAAAACGGTTCGTTCTGGCATGTCGGTCTCTCTCCTGTTAAAGAAAACAAAAAAAATAAATAAAAAGACCATCAAACCATGAAACCAGCATGCCGACCCACCACCGCAGAAGTGCATGAATGAGCAATATGTTAAAAGCAGTTATGATCTGTGACTGAAACCCAAACGTATGCGTCTGCTTCGAGTCAGTTGTCTCCTGGATTCTGGAGAGTTCAGCCAGCTCTTGAACTCCTCTTTTCGCCTTGTAGGTGAACTGGAGTGAGTCCACAATTTCGCCCACCATGCTCCTCAGTATCCAACCTTCTCATTGCATTTGCAGATAATAGAGGTGAGTCCAACAGGCCTGAAATCTTTACAGGCTTTTACACGCAGCTTTTCAGAACAGGGATTATGTCTTTGTTTTTTGTTGTTCTGCTTCGTTTGTCGTTCACCGGTGCAGAAGGTTTTCGTCCCTTTACGTATGAACTCAATGTGCGAGAGGATCACGCTTCTGTTGCTCCAGACTAAGGGTGTATTCACACCTGGCTCATTTGGGGCAGTTGTTCTGAAACAAACCTAAAGACCGGCCCATTTGAGCAGATGTGAACACAGCAATCACACTCAGATGCAGAACAAAACAAGCTTAAGATCGCCGAAATAGGGAGGTCTTGGCTCGCTCCCACTCAAGCCCTGTAGCGGTTCCTTTGCAGTAAGAGCACAATCACCTCAGCAACTCACACAACTGACTCATAACTGTGGTTCACACTGTAGCAGTTGGAGGGCAGTAATACAGTCAGTTGCCAACCGTTCAGTCAAAACAATAGAAGAAGGAGTACAGGAATCAACAACAGCAGCAGAAGAAGAGAAGGTGATACAGCAGTGATTACCATACTGATCCAAATATAAGACGATCCTGGATATGAGAAGATCACTTTTTCCAAAACAGAAAAATGCTCTTGAAATGACAGAATATTGTTTTATCATGAAGAACATTCACGCATTCACAACTCTCCTCTGCTCTCTGTATCGGGCACGGCAGAGTTCCGCCCCGATTTCTGACCAATGAGAGAAAAATCTGATTGCATGTGACATTCGTTTACAACTGTGGACCACAAGAGACTTTTGCTGTGTGAACTATCTTGGAACAGCTCCACTGTGTCAGCAAACATTTGAGTTTTTCTCAAACAAACAAACAAACAACAAGAAAAAAATTTCGACCAAGAGTTTTCCAAACAGAAATGTGCTCATCAAAAGTCTAATCAGAAGAGTTTCGCTGCTCATGTCAGAATTTGAACTCTTTAAATTCTGACTGTTCTGACAAGCTGGATGTGTGCGTATGACTCTGCAGTCCAAAATATGCACAAGCAACTTCTCATAATGTCAGTTTGTGAGTTGAGTGTTTGTTTGGTTTTCTTTTCATTAAATGGTAAAAGTCTAATCCCTCCTATTTTTAATGCAAGTGCGTTTTGGATTATCTGTCCCTCCCTCTCACTGGTATAGATTAGAAACCATTTCTCTGGCAGGATTCTTGAAATAATTGCACCTCTGCATACATTAGACGCGTGTGGTGTTCAGTGAAATGCTAAAAAGTGTCTCTCCAGCGGCTGGACTGATTGATCTTTCATGATCCTGGTTTGATTACTGCATAACATCACTCTGTGCCCCTCACTCGTCCTCCTCTGAAAGCACACTGCAGTGTGTTCTGTCATTCAGCAGCACAGTGTGTCAGACATGAGCTACTGCATATTGTTCTTGTACAATCTTCACATCCCTCTGCTCCACCCTGTCATTTTTTTTTCTTAACAAAAAACCCTTGAAAAGTTTTGTGTTGTGTTTGGGAGGATTTTTCTTTATTTAAAGGCTTTATCAACAAACTTTAGATTACCTAAGCTGGAGGCCGTGTATACATGTTTTTGGTAACATCAAAAGAAGAAAAGAAGCATCTCTTTGCCTGATGACATCTGCACAGAAGTCTTTTTTTTTGTACCTTTAGTAAAAAAAACAAACAAACAAAAAAAAAAAACGGTCTGTATGATTACCATAAGAATGATAAAATGTTGTGATAACTTGTTATATTTTTTGTTTCTTGTGATTCCTCTGACTCTATCCCAGTTGCAGTATCTGTATTTGTGATCTTAAAAGAAGAAGGAAGAAAAATTCACTGCAACTTTATCAGATCACTCCCTCGCTGACAAACAAGTAGCTTTCTTACGGAGGAATGAAGAAATGATGAAATGCATTAAGTTTTTCATTCATAAATGAAAAAAAAAAATCTTAAAATGAAGTTTAGAATTTATGGGGGGCCAGTGAAGAGAAGCTAAAACAAGAATGGTGTGCTCTCTCTTTTTGGTTCCTGTGAGCGTGGCCTAAATATGCACCAGCCGCGCCAGGATTTTGATTGTGGGTAGGCCTCCAGAAAACAGGATGGACCAGTTAAAAAGAGCCCCCTTTCATCTCCGTTTCAGCACTTTTCTGTGCTACAAGAACAGCGACTCAGTAGCCTACCTGCATGACAGTAAGCCTGACTTAATTTGTCCCTCTTAAACGTTCACTACTGGGTCAAAATAGGTGGGCCCAGCCGTACCCAGGCCCAATAGTAACACTGCGGGTGTATTTATATTCAACTTTTTTTTCTTTTTTAATTTAGTGGGTGTGGCTTATATTCAGGTGCACAAGTAGTCTGAAAATGATGGTAATACTGGTTAAAGACTTAAATATATATGTGCCATAATGTAATCTATACCAGAGTTTTAAGGTATTTTTTTTTTCGTAAGAAATATCAAGCTGTTCATAAAATGTTTTGTAGAAGTATAGTTTAATTAAATATAAATATTTTTATAATGTACTTGTATTTACCTGCACTAATGCAAAGGGAAACACTTGCATCTGTTGGTTATGTTATGATTTTACTTGTCTACATGAGATCAAATTAGGCTGAATGTGGCCCTCAGAGTAAAAGGAGTTCAACACCTCTGTTTTACTCTGTAACTCCACAACATCCACTTCTGACTCTTACTAAAATCCTACTGACTACCTGGTCAAGACAGAGTGTAAAAAACAAACAAACAAATAAATAAATAAAATAAAAAATTTTTGATTTTCATTCAAAGTAATGAATCACAAAGTGCCATACATAAAGAGAAAATTTATTGTAAGAAACAAACAAACAACGCTCATGTGATTGGAAAAGCACATGCTGGGAACTATATATGCAGATGCGCTTCAGGCATCTTCTCTTTTGCCTCTTCAAACATCTGTGCCTGCTGAGTCCCTTGATGTGTGTGTGTGTGTGTTTGTGTGTGTGAATGTATAATGATTGCAGCGCTGCTCGAGTGTGAACCGTTGGTTGAGTTTGAAGTGTCCGGCTTGTGTATCATTAAACAGTACGGGTGAGAGTGCAGGTGAGTTTGTGTTTGTGTGTCTGTGTGTGCACACACTGTCCGCTGCTGTCATGTAAATCTACATCATGACATTTTAAAATGTGGGCGTTCTGCTTTCCTGTATTCTAAACATGGATATAAAGTCTAAATTTGTGTAGATTTTCAAACGTCTTCATATCCATATGATATAATAGAAATCTGAATCTGTCTGTAAACTGATCAAAATGATGAAAGAATAAAAAATAATAATAAAAAAAAAAAAACCATGATATTTTAATGGGATTGTCACGAGTTGCTGAAATGGGGGTAAGGATAACTGGTCCATGACACTTTGGAGGGCCGGGACTCAAACACCAAGGTCTGCTCAGACCTCCAGAGGGCTAGCCAATCAGAGGGGAGGGGTTTTAAGAGTGGGGAGCCCTAAAAAGATAGCTTCTGAAACAGAGACAGAGGCTGAAATAAGGGATTTCTTAAACACCAGTGAGAGAAAAATTGGGATTTTTTTTTTTTTAGCTACAATCATGTAAAGCTACTAAAGGGGAACCAGAGGGACAGAATAAAGACTAGGAAAATGTTTAGACTGTTCATGATTTTGTTTTTTCTTAATCTGACTTTGAGAATCAATTAAAGACTTATTTTTGTCAGAATATTTTTTTCCTGTTTGAATCTGCAAAAGCAAAAGCGGAGTAATTCAAACTGTCTGATTGACCTTCACATTTTAATTGCCTCGTGCTTATTTACTGACTTTGCGTATGTTAGCTCTAACAGGGATAGAAAGAGATTGACGAGACAAAGATGTTAGAGATTAAAAAAAAAAAAAAAAGAAAAACTTTCACTATCACCCCAGGAGGCTCCCACTCCTTCATTTATGTGACGACTTCATTCATGTGAGCTGCTGAGCAGAGGCATTTCTACTCTGTGTGGAGGTGGGAGATCTATTATGAGCTGCGGTGCTCTGAGCAAGCTGAGTGACGTGTCTATAGCTTCCTTGAAATGTGCTGCCCAAAGGCTTGTTGTTCTGGATGGCATCTCCTCTTCTCCATTTTGAGATCTGGACCATCAAATAGCTGTGATGCTGTCACGCCTACAGCACACCCTCTTCTTATGGCCTTACCACAGACTGCTCAGAGATATGTGCACTTAGGTATCCATGCTGTGTGAGTAACATGATGTACACTGTGAAGTCAGAAAAATAGATTAATCTATGTTTACATAATAGCATCATACTTCCTTTAAAATCAGACCTATCTGTCTTTAGCAACAGAACCCTGAATGTGTTGTTACCACTCTGACACCTGTGGCTCGTTTGCTTTGTTCTGATTCAGGGTCAAAAATGATACAATTGTTGCAGTTGTCACTTGATTTGTTTGTGTTCACATGGCAAAAGTCTCTTGTGGTCCACAGTTGTAAACAAATGCCACGTGCGATCAAATCTTTCTCTCATTGGTCAGGAATCAGGATGGAACTCTGCTGTGCACGATACAGAGAGCAGAGGAGAGTTGTGAACGTGCAAACGTTCATCATGATAAAACAAGATTTTGACATCAAAGAGCCTTTTTCTCAAAAATCTGTCTCGGAAAAATGGGTTGTCTTATATCCAGGATTGTCTATTTGGATCAATACGGTAATCATCGCTATATCACCTACTCTTCTTCTTCTTCTTCTTCTTCTTCTTCTTCTTCTTCTTCTTCTTCTGCTATTGCTGCTTCTTCTACTCCTCCTTCTTTTATTGTTTTGACTGAACAGTTGGCAACCAAGCGGCAACCTCCGGTCTGAAAATATGAGGCGATACGGAAGTGCTAAAGTCTGCTGTTCCTTGAGTGTCCGCTTGAGGCTGGCACCGGAAGTACCGCAAGTCACATACACGCCAAGCCAAAAAAAAGCTGTTTTCATGGCCAAAATAAGCCTATTTACAGCCTGGTACAAAGAATGTCTCCTGTCTGAATCGCTAATTTTACTAACGGCACGCACTGTACAGGGGGTGAATTTTTTTCTAATTCGGCAGTTTCCACAATATCAAGCTCGCCAGTTCGTCCAATCAGAGGCACAGCTCCGATCACGTGACTGTGGAGCGTCCTATGGTTGTTAACTGTGGAGACTCACAGCACGCCTCATTTCCAATATGGCCGCGCCGGCCGTTTGGCTTCAAAAGTCCGTTTCAGGAACAGATGGGTGACGTTGCGGAGACTACGTCCATTAATTATACAGTCTTTGTTGGCAACCAATCACAATACATCTGACCTTTCTTAGGTGAAACACTTGCTTCATATAGTCAAGGTTCCTGTCGGAGGCTCAGGCCACGCCCTCTCATACCATCAGCATTCTATGTCACATATTGCTGAATTGTCATTGCATATTGCCTTCTTTGACCGGGCTGTTATTAACCATGATGCTGTTATTGATAAAGTCTCAGATAATCCCTGCCTCTTTCTCTTGGTTCTGTTATTGATCATCAGAAGACTTCTCTTTCTATCATTATTGTGATTATTGAGCCAGAAAAATGAGAAACAGTCACCACAGTTATCTATCTTTTATGCCATGTAACTTGGAGTATAGATTGTTTTTAAAGATGGTTTAACTTGTGTATACAGACAAGGAGGTGGAGCATGGGAGGAAGAACAGTAATTATTTATTGACGTAAATGGATCAGTGGTTCTGAATTTGATGTTGACCTTCTTGCTGTAGTTGGTTTTCCGCTTCAGGATAAACAAACCCCCTTCTAAAACTTGAAGGAAAGAAAAAAAAAGAGAGAAATAAGGGTGAGAGGGAGGGGTGCAAGATGTTAAAACAGAAAGAGAGGAGAGGGTTGGATTTCAACTTACGAGAGTGCTGGAAGAGGAGTGATTCTGGCTCGGTTCAGCTCCTGAAACTATGAAGCACCACAACATGAGAACCAAACTGAAAGAAAGAATAAATCAATAAATAAACAGATAAAAAAAAACAAATGATAACAATCAACAAAAAAAAGTCTGCCTCTTAATATATTTAAAACATGCGTGTTCCAGAGGGTCTTCTGTAGCTTCTCTAAATTTACAATTTAAAGAACGAACTGTTACCCAAGAAAAACATTAATGCTGCTACTATACACATTATCTACATGATACTGCTGCAAACTAAATGTGATACCATTTCACATCTCTTGTTTGCAGTTGAGAGAACATGATTGCATATGAAAAAAAAGAGCTCTGTGTGCTTTGAAGTCAGGAAAACCTTGAATTTCATCCAGAAATGACTGCAGGTTGTCACATTCTGATTTGGATTTTGACATTTATTGGCCAGGCGGAGCTTCTTCAGGCCTTTCAGACACACATGCAAATGACTAACTCACAGCCTTGGGAGTCAAACTAATTAAAACTTGTTATCATTCCCACAGTATGCATAATTCCGCCAGGAGATTACAAACACAGGGTTTAAAGTGGAGCGTTTCAGATTATAATGAAAGCCAAATGGACAGAAATATACAAATGATGAAAACAACATAACTCAAACAAAAAGTTGAACATTATTTCACCGGAAAATGGTTTTGATTTCACAAAAAAAAAACAACTCTGTAAACAAAAATATTTGAAAATGTAAAGCACCGCTGAAGACGGGATTAGTTGACAGAGAGTACCTGCAGTGGAGAGCTCTGGACTGAATACATGCATGCTGACTTTTTCCGGCTGGTGAGTCGTATGACACGAGACTCCAGCAATTATGCTAATGGAATCAGTCAAGTGATAATAAGTGAGAGCAGAATCTTCTCTCTTAAGTATTTCATTTCATTTTCATTCACTCAAGTACCACAAACATATAATCTGATCGCAGTAAATCTACTCTGCAACTCATCTTGTCAGTTTTAAAAAAAAATAAATAAAAGAATCAAGCTGGTTTGAGAGAAAGAGGCATGCTCCACACATAAGTCCTACATAAAGTCATACACTCAGTCAAAGATTAAAACAAAAGAAGAAGAAAAACTGGAGCATATCGAGAGGTATGACGTGATCACATACAGCAGCATGTGTCTGCTGATGTGCAGCGGTTTGAAAAAAGAAAGTTCAAAGAGGTGTTAAAGAGTTAAAGACGTATAATCATGTTTCTCTATATTCCTCTCTACAATTAAACTGAACACTGCATTTATGTTGCAGACTTAGATAATGTGGACTTCAGCTCATATCAACTCACTTTTCCTTTGCGTCAGTCAAGTGCTTCCATGACAACATCCAACTCTCTGTTTCCTTGTGACCCGGCTACACTTAAACTCTCTCTGAAAGCTTTTCAGAGTGAGTTCTATTTACAATACTGACTATTTCCATGAGAGAAAACCAAGGGGCAACATCCGGTGGAGAAAAATGAAGCCTATGCAGAAGTGCTAAAAGATGCTGTTCATCGAGAATCTGCTAAAGGTTGGCTGCAGAAAGACCGGAAGTCACGAACTCATCAAGCCAAAAAAAAAAAACAGACTTTTACAGCATTAAAAAACATATTTACAGCCTGGTTCAAAAAACAACTTGGGCGTGAAATGTTACTTTTGCTATCGGCACACACTGTACAGGGGTTAATATTTTTCTAACTCAACTGTTTATTAGATTTTAGGATTACGAGTGTGTCCAATCAGAAGCTGAGCTCAGCTCACGTGACTGACGGGCGCCCCATAGCTGTTAGAGAGGAAGCTCAAAGTCTGCGTCATGTCCAGGATGGCCCTGTCCAATGATTGGCTTCATCTGACTGTATCAGGAACAGACGGGTGACGTCACGGAGACTACGTCCATGTTCTGTACAGTCTATGTAGAAAACTCATATTTCTATTATTCAAACCATTTATTATTTATTTATTTATTTAACTGGCTTTATTTTTACTCTTAATCATCGACTCCCATCCTGTATTTTAATGAACACATTAAGACAGTTACAGAGTTGGCCTAATATCACTTAAAGAAAATGTGAAGGATTAAAGGAAGAAAAATTGGTCCATGCATTTACATTTAGTCAACTTGATGACTGTTGAAGCATTTTTATTGGTCTCCCTAAAAAAATCTATCAGACAGCTGCAGCTGGTTCAGAACACTGCTGCTCGAGCAAGACAGAGAAAGTGGATCACATCAGTCCAGTTCTGAGGTCTCTACGCTGGATCCCCGTCGATCAGAGAATAGATTTAAAATAAAGAAACGTCCTCTTGTCTTTAAAGCAATGAGCAGTTTAGAGCTAAAATATATCAGTGATCTTCTGATCCATTATGAACCATCAAGACCACTCAGGTCATCTGGAACAGGTTTGCTTTCAGTCCCAAGAGTTAGAACCAAACATGGAGAAGCAGCGTTCAGCTTTTATGATCCAAATATCTGAAAATAGCAGGTCTACTGACACTCTCAGCTCCTTTAAATCAAGGTTGAATACATGTACTTACCTTTGTAAAGCTGCGTTCTATTCGAATATTTCAACAAATCATTTCATACCTATCTTATTTGCACTTTAACATTTATGCTTATATTTTAAAATCTCTTCTCATATTTCTTTATTTTGGATTTTATATACTGCTGATCCTGTTCAGAGTCTCCAGTCAATCACAGGGTTCACGCTCACACCTACGGGCAATTTAGAATCACCAGGTAACCTGATGAGCATGTTTTTGGACTGTGGGAGGAAGCTGGAGTGCATGGAGGGAACTCACGCATGCACGAGGAGAACATGCAAACTCCACAAAAGCCACCGGGAGGACCGGGATTTGAACTTGTGACCTTCTTGCTGTGAGGCTACAGCACTAAATGTTGCACCACCGTGCAGCCCCTGTGTTATTATTTTTATATATTTTTAATGTTTTCTTTTAAATATTTATCCATTAATTTACCTTTTTAACCCTTTAGTCCAGTGGGATTGCCAATGATCCCATTTGCATATTAAGTTTTGATTTGTGGTACATTTGAAACCAGATAACACAGATTGATCATAATCAGAGCGCTGTTTCCTCCCTCTAGTGTGCTCGCAGAAATCCAGTATAAAGTGTTAACAACAAAAACATTATGATCCAGACCGTGGTTGTTCCATGTTGAATATACTTCATCACTTTTTGTTTTAATTGACATATTTGGGGGATACAGCCCCGACTTTTCTGCATTTATAAAACATATTTTGTCTTTTAGTCTTGCACTACCCAGTCTAAAAAAAAAGGAAAACATAGCACATAGCATGAATGACGAAACAGCAACTTGGCGGCAGTTAACAAGAAGTCACTGAATGAGTTTAACAAATTTGAGACTATTTATATGATTTTACTGGTAAGAATATCACTGAACCTCAGAGCAAAATATGATCTTCATAGAGGGTAATCCATCATTGTTTGGGTTATCATATGGAAGAAAATGGCTCAAGACCAAACTTGTTACTTAAAGCTAGCTCTATTTATTTATTTATTTATTTATTTATTTATTTATTTATTTATTTATTTACTTACTTACTTACTTACTTACTTACTTACTTACTTATTTATTCATTCATTCATTCATTCATTCATTCATTCATTCATTCATTCATTCAAGTCTTTTCTTCTTCATCTTGGGACATTAATTTTAGGCTTCATGGAGCTAGCCTTTATGTTTTGCTGTTTGCAGGAGAGCATGGTTCAGCTGAAGCATGGCTCAATTTACCTCAGTACATTAAGGTACACTGTAAAAAAAAAAAATTAAAGTGGAAGAAAAAAAAAAAAGTGGACATGAGACCCTGCTGTGTATTGATGTGTCACACGGTTGACACAGACTGTCTACACTCCATAGCATAAAGTCAGTGCCTTTGATTAAAAACACAAATAAACAGTAACATGCAGACATATACCTTAGATTGTTGTAATACCCACTGTGACAGTAAGAGACTACACTGTAAAATGAATCTGTCATTCTACAAGTTATGGACTGAAATCCACTACACATCATTGTTCTGTTCAAATAAATCACAATTTTAATTTTTTTTAACCCCCAAAACACCAGTGTAAGAGCGATGATGTGACATGAACAATAGATGATTGAGATGACTTACGTTCTAATGAATACATCTTGGATGTACTCAGAGGTTGCGCTAGATGTTTAACTTGTCCGTCGCAAAAGCAACTCAAATACAATCTGTAACATTAATGATGCAGGGCACTTTTACTGCTTATTGGGCAGAAAGACAAAATAATGGATAAATTATAATAAACAAAAAATAAAAATACCGACCCTGCTGTCAGTAGCTTTGTAAAGACAAAAATTGCTCTCACAGAAAACGGAACACGCTTTTTTAAGTGAACTGAAAACAACAACACAGAACTGCTTCAAGTTAAAACTGATAGTTTTTTTTTTCCTCTCTCTCTCTTTTTATTTGTATTCTGGCGAGAGATCTCCTCTGCCGTACAGCTGTTTTGATTTTGTTCTGGAGGCTGAAGCCCCGTTCAGGTTAGATGTACATATACCTACATATACCTTAGATTGTTGTAATACCCACTGTGACAGTAAGAGACTACACTGTAAAATGAATCTGTCATTCTACAAGTTATGGACTGAAATCCACTACACATCATTGTTCTGTTCAAATAAATCACAATTTTAATTTTTTTTAACAGTTTCCCCCCTTTTTTACAGTACATTTCTCACAACCACAGCTGCTGGTATTTGACTGTAAATTTGATGGATTTTTTTTTTTTTTTTACAGTGTGTCTTTTGTCAGCTCTTGTTGACTGCAGCATTCATGGATATATCCAAAATACTTTATTGTTCTGTCAGAAAGTTTTTCAGGGGCTCCACGGCAAGAATATTATAACAATCAACAAATGCACTTCAACACATTAAATATCACACAGACGCCACTCTTGCTTGAATGTGACAGATGAAGTGTTATTAGACCAAGTAAAAGCAACAAGAATAGATAAATTAAACAGCTCTTGATCCTTTGCCTCAAAGATTTGTTGCAGTTCCGTATTCAGACTGAGTTTAGAAAGCTTTTTGTTTGTTTGTTATTGTTTCACAACAGATTAACTTCTACATTAAGGCTGTGTGATGAGCTGACTCCATCAGATCATCTTCACAGATTCATTAATAAGTTTGAAGATGATGCAAACATGCAGTGAACCGCAGCCCTGCATGCTTGTAGCAGAACCCAAGCAGCTTTTACTGTCACTCCGTGACGTTTTATGAGAAATACTTAAAGTGGAACGGTATTTAATTGTATTATACTGTAAATAGTTCAGGACATACAGACACTTAGAGGAAGTTTTTGTCAGTGTCGGCGGCAGAGGCACACAGCTCATATGAAAGCACTTTAAAGCCTCATTTCCTCTTTCTACATTATTGATGTTAAGTGTTTCTTTTCGCATGAGGTTTTTTTTTTTTTTTTTTCATTGGAAATGAAAACCCATTTGCTCTCATCACTTCCCAACTGTCCGTCTCTGACGTCTCCACAGGAAGCGCGCGCTGAATAAAGAGCAGCGCCTCGCTCTCAACTCATGACAATCGATGCGAATCTCAAACTTCGCGTCCCTCTGTTCTCTCGTGACCTGGCTGAGTTGTTCGTGATGTGCGTCGTCTCAGTTGGGCTGCAGTTTAGCGCCTGAAACACGAACAGGGAGGATTTATTCATGATTGTTTCCTGACTTAAAGTAAGGCAGAACTTGTGAGAGCAGTAGAGACCAACAGCAGCCCCCAGAGCGACAGACAGGAGGGGTTTCTTTTCTCTTTGTGTGTAATGAGAGCGGTGAACAGTGTATGTTTTAACAGAGCAGGCTGACAGGGTCGAGTGCCTCTCCTCCCACGCGCACTGCGCGGCTACCTGCCTAGAAGATTTGGATTAAGACTAATGAACTGGGGGGTAAATAATCTGCGCGGGACGCTTCACAGGACAAAAGACGAGTCATTGTCTCGCTCTGGGATTCTTTCGAACCTCTTTGACAGCTGAAGACGATGTCTGTTCGGAAACACTTGGTGGCTTTTTTCAGATGCTCAGTGCTTCTCTTCCTGAGGATGTTGATTCTTGTGCCTACAGGGTTGCCGGTCCGCAGCCAAGGGGATTCTCAATCCGACAACACAGTGATGGACAATATCACCGTCAAACAAGGAGAGACTGTCATCCTCAGGTGAGTTCTACTTCATATTTTGCTCCTGTCGATGCCGCTTCTGCTTTTTATTCGCACATTGCTGCCTTCAGGTTCGTACAGTATTAAGTGTGGTAAGACAGAAACATTACTGAAGTGCTATCTGGTTATATCAAGCTCCCGCTGTGGAAAAAAAAGGGGGGATTTCAGGGGATTACTATCTGGAAAAAACTCAGTCCAGAAGCGATACTTCGCTAATCTTGAGCAGCTGTTAACCACAGATTTAGCAGATTTTTAATTGTTGTGTGACGGTGCAGGAGACACAAAGTGTATTAGGAAGACACTTACAGCTATTCCTCTTTCCAGAAACGCTTTTTGTTTGTCAGCAGAGGGCTGAGACAGGTTGTTAAAGATGATAAAAACAAAACACAACATCCATGGTAACAACACAGTGTTTGATGCGCGCGCAAGGCATGGATTGACCCGCGCTTCCTGTGGACAGGAGATTGTCTGCGCTGACCTTTCCCCTCCTCTGCGCCCTCAGAGGCTTACTGGAAACAGAGGGATTTGTGTTGCTTTCAAGTGATGTCGGGAATGTGTGACATAAGCAGCAATCCTAGTGGCTGAAGGAGGGCTTTTCTCTGATGGGACAGTTGTCATATTGTGCTGTGTGGGAGGTGGTAGTGGGGTGGTGGGGTGGTGGGGAACAAAATGTGTTGTTGCCCTGTAGGTGAGTCACATTGCATTTAATACTTTATGCAGCAGTATCAAATCTTTTCATGGGGTTGGGGTCAGAGAGAAAACAGGAAAAAGATGCCACAACAGTACAAAGAGCTCTGTCTTCATGTCCAAGGAGAACAACCAGAAACCTGTGGTTAAAAAAAACAAACAAACAACAACAGCAAAAACACCAAGAAAAGTAGATTCTGAATTTTGTTTTGCATCTAACATTTGCGTACAAACATTTCTCAGTGTGTGACAAAAACTAGCTGGTCAGTCAAAGTGATGCATACAGCCTGTGCTGCAGAAGAACATACGGTGACATGACATCAGATCATGTACATCATCTTAACATAATCTGTCCTGCATCAGTTAAACATCCACACTCCTTAAAATGCCCCAAACTGAACTCAGAACATGCTCAGAGCTCAGTCATGATATTGAACTCATTTATTCAAATGTTGTTAGCATTATTGTTATTTAGTTACTTTTAGAGGCTGTACAGTATCAAAGTCACTGCAAAACAACTCAAACAAACAAACAACAACAAAAATAATGAAAAAAACCCCCAAAACACCAGTGTAAGAGCGATGATGTGACATGAACAATAGATGATTGAGATGACTTACGTTCTAATGAATACATCTTGGATGTACTCAGAGGTTGCGCTAGATGTTTAACTTGTCCGTCGCAAAAGCAACTCAAATACAATCTGTAACATTAATGATGCAGGGCACTTTTACTGCTTATTGGGCAGAAAGACAAAATAATGGATAAATTATAATAAACAAAAAATAAAAATACCGACCCTGCTGTCAGTAGCTTTGTAAAGACAAAAATTGCTCTCACAGAAAACGGAACACGCTTTTTTAAGTGAACTGAAAACAACAACACAGAACTGCTTCAAGTTAAAACTGATAGTTTTTTTTTTCCTCTCTCTCTCTTTTTATTTGTATTCTGGCGAGAGATCTCCTCTGCCGTACAGCTGTTTTGATTTTGTTCTGGAGGCTGAAGCCCCGTTCAGGTACGCTTATATACTGGAATGACTGGCATTACTTCAGCAAGCGTTTAAAGTCTAGAAACATTTCACCCAGTGAAGTAATGAGCAGTCGGCACGACTCTTTGGAAGACGGGTTTCCCGGTCCTGTCGGGACCCGTTTCGACGGGAGTAAATCCTGGAGCGTGTGGTCCTGATGTACGAGAGAGGCGGCCTCAGTCCTGTGTGAGTCATAGCAGAGCCAATCGATGCCAACGTTTAAAAGGATGAGACAAGCCAGCAGGTCAGAGAACGTAAGATTGAAAACAGGACAACACAATACCTCATTAATTATGCACGCTTGCTGGACAGGGGGTTTGCTGCAGGTGTGATTAATGAATGACTGTGTGACAGTTAAAGTGGACTGGATCACTGTCAGGGTTCCTAATCCGTCAAAATGACGGGCAGCCTTCTGATTTTTCTGCCATTGCTCAACAAATTCTGTCAAAGACGGAGAATAATCAGTTAATGCGACCTCTGGATGTACTGTCATGTGTACAGTGTGTTAGTAGTATGTATCTCATATGTTTTGCTTTTTGTTGCAGTGAGTTTAGCTGCTAACATGTAGCTCTGTTGCTTGTAAACAACAAGTAAACATCAGTCTTTAAGACTTGTGTTAACTTTGACGTGGATGGCTGCATCTTCACTGATAAATTATAAGAACTTTGATTTTAACCTACTTTCTAAGCCTCTCAGTGTTGTCTCTGAGGATATAAAGTCAGTGTTCTAGTAATACAGACAGTGAAGCAGGGCAAGAGTCAGAGCTTCAGCAGGAAGTGACCTGGAGCTGTTTATCTGTAGAAGGAGACTTCAGGGTCAAACTTGTGGGACTGAATGTGGATTCATGTGGAGGTACAGACCTCTGATGCTGCCTTTTATAATGTACCACATCTCCTCTTAATGTCTCTCCAGTCTCTGCTGACTGAAGGGTAAATGTAGGCCTCCTTTAGTTCACTGGACCTACACAGACGAGGCTAAAAACAGAGGAGCACCTACAGAGAGACGCTGAGTCTCCTCTGAGAGCAGTCAGATAATGACGTAAACACAGACACACAGAGGAGCACCACTAATACCTTCTGCTGCTCACCAGGAGCTATTTCAGACTCCTGTAGACTGACCTTAATCCACATGATGTAATCATTAGCTTGTTAGCCATCCTGCTAAAGTAAGCTACAGAAACATCAAGTATGAATGCATTAGATTCAAATGGTTTGTTTGTCTTCAGCTGACTGCCCTGTGATGTACTCTGCTGTAACGCCTGTGAATAGTGTGCAGAAGCTGGCTGTCTGTGTGTCTGTCGAGGTAACACCTTGGCTGGCACATACACAGGTCATCCCAGGCTGCAGAGAGAAAAGAAGCTCAATTAAATCAAGAGCAGGAGATGGAGAGAAGTTAGTGTCTTCTGAGGACTCCACCCCACCTGGGCCACATTTTTTCCCACTAAATACTGTTTAAACTTCCTGATCCAATGAACTGAATTCAGATGTATGGATGAATGAAACCTTAAAAAAAAGTTTTCATACGCTCTAGATGTTAGCTGGACAGTAAAACATACATAACAAATAAGTAGTTGAGTGACGTGGATAACGTTTGATTTTTCAGTTATTAATATCAAAGCATGAAGGATATTTTTAAGTGTCAGCTCAGCTCACAGGCCCCAGACCTCTGCCAAAGGTCAGTAGGATAATATGTTTCACTTTGAAACCATCATTTATTTATTTTTCTATCACAAGCTTTCTTTGTTTTTCAGTAGAGGAGCACTTTCAGAAAGTCATGGTAAAATAAACAAACAAACAAATAAATAAATAATAAACTTTGTGAACTGTGATTTAAAGGCTCAAAAGAGATCGTTTATGACATACATACTCTATTTGTTGTTGATGTTTAATTTGAGCAAAACAGCAGCTGCAGAGACATGACAGGAAATGTGGGTTAATTTAGGGTCACGGTCTTCATTCACTAGACTTCTAGGAGGAGACCATCTGATTGGTTGAAGTGTACTGGCTTCTCTGTTATCTTAGAACGGATCTTATGTAGTCACATGTGTTTTAAAATGACTTTAAAACACTGGAAAAATAGGAGATAGACCAACATACTGTGTGTGGGAAGAGTGTGTTAAAAAAGGCAGGCAAAATCAGCATTTGGATCAGAGTAATGTCTGTCCCTCTGACCTCAATGTTTACAAAACAATTAAGCTAATCTGAATCTAAAATATATAACTCCACTGATCTGAGAAATACAGAACCAACAGGAGGAGATCCTCTTTATGGTTCCACTCACACTGTAGCACTTGCCTTTCAACCTTCACTGACCCATTTCAGGACCATGGACAGCACTGCTTTGTTATTAAGTTGTAGTGGTGCAGACCTCACATTCACAGCATTACAGTGTTACTAAACACCCAGAGTGTGTTAGCGTATGTGTGTGTGTGTGTGTGTGTGTGTGTGTGTGTGTGTGTGTGTGTGTGTGTGTGTCCTATCTTAACCTGTCCTGAAGCAATAATGTATAAAATAAAATCCTCATTTATAATCCAGAGGAACGTGTATCTGCAGAAAGTTTGCACTCTGCTTGAATGAACGACCTCATAGACATTTCTCTGATTCATCAGTTACAGTGAACACATTTAATAGATACCAAACTAAACTTTACAACTACTAATTTCAAGCAAAGTATAACATTTGGACTAAAATTAGTACTTTTTTAATATATCTCCACTTCCATTCTCTCAGCCTCTGTTTGAAAGATTTGCGTGATGTTAGGTATTTCTTTTTTTCCAAGGTTTTTCTGCATTTTTTTAATCCAGTCATATGTAAAGATTATGGATGTTTTAGCATACTTGCCAACATTTCACATTGACAGCACAGTCCTGAAGTCACGCACCTCTATGGAATCATCACACTTATGGCTATTGATTTATGTAACTCAATTAGGTCTTCATGCAGTGCAACAAATTGAAAAGCTAATAAATCACTAGAAAAAAAGGAAAACCAACACAAAAAATAACAGGAAAATTTTTGTTGGGGGACTGTATTCAAAGAATCTACAATTTTTGATGTTCTAATTTTTTTACTCCCTGTGATCTCATTTTCACTGCAGTATGAAGTCCTACAATGATTTGAGTTCAGGCAAATTTCAAATCAACCAGCGTGCTGAATGCAGTGAAGAGGTTAAAGCTATTTGTTTTTTTTACAGAATTTTCTGAGCAAGTGGTTTATTTTCTGCATATTTTCACTGAAGATGAGAATCGAAGTGATGTCAATTAGATTCTCCCGTCTTCGCTGCTCTGTTTACGCATGTTGCTGATGTCACCTGTGACACATTCAGGTGCCCTCCGACACTTGAGGATCTGATGATTATGTCAGGTTTTTTGAATTAGACAAATGGTTTGTAAATGCAGGTCATTTAATCCCTCCAGTGGGTTTGGGATGCAGGGAGTTAAATTGGTGTCATCGTGAGAAAATAGGGAGAAATTACAAATTGGGAGTTCTGTGGGAGAATGGGTTTAAAAGCAGGGGACTTCAGCAGAAGTCGGGAGTGTTGGAAGGTATGGTTTGTGAAGGAAGTGGAACTGAAGAAATCTGACAGGAGGGGTAATATGTAAACTCTACTCAGAAAAGCCCCAGCCAAGGTTCAAATCCAAGCCCTCCTGGCTGTAAGGTGATAACCACTATACAACTGTGCCGTGCAGTATGAAGCATAATCCAGAACTAAAAGGTTGTTTTGTTACTGACAAACACTTTGCAGACTGCGATGTCCCTGTGCTGTTGTCCGTCTTGTTTGTTTTTAAGCCTTTGTTTGTGAAAGAAAATTGCCTCTCTAGGATGATTAAAGTTTTTTTTGAAATGAATAAAGTTATTACTTTCTGCTCAGCCGTGCACAGGTCAATTTGAGGGGTGAGTCAGATGTTGGCGTGATGTGAATCATGCAGGCTGAGCAGCCATGACTGTGTCAGTCTGAAATTGATTCACACGTTCTGCGGTCATGCTTTGCTTTCATCTTGTTGGTAAGTGCTCGCTCGTACAGGCACATGGTTTGAAAAGGCTTTTGAATCTCGAGCGCATAGTGAATGCTCAAGTTGTAATGGGGTCCAGCTGTCAGTAGCAGCTGTTTTAAAAAAATAAAAATTTTCTTCTGCACATGGGGTCCAGTTGATTTTTTTTTTTTTATCATTTTTTTAAGATGGAATGGATGGGGACAACGGATTACTTCTGCATCTGTTGGGTGGATGATTGTTCAGCCTAGAATCTGTCTTTATTTTAGATGGTTTTGACGTCGGTCACAACAATTTTTATTTTCATTTTTATAACCATTGATTCCAACTTAGGGAATATTATATTTATTTAATCCTTACTAATTTGGAGTTACAGAGCTTCATAGTGAGGAATCTTAATAAAGCTGAGAGAGTAAGAAGTGACAGCAGGTGTTTGTTAAATCTAGAGTACAGTTTGTTTCCAAATCACCTTTAAGGGTGAAGCTTAGGTTCCAATCTTTTATGAGAAGTTTTAAACTGGTTAAAAAACTGACTGATGGGTCTTTTGAGCCACTAAAGCAAATAAAATCATCAGCAAAGAGATCAACTCTTCTAAATCATATACAATTACATATTATATCAATCTTTATTATCAATCAATCAATCTTTATTTATATAGTACCAATTCATAACAAACGTTATCTTAAGACGCTTTCAAAAAGCGTTAACAGATCAAGACCTGTAAATGATAATACATTTTATTAACAGAGACCCAACAGCAAGCTGTTGCTCTTTATGTTTTTACTTATGTATGTATCATGGTGTGTGTTTGTTTGTGTAGGAGCCATAGATTGTATGAGTGCAGCGACCCTATTTATCATGGTCATCTATAGTCCTGTCAAGACCTGCTGAATCCAACTGCAGTCCAGTAGCAACTGCACTTCCTAAGTGTGCCAATCGAGCTATGCTTAGTCCGTTCCCGGTCCGACTAAGCTGTTTACTTTGGGGCTGTCACTTTTTCATAAAATCAAGTTTGAACAAATTTTGAATGCCCCAAAATTCATTCAAATATATTCGAACCCCACCCCACCGAGCCCCCTACCACTCCCCTTAACTTAACCGCCCGCCCAACAGAGAGAGAGCTCCGACAACTTTGAAATAGAAACGTTGCAAAGTAAAACATATAACCGAACAGCCCATCTTAATTTCTGATATTATTTGCCAGAAACACAAGTCTGTCAACTTGATTGGAATCAAGTGCAGTTTTTTTTTTTTTTTTTTTTTTTTTTTTTTCAGTATTTACCTGCTGATGAGAACACGTGCTCAGAGCGCACAGACATTCCAGGAGCACACTGGTATTTAGGGGGCAGCTTTGAGAGTTATGTGTACCTTTTGCACCCTACGTCTCTCCACCAAATCAGCGGGTTGCTGTCTGCAGACAGAGTTTCCATCATATAGGCTTGCATTGGATGCAGCAGACAGTTTGAACGGATAATTAGTGTCGAACATGAACTTCTCACCTCATGTTTGTTTCGAAACTGGAATAAGAAGTGACAGCCCTGGTTTACATGCGTCTCATTAGTCTGATCTCATGCTGACTAAGCTTGTAGTCCAATTTCTGAAGCTGCATGTAAACATACTGTTTGCTGATTGAAAGAAGAGCTGTTCAGACCAAATCTGATTTTTAACCTTACTGTAAACATGCTCATTTTGCTGTAAAGAGGTTGGAGGTTGCTGCTTGAACTGACTAGAAAGGTGGACTACATGTAGTTCACTTAACGTGCACTTCCTAACATAAACCAGCTCTCTCTGTTGGGACTGAATTTCTTCCAGAAACGGAGCGATCTACTGACGGATACGTGCGAGTTGTAGTTTTAAGAAAGTGTTTTTGGGGTTAACAGTAAATGCTCTGTTACTGCACTGTGTTATACAATGGCAGGAGAACTCATAAAGACTGGAGGATAAATTCTGTCAAAAAATCAAGTTCCTTTTGTCTCTCTTTATGTAATGTTGGATTTTCTTTGTCTCCATTCAAGGCCTTCTGTCTATCTGCTGATACAGGGTTTTTTTGTTCCTTCCTGTGTGCGATGAAATTTAAAATCTCTCCACGGCCTTTCAGAACACCATTTAGAGCTCAGCGTTTAATACAAGCTTCCATTGAAAGCAATACAGAGAATAATAAATGCTTTCTCTGAGCAGACAGGGAGAGAACTGTGCTCTTTGTCAGGCTCTCTGAATGTATGGCAGCCCATTGGCAGCCGTGCTTTACATAACGCAGGCTATAGCTGGACTAAATAAGAAGCACATTAATTTCCCAAGGCTCCCCTGGCACAAATGGACTCAAAAAGAGAAGCTCTGCCTCCTGAGACTGCGATTAATAAATGTCACCGCCGTGGCCGAGGTGGACTGACAGCCTCCTGAGACGCTTATCTACCTGCACAGGCGGCGCTGGTCACACAGCAGAGTCATGTTAACATTTATCCCTTTGTCTCTGCGCTGCCTGATGAACGCACTCAGGTTAAATGTTCCACACATGAGCCTTTATCCAAGTTCTCAAGAATACTCGCTCTGGTATTCAGTTTGCATGTAGAATTCTTTGCTGGACACGTGTATGAATCACACATCCAGCTCACCTGGAACATCAGGGTTGTGAATAGACCAATAAGCACCCGATGCTCTGCTGTCAGCCTGCAAGACACTTTCATATTAGCAGCTCCCAGCAGCAGACAGTTATTTTATTCCTGGTTTTGGCCAAGATTGGAAAGCTGGTAATTTGATTTCACAGAGGGATGCTAACGATTCTCCCTGTAAGTCCATTTGCTTTCACCTTGCTTCGTCTGCAAATCCATCAGCAGCACATCTTCACTTATCGTCTTCACAGCGTAAAGTGAGAACTGCAGCAGAACAGGATCATGCATGCACACTGATTTGACCCCCTCAGATGTACAGTGACCCCCCCCCCCAAACTATCCCTAAAAAAGGTGACAAGTATCACCAGTTAAATAGAGGATCGCAGCACACTGAGTCCGGCATTTGATTTCTACGGTTAAGGTGCATTCATGGTGTACACGGATGTTGGAATTTCAGTGCTCGAATGTCGTATCTCCAACTCAGAATTCATGTTATGTGCTGCTCATGTAAACAGTAGTTATGTGTTTTCTTGTACATTTGTAAAGCTGGGAAGCAACTTTGGGATACGTTGGTTTGAGCTCCAAGTTCTGACTTTCAGTGTAAACTGAACACACCGTCAGGCACGGCTCTCTCGCTCACTCCTAAAGAGGAACTGGAAGCCGCCTGCAGTGTTGACAACTTAATGACTTTGTTGGGATATTTAGTGACTCTTTTTCAAAAATGCAACTAGGGACAAATCTAGTGACTCTTCTGGAGTTTGGGGATTGACGTGAAAGCGTGTATTGATCTTCAGCACCTTCTGCTTCTCAACGAGCAGCGGATGCTGTGAGCCCCTCCCTTATCCAAACACTCACAGACAGACTCTAGAGCATGACACGGGAGTGGATTTTCACTCCTGTCCCGTCCCACTCCCAGAGAAAAAATCCTGTCCCGTCCCAATCCCGGGCTGGAGTAAAAAAATTAATCCTGTCCCGTCCCATTCCCGTAAAATTACTCCCACTCCCGTCCCGCTCCCACTCAAAATGACTCCCACTCCTGTCCCGTTCCCGTTTGAATAAAATCAAACATGTTGAAATTATGTCGCATTTTTTATTTTAAGTAAAGTGCAGCAGTGCATGTAAAAGGCACTGACTTTAAGTCTCACATACCTTACATTCGGTAAGCGGAAAGTTCTTTGATGAAGATGGACGCATTTGTTCTAGGGATGGGTATCTTTCACATTTGGACTGATACGGTACCGATACCCGGTACCTGGGAATCGATACCGGTACTCAACGGTACCAATTTTCGGTACTTTTGTGTGTTTATGTATTAATAAATGTTCATTTGTTTAATAATAAGATCTAAAACATATTCAATTTAACATTTATTCCTCAATAAATGATCTTTAACAGATATATCAGAACAACATTCAACTCGGGCTGCACAATACAGCCTAAAACTAATATCTTGATATTTCTAAGCGATATTGTGATACACTGTATATGTCTCAGTATTCTGATTTCTCCTCTAAATCCCTATATAAGTGTTAAATTTAACCCTTTGATACATAAAATGACACCAGTGTAATAATTCAAGCAGAGCCTTCAGTAGTATTTTTAAAATTTAACCACAGTCAGGTTAAGTTTAGTGAACTTTTTATTTGAAACCAAACTTAATGTAGTTACATATTTTCAGCTCAAGGAAAATTACTCCTTCAGACTTATTCAACTGGCTGAATGTATTATATGACTGTCTTAATAGATTTGTAAAATTTCAATTGTGATAACAATTTAAAAATAACATGAACTTAAGTTTATGTTTTACTTTTCCTTCTATAAATCAGCTCCCTGGATGTTGTTGGTCATGCTGGAAGGAATCTGCCTGTGACTTCTGTCTCTCAGCCTCCTTCTGTTTACTTTGCAGCTCGAAGTTTTCTTTCGTTTGTGGAGTCGCCACAGAACCTTGTTTTCTGAAAACATTGCAGCTTACAGTATTTTGGTATACAGCTGCACAAAAGGACTAAACAAAGCCGCGAGTAGCACACAGCTGAGTGTGTGTGTGTGTGTGTGGGGGGGGGGGGGTGTAAGCCGAGTCAGCGAAAGAGAAAACGAAACTTAAATACGTGTTGTCACGTTCGTTTCTCGTTGTAGAGAACTGGGAGAGAATCAGGCGGGGATCATACAGAAGCTCAATTAAGCAACTACACTTTAAAAATTAAACCCCAAACCCTCAAACTTGCGACTGACGAGACTTGCAAGCGACTGTTTCCCCCGCCTCTCCAAATACAAAAACACGCATGCGCTGAAGAGTTTTCTGTATGGGCGGGGAAGTGAGCTGCTCGCTGTGAGAGGAGCACCAACAGAGAGTGAGAGAAGGCGAACTCCTGTGTTTGGGTACCGAAACATGGTGCCGTTTAATTTTACGTGAATTGGTACTCGGTCGTACCGACGTAATTCGGTCGGTACCTCTAAAAGTACCGAATTCGGTACCCATCCCTAATCTGTTCATCTGGTTGTTTAACACGACTGAAAATGATCACCAATAAATGCCGCTCCCGCTCCCGCCCGCTCCCGCTGGTTTTTTTTCCCGTCCCGTCCCAATCACGGGATTGATAAAAAAATGACTCCCATCCCGCGGGAATCCCGCGGGAATCACGTGACCCACGGGAATTCCCGAAAAATGTCATCCTCTAACAGACTCCACGCTCACAGCAGTCCCTCCAAGCTGCAGCCAGAGCAGATGACTGCAATGCTAATAAATCATGCTAATGTTTGTCTCTTTAGGGTCAAGCCTGGATAAAGGAGGAGTGTTTATATTCTGACATAAAAAAACAAGAATCAACAGAAGAAAGTTCATTTATATTTATAAACATATTTACAGTGCTTTTTACACACTTTCTTTCTCTCCTACCTCTGAGAGGCTGGACCAAAGCTTTATTGAATGAATTCATAAACGTTTAATTACGTCTCACATTGCAATGCAAAGTTAACATTAGTGTACATTTACACTACCTTAGCTTAGCTGAAGCAGCCGAATAGATAGGAGTTTATCAGCCTCTCATCTGCTAACCGCTAACCCCTAAAGTAAACAAAGTGTACCTTACCTGTAGGCTACAGCTACAACCAGGTTCTGGAAGCCATTCACGGCAGCTATTGTTGGATGAAATTAAGACGAACACATTATGAATTAACTGGCTATCACGAGAAAACAATCTTTGTTATATCGAGATAACAAGATAATGAGTCGTTATCATGAGAATAACACCCACTGCAGATACAAACACTATTACACTCATCCGTTGGGGGAGCATCTCATTTTCTAAAATTCCCTGAAGAAAAGTCTGTCAAACATCGGTCGGTGTTCAGTGACTTTTCTTTGCCAACTTCATTTGCAGGTTGGAAATAATTTTAAAATAAACAAACAAAAATCATTCTTTCTTTTCTGACAGTTTTTTGTGTGAGGTAAGGATTTCAGTGTCATAGCATATTTTGACAAAATGCTGTACCTACAGTAGACAGACATGTTTCAACTTGTAACACACAAAGAAAAAAAAAAACAGGAAACAGGCTCGATGAAAGATACAGATGGAACCTACATTTTTTTTTTATCTTAAGCATGATATTTTAATATAAAATAGTTTAATTTAATTTAATTTAATTTTGAGGACCCTAAGTAGAGGAAGCTGTTTTTCTAACATTTCATGTTTTAGTGATGGTCGTGGTTAGACTGTACACCTGTTTGTCCTTTAATGGGACTGTTATTGAAGATATTATTCTCTCATTTAATGGAGCTAAAGAGGTCTAATTCCTCCCTGATTTCCTCAGTCAGACTCTTATAATTCAAACTGCTGAAACGCAGCGGGCTGAAAACTGCTGGGTCAGGCCAGGTTTTGCAGTCATAAATTTCATCAACAAATCTTAATGGAAAATAGACCCGGGAGACTTTTTCTGCTCTTGTACTTCCTTATATTAACTTGAGCAGATGCTCTGGGAAAGAGCTTGGCCCACATATACCGTCTCTCTGTATTGTTGTTGAGAATAATCCCATATCTCCAGCGGATTAAAGATTGAGGACTTGCTGAACTGTGGAACGGCAGCAGTTTGTCATAATTCATCTCTGGAATGTATTTCTTCCCCCCGTTGCTCGTTCTGCTTTGAAGGGATTTAATTCCGCCTTGAATGCTGTCCAGGAAATTACAAAACCACTGTAATGAAGTGTGGCTGATTGGACAAGTGCCCTTGTGTGAACACTCATTTTTTGGTTATCCAGGAATTCTGAAATGAGTACCAGCCAGGTTGAATTGCTTTAATGGATTTTTTAGCCTTAACCCTCAGCATTTTGAAGCTCTCTGGTACCAATCCTGTACAGGTAATAATCCTCTGAAAAGGCTGTTGCCCGTTTAATCAGAGCAAAGCTGACTTTGTAGTCATTTCAAGAAGCTCAAGTTTGAAACTGTTGAGAAGAGTTGAAATAACAGCGGCTCTTTTGCTCGGGATGTGTTCTTGTACCCTAACAGGTACAGTGGGCCAGCAACAACAAATAAGCTGCAACTGCTCACACGATCTGGAAAGAGAAGAGGAGGAGATCTCTTAAGATAAGGAGATAAAGAGATCAAAACAAACTCCTCAGCACCTGCAGCACGTTCGCTCCTGTCTGCTACCAGACATAAGAAATGGATCCACGAGCAAACATCCACAGCATTACAAGCACTTAAATATATGACGTGTTTACAAAACAACTAATTGTGTTTGAGCTTTAACACTTCTTCCAGTCCAGGATTAGAACTCACAGCAAGAGAAGACCCAGCCGAGTAGATTACAGCGTACAACTCTTCAGATTTAGGTACCACAAACATGGTGTAACGTTTTATGAATTTCTCCCAATTATCAGCTCTTATTTCTTTAAAAAAAAACAAGACAATTTTTTTTTTATGAACTTTTATTGTTGAATTAATTACATGTTGATATGATGAGGCAAGCAAGCATAAAAATGACAGAATGTAAATGTAGAAGCTGATATAGGACTCTGTGGTAGTTGGACCAAGAGTCTCAGTTTTATCCCGTCAACCTGGCTGCATGTGGCCTGTTTTCGTCTCAGGAAGGGCTCACAGGCCTGAGATGCTGAAGGCAATAGAAAATAAAAAACTGCAAAATGTAGAGCAGGAAAATTCCTGCATAACTCCTAAGACTGAGAAGAGATTCTCTTATTCATGTTTTGAGAGCATTCGATTGACTAAACCTCGAGGAAAGACGACGTGCCATGATGAGAGGCAATATGCTAAAGAGAGTGCTTATCGTTTCTGCAAAACCTCAGTCCTACAAACAGTCTGTTAAAGAGTTTGTAGCTGAATATGCAAAATCAGATTTCCTGCTGGAAAAAAGGGACAAAGCTACATTTGTCTCTGGAAAGTATGGCAGACAAAGAGGAGCATTGCCAGAGCAGGACAGCAGCTTTATTCAGACCCACCAACCCAGAGTGTTCAGGCAGCAAAAAATGTCTGACGACACTGCTGAACGTCATAGTGTGTAACCGAGTCAAGCTGGACACAGTTCACTAAACTAGTGAAGGATATTTAACACTACTGAAAGTCATTTATTTTGAAAGAGAATTTTTTCATTTGTTATTTACTGATGAGATTTTTTTAAGGTGCAAACTTCACGAAAGGATTGAGATGAAACATGCTGCTAACCTGAAGCACTTTTGTTGTCTTTTTGTTGAAATTGATCAGTGTTCATCAGAAGATTTCAAAGGGTCCTACTGTCAAGTGTTTGAAGCAGCACTCCAACACAAGATGATCGTTCCAGAATTGTCATCACAATGTGTGCATGCGCACGCAGGTTATTCGATGTGAAGAAAAAAAAAAAACTGTCACGAGCCGAAAAGATTTAGTTGAGCCTTTCAGTTAAGTTTATGTAACCTGTCTACCCCCAGTCAGATCAGTAATAGATCTAAATGAGCATCTATTTATAGATTTTACCACATTTCATGCAACAACTCACACAGTTAGAGCTCCTTCTCTGCGCTCCGTCATCTCACCTGCTGTTATCAGGGTCGGGCAGAGCGACATGCAGCGTGAGTGGTCGAGTGACAGAGGGAGAGAGAAAGCAGTGAGCGGAGCACAGCAGGGATTTTGACAATCTGACAGTTTGCTTATAGTTAATGTCACATAAGGTGCTTTATTTAACTTTCAGATCAGTGCGTTCAACTTTGTCATCAGTAAGAATGGGCTGTCTTGTTTTTGAGGTCTAAGTTTCGCTCTCCTGGTAGCCCATTTTATTGTTTATTTCACCTCCTCCTTCCCACGCCTGATGATTTCATGAACTGCCATAAAACTTGAAACAGTCGTAGTTTAATGCTGAAGTAATCTGTTCCTGAAAGTTTGCTTTACATCCTGCAGAAACCGCCCTTTCTCTCTTTCCAAGGTGGACCGTCTTCACTAAATAGACTGTGCTTGTTCTGGAAATGTCTCTTGTCTTTACATTTCATTGATTCACATCTCTGGAAAAAGATTATTCAAGCCTACAAAAAAGGCAAAATGCAGGAGGAGGACAAACTGTGAGCCATTGTGCATGTGCTCAGCCTGTATTTAAGTGCGCGCTCCCGCTGTGTGTCTGTCTGACTTGCACGCAGGCTGGAGGAGCGCAGCATGTTAACAAAATAAATAACCCCATAATAATATTTGGTCGTGGAGGGAAAATTAAATGATGGAAACCTCTGTGCAGGAGCACGTTATTACAAAGTCTGACCTGATGTGAGATCCAGGAAATAGAAATATATGGATCAGTATCAATAATTAACAGATAGTAACATGATTAAGACTCTTTGCAAACACAAATAGTGTTCACAGAGGCAGAGAGAGAGAGAGAGGAAGTTATGTGAGAGTCTGTTATCAACATTTCAGGGAGAGTCGGGGAGAATTCAAGGGAACAGAGTGAAGAAGCAAACTTTTCAAAAAATCCCAATTTATAGTACTGGAAACAACACTATTGCAATTTTTTCCAATATTGTGCAGCCCTAACAAGGTGTCACCTTTTCCACTGTGAGGTGATTTTCCAAAGTTATCTTGAAATAATTTTAGCCCATCTTGAATTAAGTCTGCCCCTGCAGTGTCCAGTAGTGTCCAGTATTAAATAAAGCCGGACTGAAAATGAGGGAAAATGAAAGGAGGAGAAGAAGAAATGGGTGGGAGAGAGCCCAGGATTACGGGCTTAAAAGATTCTCGGCTTCACCTCCCCTTCAGCGGCAATATGTCAATACTGCAGGGCAGCATGCTCGAAGACATACACACACACACACATACAGACTTTCACATATACACACACACAGTGACAAACAACACAGGGATTAGTCATGGATATACCACACCACTGCTTTGGTGGACCAAACCTAGGCACAGTGCAATATGTAGAGCTTCCACTGAGGTCATAAAATCTACAAAAGTCTGAAACATTGCTGACTTTACAAAGACGAACGCACCAAAAAAGTCTTACAGTGTCCAGATATGAGAGCCACTGGAAGAGGAGCAATAATGTATGAGGGAATCAGGTGACAGTCCCGTCAGGAGCTTTTGAAAAGAAAATGAATGACAAACAGTTGAGGACAGGCACAGTATTTGGAGACCCCATCTTTTTCTTTTTGAAATTAGAGCTGAACTACGGTGGCCCTGAGAGCTCACAGCTCTGCAGCTGAAGAGAAAACACGCAAAAAGACAAAACACAAGCAAATTAAGAGAAACATCTTCATCAGTTGGACAACACACGTGCAGCATTCAGAAAACACGCTGCAACGATCACAACACAAGGCATTCAAAAAACATGCTGCAAATAGGCAGCAACACAACAGACTTTTTTTTCTAGAGGACACTTAAAAGTGATGCACATGTCTATTGTTAGCCAATATGCTAATATCTGAATCATATGATCACAATGTTAAAATAAATCAAAAACACTTTTTATCTCATTTCCAACACAGAAAGAGAACCTTAACAGGGCTGTGACTGGAAGTCTGCGTCAACAACAAGCCTGACCAGACCAATGGTGACCAATAGGTTCCAACCTCTCTGCCACTTTTATTGCATATGGGAGAAGTGAGTCTATTGCATGTAAAGGTTGATCTGACTACCTTAATGGCTTCCTGTCAGTCATCCTCAATGTATACTGTGTCAAGGTCTCCCTCCCCCAACTGATTAATCAAAAAATCATTATGATGATTGTTTTCATGTGCTCAACACATTTTGCATTTATTTGTGTTCCTCTGTGGTCAATTTGACCCTAAGCTGTTTTAAACTTTGATACTTCTTTTGGTTTAAGCATGTGGGAAACAACTTGACTTGTGAACTCCTGCCTAAATGAGGAAGCCAGTGTCTTTCCATCTACACATTCCCCCATTCTGAAATGATCACCGCAAGATGGTTGTATGAAGAGCTCAAATAATGACTTACTGTCCTCTACATGGCTGACTGTGTGTCTGGTGTTACACACTCTTAGCAGCACGTCCACCTTGTTGTTGAGGTGAGTAGAGGGACCATAATTTTCCATTTTTTGTGCTAACGTGACATGGGAGAGGGGGAAACAATATTCTCATGAGAACTTTGAGGCAGTATGGGCATGAAGGTGTGTGTGTTACTGCGTGACTGACTGTCTTCACACCTGCCAAAGTAGAACTGATATTTCCCACGGTGGAGGGCGGGGCAATCCTGCAAGGACATTGGTAATTCATGCAAAATAAGAGAGGAACAAACATATAAGCTTACACGGCAGCCCTCTATCTGCAATCTGTATGCTCTCTCACTGAAATGGTCCCATAGGTAAAGGTTTACTGGAGCAGCTCTTTGACAGTGAGAGTTACATAGTGGAGAATGTGTATGAGACGGAGGAGTGTGTTGAGGAGAACCCTGAATTTGAGGCATTCTCATCTGATAAGAAGGAGAGTGTTGATCCTCTTGTTGTCTCTCAGCCACCAGCAGACACCATCCCTTCTAAAAATAGAAAGATTATATGATTCCTTTCCCCAATTAGGTGGACTTAGTATTGGAAATATTGTACTTGGGATGACAAATTCAGAGGGGAAGCGCGTGTGTGTGGACAGTTGGAAAGACTTGGATGTAGTTAGCATGAAAGTCATGAGGTTACTCATTTTGGCAGGAGTTTCAGATTAAAAGGTGAAACAACAGAAAACCTTTGGAACCCTGAGACAGGAAGAGCAATATATCCAACCACCATATATCTAAAGACATTCAAATTTTTGTCCCGTGTCATTCGCTTTGATGAATATGCCAACCAAACATATGCTGACAAATATAGTGTCAAATATGGGCAGTTTGTGATGCGCAGTTTAGTTTTGCCGGGAATATGCAGGTTTTGATAGGCAAATCTCCCGGTGAAGCAACGGAAAAAACATGAGGGCACAAGGGTTGTGCTTGATTGTGGCTGAAGGACTCCATGGGCATAATATAATATATGTGATGATTTTTTCACATCTTACGTCCTGGGTGAGGAACTGCTCAAGGTACAGCGAGAAAGAATAAGCCAAAGCTTCCCTCAGAGCTTTTGTTGTCAGAAACAGCAAGGAAACATCTTCAGTGGATGCCTTCACTGATAAAGCAGCTGTGGTCTCCTATTGCCCCAAGAAAGGGAAAAACGTCCTGCTGCCCAGCACCATGAACAAAGATGCTTCCCTGAGCAGCAGAGAGGACAAAAACTACAAATGGTGCTGGACTACAATGAGTCCAAGGGAGGGGTAGAAAACCTGGACAAGGTGCATCAACCACATTCAGTTGTTGACGGTTGACTGCCCTTTGGCCCTTTGTCATCTTCTTCCCCATTATTGATGTGAGTGGGTACAATGTGTTTGTGATGAGAAATAAAAAAAGCACTGGAACAGGGGAGAACAGAGACAAAGGAAGATTT
Organism: Labroides dimidiatus; assembly: GCA_030710495.1. Lineage (NCBI taxonomy): Eukaryota > Metazoa > Chordata > Actinopteri > Labriformes > Labridae > Labroides > Labroides dimidiatus. Next base: position 6,558,360 of record CM061159.1, read on the forward strand.
TCCTAGAGCAGCTTAGTAATGCACTGGTGAAAACATGGATTGAGAGAAGATGGTGCCTTCCAAAAGCATCAACAGCTGCTGCAGCAATTGTGAGTGACAAACATACCAAACGACAAACATACAGAGACAAATACCCCGACTCCTCCAATGGTAAAAACAGCAGGCGAGAAATGTGTCAGGTGTAGGGCTGAACAGTTAATCAGATTTATGCCTGTACACAGAAGCAACCTTATGTGACATGCGTGCAGTAGGCAGTGGTAATGCACCTTTCAGCTGGTTTGCCAATGGCCAAATATCTCAGAAGGAGAACGAGACACATGCGGGAAAACAACCTCAGCCACGCTTAGTTTTGATTTGTTGTGTTGTTGTTGACGTCTTTAAAAATGTCCTCAGCAGAAGAACCGAGAGAGGACACAGAAGAGGAGACTTCCGTGTCAAAGAGGAATAGCCCATCGGTTGTCTGGACCTATTTTGGATTTAGGAGAGAAGATGCAGCACAGCATAAGGTTTTGTGCAAAATATGGCTGGTTACCGAAGCTACAACAAGGAGCAACACTCCAAACCTGTTCCAGCATTTAAGAAAGAACCACAAGGTCATGGATGAAAACTACATGGCTAATCCCCGACCACCAAGGAAAGAACTGTTTATATGTTGACAGGATCCTTTGTCGTGTTGGTCAAACTATAGAATGATTTATTGCTTGTGTTTAGTGAATAATGCAGAGGATAAACATGTCCCCAAAATATCACATGCCAAATTGCAATATTGGTCCAAATAAAATTGCAATTAGATTTTTTTCCAAAATCGTTCAGCCCTGGTCAGGTTTCAGGTTTATCTTACCCAAAATGATCCTTGAACCTTTAAAGAAGACCGAAGATTTGAAGGCTTTCAGGAACCAGACTAACAACTCAGCTAATGACTTCATGTGACGGACTACTGATGGCCATTGAGGCGTATATTTTTCAGCTCTGACTGTTGGTCTGTTAAGAACAGAGGAAGCCTTTCAGAGGAGAGGTGACACGTCTTGAAGTAACTTTTGAGAGATATGTTCCAAGCAATACATCAAGTGCTCAAAAAGCGCCATTACCTTCACGTCGAATTTTTGATTTGGGTTTACAAACTGAGCACTTCATCCAGCAGTCATGCCACGTGAGTGAACTCTCTTAACCTTCCCTCGTGGTTCTTAAGTTAGGATGTGAAGCCTGAAGTAATAAGTGTCTGTTAGATACTTTTTTAAAGCTCTCCTAGATGCATTCACCGTGTTTTTGCATCTGTGAAGCTTCAGTAAAATTTGTCATTTATTGATGAATTGAAGCAGAATGAGTAAACATACACTGAAGCTGCAGCTTCAAGCTAAGCCTCTTGCTAAGCATGTTTGATTGATGCACAGAAAGCTTCCCTCTGCTTGATTCAAACACCAGCTGGTGTTCAAGAGGGAAAACATGCAGCTTTATTATTATTATTATTATTATTATTATTATTATTATTAATAATAATAATAATAATAAGTTATTTATTTATTTATTTATTTTGACAGTAACTGCCCCTGATGAACATCTTCTCTGGCTAAAATGGCTAAAATAAGTTTTTACTTACTTTTTGCTGCAAAGTGGAGAGATGGGCAGAGAAAAGTTGGAACAGGCAGAGCTTCGTGTTCTGACTCCAGCTCACCCTTCACAGCTGATCTGAACTGTTTGACTCTCTCTCTCTCTCTCTCTCTCTCTCGCTCTGTTTGTGTGTGTGAGAGAGAGAGAGTACATGGGGTTGTATCTCCTATTGTATTGTGTAGACGACCTCACAAAAAAAAGGGGAAAAAAAAGAAATTAAAAAACACACTTCGTCGGACTGTTCTTCTATAAGTGATTAAAGATTTTCTTCAGTGAGCGTGACCGTTGAGTATGATATAAGATTAAGTAATGATTCTAGTTACCTCAGCATATGGACAAAAAAAATCCTTTAACCACCAAAACTGACAAACTGTCTTAAAGTGATTCTTACTGCCACAGAAATGCTTTAAGACAACTAAACTTATCTATCTGGTACCAAAGACTTCAAGAAGTGATCAAAACTTTGTCTGTCCTTGATTTAGTTGAGTTTCGAGGCCAATTTTACATTTGTACCAACTGATAAGCTTTTGTTGAGATAACTTAAAATTTTGAGTTCTTCAAACTTAGAATTCTGAAAAGTAAACATGGTGCCAAATTACATGTTGAACAGAGAAATCTCTACTTTTTCAATCTCTTTCACCCACCCACCCACTTTTCTGGTAGAGGACCATCACCTTTGGATGACACATTTACTTCAGAGTGTTTTCATATAACAGCAGGAGCGGGACTTTAACCCCATTCTCCCGATCAGGAAACGAGGACTCTATGACTGAGCCAAAGCTGTTCCTGAATTTACAACACAAAAACTAATGAACTTTAGCTTTACCAGTGCAAAAAAACATCTCAGTGAGCAAAAACATGCCAGCAATCAACAGGTGTGAGTTTTAACAGCACAACATGAATGAAGAGAGGCTTATCAAGTGCGGGAATTCCTCGGTTTCACGATTCCAGCTGTCTGTCAGTCCTGCGGCTTGTGGGACTGAACAGACGGTATGAGTTGACAAACGCAGTCAACACGCAGCGGAGCGCAGTCGGTGTTTTTGAGGCGTTACAGCTGATGTGTTTTTGAGGCATCAAGACCACGCCAGACCAGCACTAAGAGTTGAATCATATTGGTCAGACCTGCGTACATAAAAACGACTCAGCCAGAAGTTTAAAGCAGGAATAATGTGCTGGATTCCATCCACATCACAGTCATGGTGTAGGCGTTTATTTAGATTACAGTTTGTAGAGAAACATTGAAAACATTCCTTGAAATGTTTTGAATGATTTTATATTGAAACAAAAGCATGTCTTCTCACAGCCTCCCTCCCGTTCAGCACAGGGATATCTATTTATAAGGTATTAACAGCGCTTTAAGGTGAAACACATGTCCTTGCAGTGAGTGTCCTTCCTGTGAGAGCACTCTCCATTTAATATCCCTCCAAAGGTGAGCGAGAAATTGGATATGTTGAACTCATTGTGCTCCACTGAGGGTTACGGGTGACAGGACGAGTGGAAGGGTGTGTGTTGAGGGAAGGGGAGCAAGGTCAACAACAGGCACAGAGTGTTATTTATCTTCTCAAAACAGCCAGATTTATATGACAGGTCATTTAAGTATGGGAGCATGAGCATGTAATACACTCAGTACATTATATCACACTCCTCATGCGGGAGTGAGGCGGAAAAAACCTGTCTTTGTGGGATCATTAGTCCATCCTGGTCCAAAGGGAAAGTGGACGTTAGTCTCCTTTATATTCTTTCAGAAAGACAAGTGTTTTTGGTTTCACAAGATCATCAGTCACAAACAAAAAGTGTTCTTCTTTTAAATTCTTTTTTTCTGTCTCTTGTTTTCGTCTGTTTTCAATCTCCTCCTTCTGACACAGTAACAACTGTTCTCTTGCTGATTATTACGGTTCATTGACTGACACATTTTCTGGCTTAGGTTTAAAAAAGGAATCTGACACACTTACAAACGATGTAAATAACCACATCTCATTGAGTGATATCACCAGGACTGTTTCTAAAACTCTGTCTGATTCAAGTCCCCCTTAACCGATGAACACTTCATTTAATTTGAAAGCCTCTCTCATGGGTCAAATTCGAGTGTTACTACCAAAGATGGGGAAAAGAAACACTTTGTCACGTCTACCGCTCTGCTATAAAGATATCCTGCTTGAGCCTTAAAATGATGTTTACAGTGTTGCTAAAATCTCGAAAAACTGTAATCTAAAAACGTTATTTTACCTCATAAATCAACTCTTTGTAAATGCCAGGCTGGCTGCAGATGCAGCTTGTTTATGCACTTGTACCACCCAGGTACAAGCCCCAGGTGCCTCATTATATTTTGGGCAGTTCATAAGTCGTTGATTTCTTTCCAAGCTGCAGGTCGGTCTGCGACAAGAAAAGCGCTCGGTTGCTGGTTGTCCCTTCCCCGTTAACCAAATACAGAGGCGACGTTAGAATCCTCCAGAGGATAAAGTGAATTCAGAGCTGATTATCTTTCCCCCAGAAGCAGTTCACCTCCCTTTCCTAAAGCGCTCAGATGTCTGGGTCTACAGAGAGAGCAGAAATCTACTGCAACAGAGATTAAGAAGTTCTTTTTGTTGATGCACCAGAGAGCTGCTCACCGTCACCATGTGTTTTTTTTCTTCAGAAGTGTTAAAAGTGTAGTGTAGGAAAGAGCCGCAGCAGCTTTTGGTTTGTTCAGAGTAACTATGAGAATTTAACACAGGCATCCCTTAAAAATCACAGAAATGTTTAAATCCCTGTGAAGCAGAAAAAAAAAATGCTGCGAATGATGAGGCCACCACTGCATGACAAGCTAACTATGATGCTTCATTCAGTCCCTGTATTAAACAAAATACACCTGATCCAAGTGTTGAAAAATTGCATGAATTTACAATTTGCATTGTTGGTTCTTAAAAAGGTTCTAAGTAGTGTTTCAGAATACAAAAAGAAGAAATATGAGTGAGACAAAAACAAAACCTTGAGTAACCAATTTATTGCAAAACAACAATTCGACTGAAACAGGTTAATCAAATGTTTAAAAGTGCAGCTCAAAATAAATAAATAAAAAAGAGTTTTGAAAAAGGACTCTAATGAGGAGCTCCACTGTTATCGTTGATCACTTCAAAAATCCATTTCTTGATGTGAGGGTTTCCAGGAGGCTCATGGGAACATTGCTACAAATGGTGAAGATGGCTTCACGCAAGGCATCCATTGTTAAAAACTGATGTCCATTTTTGTAAATTTCCCTCGCCATCCATCCACAAATGTTCTCAGTGAGATTTAGATCAGGAGAAGAGGCAGGATGGTCCCAAAGAGTGAGCTTATTCCTCTGGAAGAAGTCCTTCATCAGGCGGCCGTTGTGAACTGCAGCATTGAAAAACCCAGTCATTAGCACACAGACCAGGGCCCTCAGTCATGAAGGACGCCCCCCACCCTGCAACATTTCCACATAGCCAGCTGCCATTTAATGCCCCTGTTCAACCTGAAGCTCCATTGTTCCACTGAAGGAAAGCAGCCCAGATCATGATGGCGCCTCCTCCACTGTGCCGAAAACATCTCCAGTGGGTTAGGACCATCATGGTCCAAACGGGTGATTTTGTGGTGTTGAAGGAGATGAGGCTTGTTCAACTGTCCATTTACCCATCTCTGCTGGGATGTTGTACCTGGTTTTCAGACATGGGGCATAGAAGATTCTCTTCTTCTGCTTTGGGTGGTGGTGGTGGTAGTAGTGGTGTGTGTGTGTGTGTGTGTAGGGGGGTTTCTTGGAGGTCTGTAGAGGAGAGGATGCTTGTGGCTGGTCAGGAGGAGACAGCATTCCTCTTTCTTTCCTTTTCAGCATCCATACAAGAAACACTGTGAAACACTTTGCATCGTCTGAACACTTTCAGATTTCATTTACTTCAACCATGAAACTTTAACAGTGACAGCCAGTTTATTTGACACATCATGCATTTACTTTCCAAACCTACTGCACCAGTAATTCTCTTTACAAGGAGTAACCTCACCTGAGCATAACAGATGGCTCAGCTGAAGTTAGCTTGCAGCTTGATGGGCAAAAACAGCAGATCTGAAACATCGACATTCGACAAATCTGCTTCTGATGTTGATGAAACTGGATTTTTATAAGAGGAATGAGATTAAAAAGATGTCCTCAATTGTAGACTTGAGGTTACAGAGCCGTGATTTCTGCTCCTAAATGCTATTTGATCAATATATTTATCCTTTGGTGGCCCTGAGGGTGGCAGAGATTCAGAGCTTCAGAGACACTTGAAATGCAGAGTATGGGATGATACATGTTGACAGACGCTCTGTGGCATGCAGCTCTTCATATTCATTATTAATGTGTTAATATTTGATATCATCTGGAGGGTTGATCAGGGATCAGGGACTCATTGTCTTTGTCAAGGCTGTTTCCCATAATGCATTCTGATTCACCGCTTTAGCATGCCGGCCTGAATGTGTGGTGTATCCTCTCAGACCCCGACCACCGTTTGACAGACTGTCAATGTCAGTGGAGTGGAAGAATGTCTCTGATGGCTGTACCTGTCTGTCAGTGTGTGTGTGTGTGTTTGTGTGTGTGTAGGTTGATAGTGAGAGAGAAGCAGAGCCTGGGAAAAGCTGACTTTGAAATATGGTTACTGCCTTTATTTATTTATTTTATTTTTATTTATTTATTTTTTTTTTTTCAGTGGTCAGCATTTTTCCTCATTTCAATCAGAGCTCCGTTATAACCCCTGATGATATGTAATAGACTGCTGGTTTGTCGTTTTGCTCTGAAATGATCCTCTGCTGTTCCTGTGGAGCAGCCAGATTTGCAAAGTAGTTCATTTTCTGTTTGTTTGTTTTTTTCTCCCCCTCATGGCAGCCCACACTTTGTTGCGACACACTGTACTTGATTGCAGCATCACCAGTAAAATAAGTGGGACACAGTAAGAATGATTCTCACCTCCTGTGATAAGAAGGGGTGGATATGAAGGACAGTTGAAGGGTTGGAGGGAAAGTGTTTTTCTCTGTTTTGATACGACTTGAATCCTTATAGTAATTGTTGTTTTACTGATTATTTATTTATTTATTTTAGCAACGTGAATAAGATTATGACCAGCCAACCATAACATAGCTTGTATGAGCAGACATCAGGATTAGCATCTACTGAGTTGACCCTATAGTTCTATAAGTTGATGTTGTTTTTAAATATTAATAGTGGATAGGTTGTCAGCCTGTTCCCAGAGGTGTCCTCCAAAGTTGCTTTTTCAATTTTGCCCCCCCGACTATAACGTTCTCTTGGTGTAAGCTCAATCCTATCTTCTCCCCAAAATCAGCATAACAGCAACAGTACATGAGTCTAGGAATACTACATTATTAATAAATAACTGTTCTGTATTTTTCACCCTGTTTCTAATGTAGCTGCAGCCTCTCTCTCCTGCTGCTCTGCTGGTGCTCCATCAGCTGGGCTGACAAACACAAACAAAGTTGCACAAGCACACACAGGAATGCCAAATGCCACTATTTGCTAGTCTGGACATCAGGCTACTCTGCTGAAAGCAGGTTTAAGGGTTTGAAACTTTGTGACAGGGTAAGTAGCTGAGTGTTCAGGGCAGTGAAGCAAGCAGAGACTAACAAGTCATTCAAACAATATCCAATAAAAATCATATTTCTTATGTACACAACCAACTCATCGAATCTACTTTTAGTTGATCTGGACCTCACTGCATGTATGCATGCAGGCCAGGGGCGGTGTTTTGGGTGGTCTTAACGGTCCCAGGCTCACCCACTTTTCAACTGGACCACCCTAAACTCCTATCCATCCATCCGTCCATCCATCCATCCATCCATCCATCCATCCATCCATGCATCCGTCCATCAATCCATACGTCCATCAATCCATACATCCATCAATCCAGGCCTAAGGGGCCCTTGTACCAGCGACCGTCTTGCTGTGAGGCCACCCTTAACTTTTCTTAATCACAACCATGACAAATGATTGTAGAGTACAATGGCTGGTCAAGTAACATGAGGGTGTTAACCATCAAAAAAACACATTTTTTTTTTTACCTAAATAACACCAATTTGATGGATGGTAAACAACTCCTGGGTTTGTGAGAAATCAGTGAGCGGTTGAAGACATTAACGAGTGGACAGACATTCAGTGGACGGACATTTTTAGTGGAGAAATCCAGCATGTACCCAGAGAGGAGATAAACACACATCACTCCATGTTTATGACTGCATCATACATTGACACTGAGCAGACTGTGAAATATAAAGACATGAACTCGTGTCAATAATCCACAAAGAGCTCACAGAGAGCTGAGTCTGAGACCTGGGTCAGAATAAAGGATCCAGAAAACCAGGTCCAGACAGAGAACTGCTCCAAATCTATCAGAATATTAATGCTTTGATATTTTCAGATTACTAATCAGACTGCTTCATAGTTTGATAATATACCGTAGTTTAACATTGAATTTCAAATCTGTTTCTGTTCATCATCATTTATAGCTTCACTTATTATTTCCTCTCCATAGTGAGTCCATATTTGGTCATATTTTTTTATATTTGTTTTTTTTATGAAACACTCAAAGTAAAAACTGGATTTAGAATATTGGCAGTTAATATTGAGTATTTGGGGTCAAACCTGGTTAACTGAGGTTGGATAAAGAAGACACATTTAATAACACAGCTGCAGACGGCGCTGGTGTTTCAGTGTTAAGTGTGACCCTGTTAAGTGGAGACTCTCAGTCAACAATCACTGACACGTTTGGCAGAGAGTCACCAGTTAACACGATCACTCCTAACTCCAAAACACCAGTAGCTCTTTAACAGTCAAAACTGGATAAAAGTTGACTCCATGGTGTTGTATAGTTTCTTACAACCGACCACAGAACAACTGGACATTTATACACTGCCAACAAATTGAATTTAATGTTTAAAGAACGAGAACTCGTCTGAATGAACAGAGCTAAAAGCTGCTTCAGTTGCCAAAATGTGTGTGCATCTTTATGACGACGTCGACTCCCATTGAGTCTATAATGCATGTGATGAAGGATTCCAAGAACGTGAGATATTTCGAATGCCTTCACATTTGATTGAACCTCACTTTGGTATCAACATGCAGTGTAAGTAACAGTGAATCGTTATATGTTCTTAAAACTATCATTTCTCATGGAACACTTCTTGAAAACTCCTGTGAATCATGTTTTACGACATGGAGTCATGTAAAACAAGATTTTAGGAGTAAATCCTGGCTGCTTCATGTATGTTGCACCAAACTGATGCTGCTGGCTGTTTCTGTGGCACGTCACACCACTGTTGTAGTTCATTATCTTCGGGTGCTGAGCTGATGATTGGATTTTTAAGATAAAGACTTTTTATCTTAAATCTTGTTTTTATGCAGTTTCAGCTTGCCTCTGAATATATTGTGCATTTTTTTTTTTGTGTGTGTGGGGGGGGGGTGTTCATGGTGTGCAGATGAGCGTCTCAGATCTGAGAGCTTTGAGGAGGGCAACAAAGGACATCCAACCACATCAAAGCTTTTCAACTTAGAAGACTCACCTGTGAGAGCTATGAACACTCTTGTTGTCTGTTGAAGATGTTGAGGATGATGAAGGTAATGCATCTCATCCCGATGCCCTTGTTGGCGCGTTGTTTTATCCCGTTCCTTATCGCCTTGTAACAACTCTTTCTTTGTTCCAACATCACGGCTCGATCATCTCACTTCTGCAAACTCTGCACTCTCTTTCATTCGCTGCATTAACTGCTCATTACATCAATCTCTCCACCTTCAGTTTTCCTCTTCTGGGAAAATTCATGCTAAACAAACTGCTGACTCCGCAGTTTTGCGGTTTTGGGTTTGACATAAAAAAAAAATCCACAAAGAAATCATCAAGATGAAATGTGATAAGGGAAGAGGAAGATCAGAGCTTCATATGATCAGATCTGCTTTTTAATGTAAGCAAATAAAATGAGAGCAGAACAGAGAGGAGACCTGTTCTTGTGCATGGGACGGAAACACAGTCTGTCATGTGTGTGACGGAGCTTCATGTTTAATGGAGCGATGCAACAAAAATGGCAAATGGCAAAATTTGAAAAAAAAAAAATGGTATTGCATGCAGGGCTGTAGATTGAACTTGAACCCAAAAACAAAACACTTTGCGGACAATAGTTGAAACAGTACAAAACAATACACCGGACTTCACATCTCACAAGATCCACACATTGTACACACAGAGATCAGAGTGGTTACAGATTATTCAAGACACCAACAGCCAACAGAACAAAAAAAAAACAGTCTACATCTGTTTTTGCTGCACCTGGGAAGACAGAACCTTCTCCCTGATGGCAGCATCTGAAGCACCTCATGTAAAGGATATCTGGGGTCCATGACTCTGATCTTTGTTGTCTTGGTGATGGCTCTCTCTTCGTTAATGTGCCGAACCTCGTTAAGAGAGGCCCCAGCGATCTTAAAGCACTGCCTCATGATTTTCACAAACTTTGTCTCGTTTTTAAGACTGATGCTGCCAAACCAGCAGCTCATAGAGAAAGAAAGAACAGACAGAGATCATGTAAAAAATTTGCAACTCTCAGAGTGCAGATGGCGTGGTGGTTAAGGTCACGCTCCATATAGCTAAAGCCCTTGAGAGGGCACCCGGGTTCAAGTCTGGCCTGTGGTGATTTTCTCCGCACGTCACTCTCCACTGTCAGCCTGTTTCCTCACCCCTGGTTTACTTTTTTACAAACAACATCAGTGTTTGCATCAAAATTAGGCTTTTTTCACAGTGTCAAGATATTTATATTACTGCACCGCTGCCACTGGCTCACCCTAAGCCTGGTTTATGCTTGACACGTCCATGAGGTCCACGCAGCTTCGTGTAGACAAATGACGTCATTCAAGCAGCCTCGCCTGCTCACACGGTCTTTCTCATGCTGAAAAATTTCACCTCGCACACCTCTCAAAATTTTTAACAGGAGCACCTCGTGTCCGAAGTAAATTTATTTGATTCCCCACACAGAGGTCACCGTGATAACTGTGAGATGAACAATTTCTGTGGCGTGAAATTGTGGTCAAACTTGGCAGAGTAGAGGAATTTGTAGGAAAAAAAAATGTTTTGAACAGTTTTAACAACTTCTTCTACTTTAGTTTAGTCCTGTGGTCCAAGTGTGTATGTGATACACCTTCTCATGCCGTTTGGGAACTTAAGGTCTCTCGTGCGGATCTTGCGCATTTCATTTTCTTGTGTCATGTTTGTGTGGAAAACATAATCGGCCCTTTAATCATACACGGGGCTGGTGCAGAAGAAGAAGAAGAAGAAGAAGAAGAAGAAGACGGGCCTGTTCCTTTGGAAATCAATAAGCATTTCTTTTGTCTTGGCCTCGTTAATTTGCTGTAAGGACAGGTCACACCAGTGGACAAGTCATCAAGGACTGGGCCATGATTCTGAAGATTCATGATTACAAAAAGACTCACAGTGACTGCTTTGGCATTCATTGAAACCAATAAATCGGTGCTGCAGTAAAAACTTCTCCTTAGTCTAAATTCCCCTGTGAGGCCAAGAACTAATTCAAACCTTGACTTTGACAAAAGTTTTATTGTAAGTTTGTCACCTCCATCTCTGGCCTCCGCCTCCTGCTGAACTGTGGACCAAAAGGCTGATTATGCTTTCGGCATGAACATGACTCGAGGAAATTGGACGCACAAGATACTCACAAAGACCGGGTGTGGCTTTAATACTTTTCACACTCCGCGCGGTGTCGGTTACCAAACTGCAGGGGGCCGTGTATCGCAAACACACGTCTGCCACAGTACCAGACTAGAGAAGAAGAGGTTGTTCACACAGTTTACAACTTTTTTTCACAAATTCCTCTTCTCTGCCAAGTTTGGCCTCAATTTCACACCAGGAATTGTTAATCACACAGTTGGTGATCAAGGTGATCTCTATGTGGTGAATCATGCAAATACCAGTATTTACTGCACTTTGGAAATGAGGGGCCCCTGCTCGTCCGCGGGTTTCCGCACGGAAGTTAGAAATTTTTAGTGGTAAGCGTGAAAAGAACCATGCAAGGGGACGAGGCTACTAAAATGAAGACATTTTTCCACACGTAGCTACGCTAACGTTTAGCATCAAGCATAAATCAGGCTTAAGAGATCAGCAATGATGGTTTTTTTTTTTCTGCATCATAGGAAAAAATAAGTTCCCAGTGTTCAGTGTTCTGGTAGAAACAATCTCAGTCAAAAGAGCCAGTCCAGTGTTTGGTAAAAACAGTCTAATGCTAAATGGACTGTTTAAAGAGTGCTCTCTTTAATCTTCAGACCACTCAAAGCTCTGTTACCTTACTTTCACATCCACATACTGAGGGCAGAGGCTGCTAAGGAAAGTTCCCAGGAGTATTATCTAACCCCATTCACACACTGATGGCTCAGCACCAGGGCCAGGTCAGGGTTAAGTACCTTTCTCAAGGACACTTCAGGCATGCAGACAGTCAAACCTCTGACCTTACAAATGAGAGACGACTGGAACCTCTGAACCACAGCAGCTCCATACATCAATTCATCCATCTGTGAAACGCAGGATGGTGAAATAGACAAACATGTGTTTCAAACCTCATGGTCCTATATTATCAGTCAATGAAGTCTGGGGATCTGAAGAGAAACTGATTCAAATGTTACAGGATTTAACCCTAATCCTGTGTTAGCTTTCACATCACAACCATTCAACCCATGTTTTAAATCAGCTGGAAATTCTTCTAAAAACAATTATCTACCCTCCAATTTGTTTCTCTTCTCTTGGTTACCTTGTTGAGCTTCATTATCCATGAAAGTATTGGTTTTAATATTTTTGGGATGGGCCTCTGTGTCTTTCTTTGTCAGTTTAACCCTCGAGTTCAAAAAAAAAAAAAAAATTGAAATTAACTTTAAGAGAGTCAGATAATTGATAATTGTTGGACTTGAATCTTTCAGTGGGAGCAGCCTCACCACCGGTGACCTCATCGTCAGACTCATCTGATGTGTCTGTTTCTTCTGGATGATAATCTACATTGTCTTCCTCCTCAGTCACCTGCTCATCCATATCACTACTGCTCGCCCTCACTGTCACTAAAATACTATCCAGAACTTGGCTTACTGTGGATCTTATTTTCATTTGTGCAGGCTGCAAACACGAGACACAAGTCAAAAACTCCATACTGAATCGGCCTCACATGTCTGGACATGCCTGTCTTTGTTTGTTCTTTGTTTTCTAATCAGGTTGACAGCAACCCTAACAAGACAAGGGCATTAAAAATGAGTTTTCTTTTTCTTTTTTTTTTTTTTTTAATTTTGTTGAAGTAGAGGTTCCTGACAAAGTAAAAAAGCCTTGATACACAAATTTATGTGGAGTTTTTACGCATTGAAACTAAAAATGGGTCAGTGCCGACCCTCACACAGGACAAGAGCGCAGTAAACAGACTTCATTATCTCCTTCCTGTTGAATTACTCGTCACGATTTACTCGATTAATTCTTAATTCAGGCGAGGGTGTCCTGGTTAAGCTGACATTACAGAAAGCACCTTGTTTCCCTCAGGGGATTAACACCCACTGAGTGTGTTAGCACCGAGAGCTTTTTGTTATTTTCAGATAATGTTCTGAGAACCTGTGCGCACACTCTCAGCTCTACCTTTGAACACTCTGCGTTCCTTCATCAGCAGTCTGGATGTGTTTTAAGAGCACTGTAGCCTGAAAGAGCTGATGTCTGTTAAGAAGTTTTTCATTCGTCAGTGCAGGTTGACAGCAGCAGCTTCGATGACTCATCCTCAGAGATGGTTTGAGCAACACATTCCAAAGTGACATTCAGACACAGATAAGGTGATGCAGGTTTCATGTTCAGCAACAACAATTAAAGCATGTTTAAATTGATGGTGGTATTGAATGCTGGTGTCTGGTTAAGTCTGAATGAGTATTGAATCACAACATTTTCACAGTAATAACCCTAATTACATATTGGTTCTCCAGCTCCAATCTCAATTCCGGCCTTTTCTGCCACAGCATCGGTTTAAAAGCCCAGCGGTGCAGAACACTGATGAAGCAGGCAGAGAGATAATCAAATAATTATAAATGAGAAACGTTCCGCTTCATTATGCTTCACTTTGAAAAACCCACTGCCTCATTTTCCATGACAAATGCAGATTACGTTCTCACTCAGGCTACAGGTTGTTTCAAGTATGTTTAGCTTTGATTATACTGGAGATGCTATAGGAGTTTATAATTTAATTTCCTGCACAGACATGAGCTCTTATTCTCATTTTTATCCACACACACACAAAGCCTGTTGACAGGACAGGAATAGATTAGTACCTTTTAATGTCTTCATTTCTGACTTTTACCGCTGAGACGGAGAAGAAGCTGAGGACAGCTGATATCTGCTATTTGCTCGCTGAAGGTGTCAACAAGTGAGACGCTGTAAGTCGTTGTAGCTCAGCAAACACAATGACAGTGTGATCTGATGAGGGTTTATTTTGTCTTGAACAGAGTGGGAGAATCTGGCAGTTTGTTTAACCTTTTGATCCACAGTGATTCTTTTTTTGGTCGAATTAAATAGTGTTAACACATCAAATGCTGAAACTTAAAAATTATCAAAGGGCTGAATGATAAATCAAATTTAAACTGAAATCGTTGTAGAATTAAATTTTCAAACCACAAAGGCAACCTTATGTGAATGCATGCAGTAGGTGGCGGTAATGCACCTTTCAGCTGGTTTGTCGATGGCAAAATTTCTCAGGAGAGGAATGAGACACGTGCAAGCGGGGGATGAATAAAACATCTTCAGCCAGGCTAAGTTTTGATTTCTTGTGTTGTTGTTGACATCTTTGAAAATGACCTCAGCAGAAGAACCCAGAGAGGACACAGAAGATGCGACTTTGGTGTCAAAGAGGAATAGCACGTTAGTTGTCTGGACCCGTTTTGGATTTAGGAAAGAAGTTCCAGCACAGCGTAAGGTAGCTTATCAAGCAAAATCAAAATCCCACCCCACAAAGAATATCAGCAAATCACCTTCGTATTTACGACTCCATCACCTGTCCTAATGAGCAGTAACTAATTTCTAAAAATCTGAATTTCCTGTGGGAACCCTCCCAAGGGATTGATAAAGTTTCTATCCGATTTCAAACCGAATGTGAAAAGAATTATTGTTACAAATTTGGATTTATTTGACTTTTACTAAAGCAAGTGTAACGTATGGATAAACAATGAGTGAGCCGGATCCATCCAAACTAAAAAACAAACCCCTGCAGCATGCAGTGTCAAACATCATATGAAAGGTAATTCTGCAACAAGGGGCTAAATATGTACCTTAAAAAAATAAATAAATAATAAAAAGAATATTTAAGGGAACTACAAGTAGCTCACGTTTTGTTTGAAAGTAGCTCTCACCCTAAAAATTTTGGAGACCCCTGCATTAGATATTTTTCATGACATACTCAATTTTTAACTCATTTACAAAAACAAAAACAAAAAAAAAAACAGTTCTCTCCGAAAAGTATGATGCCTTCCCTGTTTCAGGTCTTTCTGTTGATTATGTAATATGGGTGCCAGGGTAGGTTGTTATCTTGAGGATCCTGTTTGAACTGATTAAATAAGAGGAATCATAAAACTTTAGAAGATCGTTATAATGGGAGTGGGGCTGCCAAGATTAGTCGACTAGTCACGATGACGTCGACGATCAAATTCGTCGGCGACTTATTTAATAATCGACGTTGTCGTTTTAATATTTTTTTTGAACTTTATTTTCCCTCAAAACTGCCGCTGTACTTTCACCTGTCTCGTCTGCCGTTCTGTCTGTGACGCAGACGCGCAGAAGTGGTAACCGGGGTAATCCGTGATGTCACCGGAAATGTTATGCCCAACAGTATCATGGCTAGCCGGCAACAGAGCTCAAAAGTTTGGGAGTATTTTTCCTAAATAAAGGAGAAAAGTGTGCAATGCAAAATCTGCAAAGCAGAAATGTCCTTCCATGACAGTACGACGGCGATGCACGAGCATCTGAAAAGACAGCACGCCGTGGCTGATTTATTTTCTGACGAAGAATGACAATCTCGGTAAGCTAATTGGCTAGTTGGCTGCTAACATTAACGTCAACAGGGAGCTACCTACTTAATAGCGATGTCATATTTGAATAGAAAATTGGTACATTAAAAAAATGTCAGAAATGCTGCTACAAGCTGCAAAGTTCATTAAAAGTTGAATGAACTATGATATTAACTGTCTTCATTTTTAGTTAGTACATACCTTAAACACTTGAAGCTGGAAGCTAATGATGTTAGCTGTATGCTGGTGCAATAAGCTGAAATTTATGTATTATTGTCCTTGAGTTTAGGGGGCTGTCTAGGAGAAATGATAGTCACTAAGCTAGAAGATTTAATTTTTGGTTACTGTAATGAAAATAAAATAACAAAAACAAAAAATCGTACTTGATTCTGAGATCTGGGCTGAAGTTTAGGGTGCATTATTTTCAGATGTTACAGCTGGGCTTGTATTAAAATCAATGTTATGAATGTTGAACTGAAGTTACCTCAGACTGTGTCTGTAAATGCTCTCTGCTTTACAAAGACACACCCTGCTCAGTGCCAGCTCTTTAAGCCTCGGCCTGATTATTGTCAGTCTGACGCCACCTCAGTCCGAAGAGGTGGTGAGTGAGAGCTGCAGTATGAAGGATGACACACAGTATTTCCATTTTAATTTCTTGGGAGTTCATGTCAGTAATACTCGGTGCAGCCTGGGGTGACTCACATATTTCTCCCACTCTGCTGAAAGGCCAATGACTGCGGAGGGTGGAGCTGTTCCTACAGCCGCATGGGTGTCTTAACCTTTAGCACAGTGCAGCTGATAAAAACAGAGCGCTGAGAAGGTCATCCAGGACTTAGCTGCATGTCCAGGGCTCTATTATCATACTTTATTAGAAGTGATACCTTCCGCTCTTTCAATTATACAGGGAAAAGATTAGGACTTTTTCATTAACCTCCTGTCTTTCATACATTGAAAGGAAGCTTCGGAGCGGTCACACCAAATTACAAAAATTATCGTTGATAGCCGTCTCACACATATTTTACTGAGAGCTGCAAATCCTGCTTTCAGCATCTGCTCATTACGCTGCTGGATTACCACTGCCAATCATCACAGCCAGCCGTCCTTCAGTGTTGAGGAAACACATCAGTCCTGATTCAGCAGCAAAATGCTCTTTACTGCTGTGGACTGTCTTATCAGCAGGGTTTCACACACACACACACACACACACACACACACACACACACACACACACACACACACACACACACACACACACACACACACACACACACACACACACACACACACACACACATCTCTCTCTGTGTTGTTGTTTTAAGGTGCAGTGAATCAAACAATAAGGTTTTTCTATCCATGTAAAAAAAAGTTCTGACCAAATATTTATGATGACTCTAAATCACCACTGACACATATGTGCTCCAAACTGGTGTTTTCTTTTTGTGTTCAGTTTTTTTTTTTCCTACTAATCTCCCAGCTTTATTTAATGTTTTATTCTGATTGACCAAAACTACAAACCAAGGATCTTTAATGTTGGTGAGTTAGAGCACTGGAAAGGACAGTCATATCTTGTTGACAGTGGGGAGACTAAGTTTCTGACTAGGCTGTTTCAAAGATCACTGAGGAAATTTATGGAGCAGAAAACTTTTGAGTTTCAGTGGTTAAATGTTTGAGCAGTCGATAGCAAGCAATTAAGCCAGTCCCCCACCTTTAATCTTGCTACCAGCTTTAGACCATAGACTGTTAAAAAAATGGACGTCATCTTGACTGGCTCAAACTGAGGTCACCAGAAAAAACTGCCCCCCCCTGGTGGCTGGCTGCAGTATAGGTCAAAAACTCTGCCTCTATTCATTCCAGATGGGCTTTGGTCAAACTCTAAAAAATGATTAAAGCTCCATTTTTGAATAAACTCTTCTCCCCACAGACATATCCATTCGTTTTTGAAACAAACAGCCAATAATTATCAAAAATAAGATAAAGAAATATAAATTTATAGTGAAAACAGTGTAATCACTGAGAGCTGCCAAAATTTGCTGCTACCATTAGAAGTGCATCATTAAAAATCAATCAATCAATCAATCAGTCAATCAGTCAATCAATCAATCAGCTCTGTCCACTGTCCTTTCCCCTGAAAATAGAGGCTGAAAGAAGCAAAAAGAAAAAAAAAACAAAACCAAACCCTCTCTGCCTGAACACTTAAAACGCATCACCAAACTTAGTACGGAGCAACACAGAACAATGATACCTTCACAGCAGTATCCATTATCTTCTTATTTCATGGCTGTAACAGTAGATCATTATCCTGCCATTATTTGCTTCACAGGATGGAAACAGTTAGTGCACACGGGAGGGAAACTACTTCACAATGATATCAAACTGTTTTGTCTCAGTTATCATACATTTTGCAGACTTCAGCGCTCAAACACTTTTTTTTTTTTTTTCCACAACAGCCTGAAACTCAATATCAACTCTGCTGCAGCTGTGAGTTACAAAACAAACTTTGTTCACGTTTAAAGAAAGTTGAGCTCAGCATAAAAAATAAAGTTTGAATAGCCTCAGAAAATGAAAACATCAAATCACAGTTAAAGAAATGATCTGTTATGAACAACTGCAAAGTTTTAACGCTGATTTTCTGACTGTGGAATATGTCCAGATATCTTTAACAAGAGCTTTTTTACTGTTTCAGGATTCTTTGTAGGACACATTTATACCCATTTTGAAAACATCTCAGTTATCTCAAAGCACTGTTTCCACTTGTGTTTTACATACTAAAAATTAATTGGAGCAGCTGGTAAAGCCACATGCTTTAAAGCTGCTCCAATTATCCTGTTGGGCCATGGTTTAGCACATGGCTCAAACAACAACAACAACAACAACAACAACAACAACAAACCTGCATATCAATAAGTTTTAAATAGAAGTAATTTGACCTTTGGTCATCTCCGTTAGCCTTCAGCTGGTGTGTTTTGCTGCATATCCTTTAGAAACATGTGATTCAACTGTTCCATATCAGTACACGTGTGTGTTTCAAGCTTCCTTTGTGCAGCTGCTTTAGCTTTATTATCAGCTCTGTGGTCTCCCACTGAGACCGGGTCATTTTCTGCTGTGTGTGCAGCAAATTTGCAAAGTGCTGCTTGTTTTGGTGATTGTACTGCATCGATGATGATGTGACCATACCTCCAATTTTTTCTATTGTCCATATATTTGTTTCTGAGTTGATCTTTTCCTCATTTAGCTGTGATTTCAGCATTGTGAGTTGGCATATGAGATGCTAAAGATCCAAGAATATATATTTTTTCTTCTTGAGTTATGATTTCATAAACTGTAGCATTAGTACCATGTAGGATGTATTTGCATGAGCCACCAACCTTCAGAGTTGCTTCAGTATCTTTTAGAGGAATATCAGTCAAATCTTTTCAAACAAGGACTCTGATTTCAGTCTCTGCCTCACAGTCCTGTGGTTCCCCATCGACAGCTGTAGGACGTAAGGCTGATGAATCACACTTGAACGTTTCATTTGTATAGAGAGCAGTCTGGTCATACATGAAAAGATGTACAGCAGGAGGCATGTACGTACCTGCCAACATTTCACTTCCCCAAAGCGGGAGATTTCCCCCCTTCAGATCCTTATGAAAGAGCCTCAGCTTCTGGTTGGTTTAGATTCAGGACAACCATGACTATAGACTAATGTAACTCAGTTATGTCTTCATGCTGTGTAAGAAGATTTAAAATCTATAAATCATTAGAAAAAAGGAAAAAAAAAACAAATTGATTTTCTCAGATTTTTATCATTTCAGAAACTGAAAAATAAGGAATTAAGTGTATACAACAAAGAAGACATGAGATTAAGCAATGTTGATGAAATTCTCCTGTTTTCTCCGGTCTCTTTACACTGATGTCACTTATGATACATTCAGGTACCCTCCGAAACTTAAGAATCTGACAACTACGCCAGCTTTTTCTGTTTTTATATCGGACAAATTGTTTGTACATGCCTGCCATTTAATCCCACCAGTGGATTTTGGATCCAGAGGATTTAACTGGTGAAAAATCAGGAGAAAACTGGGAGAAATTACAAATTGGAAGTTCAGCAGGAGAACGGATTAAAAAGCATGAGACTCCTGCAGAAATTGGGAGTGTTGGCAGGTAAGCTTGTAGGTTTTCTTTCTTTTTTTTTTTTTTTTTTTGCTAAAGCTAAATGTCATGAATCATTTTAGGGTATAGTATGGATTTTCCATCCAGCTCATCATTGAATGTTGACATATTTTAGCTCTGTTTTGGAGTCAAAGCAGGTAGATTAAAAGTTATGAAGCAGCTTCAGATGTTAAAGTTCAAGAACACTTTCTGCTCCCTCTGTCGGTGGACTTCCACTGGCTGGTTCCTGTATTCAGGGGCCCGTTGCTTTTTAACTTTGCAGGTTTTAAAAATGTCTGTGGTCCCCTGTGGAGTGAGGTCGGTTTCTCTACAAGCGAAGACGTGTTGTTATTGTGCACCAGTTATTGAAATGAGGATGGTTTAATCAGCATCTGGTTAACCTCTGCTTTAATCTTCACTCTAAGAGTCTGTGGCTTTCTGCCGTCTGTTTTGATATTCCTGTGGTAGGATGTAACCCTGTGCATTTCTCAGCCTTGTCGTTTCTCACTGAAATGGGTCAACATTTGCTGCTGTTTTAATTTCAGGCTTACTTATTAAAAAAAAAGAGGGCTGGGATCGAGAGAGAGAGATTAAAGGGTAGAATTAGCATGAGGAGACAATCCTGTGTGAAATCACCGCTGCCTGCCACAGCTGAGCCTACCTTTAAGGTGCACTGCGTCAGGAAGATTTATATGTTTGAACATCAACCCATTACTTACTTTAAATGTGTTTGAGGGACTACTGAGTTCTATAACTGAAGTAGAATTTCATTGCATGAAGGCGAGCTGATTACTGAATGAAGAGAAACACAACAACATGAACTCTAAATCAATGCTCAAAAAGAAGGGAACACTTAAACAACACAGTGTAACTCCAAGTCAGTCACACTTCTGTGAACTCAAACTGTCCACTGAGGAAGCAACACTGACTGACAATCAGTATCACATGCTGCTGTGCAAATGGAATAAGCATGGTAGCATGAGACGGAGCCTACAACCCACCCAAGTGGCTCTGGTAGTGCAGCTCATCCAGCATGGTACATCAATGCGAGTAAGGTTTGCTGTGTCTGTCAGCATAGTGTCCAGAGCATGAAGCGCTACCAAGAGACAGGCCAGGGCATCAGGAGACGTGGAGGAGGCTGTAGGAGGGCAACAACCCAGCAGCAGGACCGCTACCTCCTCCTTTGTGCAAGGAGGAACAGGAGGAGCACTGCCAGAGCCCTGCAAAATGACCTCCAGCAGGCCACAAATGTGCTGAAACGGTCAGAAACAGACTTCATGAGGGCGGTATGAGAGCCCGACGTCCACTGGTGGGGGTTGTGCTTACAGCCCAGCCAGGACGTTTGGCATTTGCCAGAGAACACCAAGATTGGCAAATTCGCCACTGGCGCCCTGTGCTCCTCACAGATGAAAGCAGGTTCACACTGAGCACATGTGACAGATGTGACAGAGTCTGGAGACGCCGTGGAGAATGTTCTGCTGCCTGCAGCATCCTCCAGCATGACCGGTTTGACAGTGGGTCAGTAACGGTGTGGGGTGGCCGCACAGCCCTCCATGTGGTCACCAGAGGTAGCCTAACTGCCATTAGGTACCAAGGTGAGATCCTCAGACCCCTTGTGAGACCATATGCTGGTGCAGTTGGCCCTGGGTTCCTCCTAATGCAAGACGATGCTAGAGTTCATGTGGCTGGAGTGTGTCAGCAGTTCCTGTAAGATGAAGGCATGGATGCTATGGCCCACCCATTCCCCAGACCTGAATCCAACTGAGCACATCTGGGACATCAACCTCGCTCCATCCACCAGGTGTGTGCACCATAGACTGTCCAGGAGTTGGCGGATGCTTCAGTCCAGGTCTGGGAGGAGATCCCTCAGGAGACCATCCACCACCTCATCAGGAGCACGTCCAGGTGTTGTAGGGAGGTCATAGAGGTACGTGGAGGCCACACACACAGCTGAGCCTCACTTTGACTTGTTCTAAGGATATTACATCAAAGCTGGATCAGCCTGTAGTGTGTTTTTACACTTTAATTTTGAGTGTGACTCCAAATCCAGACCTCTATGGGTTAACAAATTTGATTCCCATTGATAATTTCTGTGTGATTTTGTTGTCAGCACATTCAACTATGTAAAGAACAAAGTAGTTAATAAGAATATTTCATTCATTCAGATCTAGGATGTGTTATTTTAGTGTTCCCTTTATTTTTTGAGCAGTGTATAATTATGGAATGGAGGGAAATGTATTCCTTCTCCAAACTCACACTGGCAGGAAATATCACAAGACCAGCTGTGAATCCTAATGCACTTGGCAAACGGCTCTGGGAAAGCCGTGCTACAGTGTATTGGCTCCACTTTGTGGGAGTGACTGCAGAGACGCTGCCAGCCTGGGGGCATGTTGTATACACACACACACACACACACACACACACACACACACACACACACACACACACACACTTCTTTTATTATTCTTCCGCATGTTTGATGCTTTAATGACTTTCTGAATTTCACTTTTCTCAAGTGTCTCATTACAGGATGTACACATGGTGTGATCATACTCAAAGCTTGCCAAGATTCATTGTCAACAATATGTTGGCAATTAATCATTTATATGAATCCCACAAGCGAGAGAGAAAACATTATTACTTTATCTTTACTCAAACACCTGCAACACTTTTGGATTGAGTCTTAAATGATACTCAGGATAAGGTGAGAGCAAACTTTTTTTTTTTCTTTTTTTTTTTTTTTTTTTAAAGATTCCACATCTAAGATATAATTAAACAGGCTGCACAGTGGCGGCTGCAACCTCACAGCAAGAAGGTCCCCAGTTCAAATCCTGGTCTGCCCAGTGGCCTTTCTGTGTGGAGTTTACATGTTCTCCCTGTGCATGTGTGGGTTCTCCAACTTCCTCTCACAGTCCAAAAACATGCTCATCAGGTCAATTGGTGATTCTAAATTGCCCATAGGTGTGAGTGAAAGGTTGTCTGTCTCTGTGTGTCAGCCCTGTGATTGGCTGGAGACCAGTCCAGGATGTACCCCGCCTCTTGCTCTAAGGGTGTTTTCACACCTGAAAGTCCGGAACTTAGTCTGGACCAAAGTCCGTATTTTTGTTACATTGTAAACATTTGGTTCGGTCTGTTATGGTTTCACACTATCATTATTGAAAATGGACTAACAGAACTTGCATGACAAACATACATGATACCGTCATCAACTGAGTACTTTGCATGTTTCCATAGTTTACATTGATTGGTCATTTGGCCGGCGGCCGGCTGACGTCAACATGTTGAGCGGGAATTTAATTTTGTCAACAATGAATGAAATCACCGTCATATTATTGATGCAACGACTGGAAAAATTATGGAAAATACATAATGCTGATCCAAGGTCGTCTTATGAGGTATATAATTAGACAACAACTTTATCGACGTCAGAGGAAGTGTGTAATCCTGTGATTGGTACGAAAGTCCGAACCTTTCAAAATAATGCTTTCAAACTGGGCATGTATCAGACCGTGGTCCCATTTGGTCCGGACCAAGACCACCGTTTTTGGTCAGAAGAACTATGACAACTCTTTGGTATAAGAGCCAGCGTCTCAGCTGCTAACCTGTAGCCCCTAAAGTAAACAAACTGAAGTGTAACTAACCTGTAGCCCACAGCTCCACCCAGTGGCTGGAAGCTGTTCATGGCAGCTCTTGTAGGTTGAAATCAAAACAAACACATTATTGATTAATTCGTTATCAGAGTGCATGCAAATAAATCCTGTGTGTGCTTGTCTGTTTCTAGTCATGATTACCGCTGCACTTGACTAACAAGTTTAGATTTAAAATGCAGCCTTCACATGAACACGCACAACTTTTTTATCAACCAAACCTGCATGGATCACAGATCAACGATGATCCTTCGCTCCCCTAACTTGGAGTGGACTCTTTCTGAAGAATGACAGAAGACAGGGTGATAGGGGAGATTTAAAAACAGAAAAAAAAAAGTTGGAGGTGTTCTGATTCATTTGTAGTGAATACAGAATAAACTCAAACACGACGTCAAACTGGGACTGTGGTGATCAATTAGGGATTCCTTAAAACAAATTTAAAGATAGAAACCAGATGATTTTAAACACCTATTTGTGTTTCTTGAGACATCAGTAGCTAGAAATTTATTTTTATTTATTTATTTTTTCAATACCAAAACTAAGTGAAGGTAATTGCACACTGACGTTTTAAAGCACACTTCATGTAGCAATTTATGGAATAAACACGCTGAATACAGCACTCCAAGCATGCAATAAAAACCCAGCTTTGAAATGTGTTCCAAATTCCTCAGCTCCAAATGCGGAATTCTGTACAGTCATGGAGAGATTCCTTACACCGCTTCTGTCACTTAAAAGGATGTTCATCCCCTCTGTGTACATGCTGAACTGCTTGTGTGGGAGAAGAAATCAAAGCACTATTCAGGACCTTACAAGACGCTCTAATTTGCCAGGCTGCATGAGCTTTTGATTGCTGCCCTGGGTTTGTTTGCTGTGGGTGTCTGGCATAATGTTTCTGCCTTTTTTTTTAGGCTGAGTCAAATCAAGTTCTTTTAATCAAAATGTCAATGTTAAGGTGAAATATTTAGCATGCCTACCTGAGTGAGAAGCAGTGATAAGCAGACTGTCAAGATTTAAAAGACTTCTTTTGCTTCATTTCGGCTTTCTTCCCCTGATGTTACAGTTTTGGGTTTCAGTTATCCTCATGACCAAGAACTCGGGTCATGACGTAAAAGTATTCCTCAGATTTCTACAGCTCAGGTTTTAAAAACACTCTTTTTTGTGACCTGCCAGGCTTTATATATTCCTTTAACCCTTTATTGCCAAACATAATATTTGATACATGAGCGTCATAGACCTCTGTCTCATTAACATGATAATTAGTTTCATTAAAAACATGTTTTGTTCTTTGTGGATCATCATTTCACTCCAGGCAGCTGACGTTGTATTTTGGCCTTTCTCAAAATAGCCGCTCTCAGAGGATTAGCCACACACTTTTTTTTTTTTTCTTTTTTTTTTTAATGAAATTCATTGTTAATTTTCAAGAAGCTGAGGTAAAAATAACATCTTAATTGTTACTCATTTCCGAAAATAAACATTTCCTGCATTAAACGAATGCATATGTGTGAAAAACTTTACTAAAAAGTTACCAAAACCACCCAATTTATCAAATGTGACACAAAAACGTTATGAGCAAAATCAATAAATAAACATACCATTTCTCTCTATGTTTTAATGGGTCAGGTTTTAAAGGGTTAAACAATTATTCCCTGCAGGCACAGAAGCCATGAAGTGCAGGATGCATCCATCTACTGTACCTACTCAGTCCGCCTCAGATGTTTTCTAACTGATCTACTTAGGACCGCTCCTCCAGCTTTAAGTGGTGCTCATGAAGAGTTTCAAGCTGGATCTGCTGCTGCTGCTGCACGCTGGTCAGGCAGAGAAGTGCTTTAATGGAGTAACGTTTGAGGGTCTAATACGGCATAAAATTGATATATTTTTTGATGGTGATCTATTTTTCTGTAGACCCAGCGCACAGCTGCTGTTTATGACTTAGACTATCAGTGCATTACAGAGGCTGTGGTAAACAATATATTCATAAATAAGCAGTACAGTGCCAAATGACGCGGGTGTTCAATCCCATCAGCGGGATCAGAATACCACTTATTTTTGAATGACTGGCATTGATAAACCATTGGTCCAATCCAAAAACTGAAAAGACGGATGTAATCGTCAGATTCTCAAGTTTCAGAGGGTACCTGAATGTATCACAAGTGATGTTAGCAACATGTTTAAACAGAGCGGAGAGGACGGGAGAATTTCATCACTGCTTTGATTCTTATGCCCTCTTTTAAAATAATTCAGAGCTCTTTAATGCTTTCAGTGAGCCCTAAATGATCGATGCACACCCTGTAGTTGCTCTTCAAAAATTCTTTGAATGTTGCTTCCCATGTCGTTGTCTTGCAGGTGTAAACTTTCTGCTCAGAGCTGCTCAGCTCTCTGTCTCATTACTGACAGAAACTTCTTTGCAGATGGACATGATGCCTCTGCAGTGTCGACTGTAAACTGTGTAAACAGTAGTGACAGTACTGACTGTAAATAGTTAAAAGAAGAAAATATTTAAAGAGTAAATATCTTGTAATAATGTTGTAATAATTGTTGCATTCTGATGATGTTAAACTGCTCAGGAGACATTGTTGAGTTATCCTGAACCAACAGAGGAGCAGGACTTCATACTGCAGAGAAAAATGAGACCACAGTCAGGAAAAAAACATTACAACCATCAACATTTCATGATTCGTTGAATGAAGAGACACCACCAAGATTTTTCCTATGTTCCTTAGAGGCGACCTGAAAATATGTTTTGTGCACTAATTCATTATTCTTTTAATTTTTAAAAGGATAAAATCAGAGAAATTCATTATTGTTTCTTATGATTTAAAGCTTTAAAATTCTGTCACACTGTATGAAGACATAACCGAGTTACATCAGTCTATAGCCATAGTTGTCCTGAATCTATAGAGGTTCAGGACTTCACTTTGCTGAGAAAAATGAGACCACAGTGAGGAAAAAATGTGACAGAAGCAAAAAGGACCAGAAACAGCTTGGGATCCTGAGGGATAAATTGGATTGTAACTTCATGGCCCTGCCATGTTGTGGCTGTTGTGTCCTGTGTGACCAATGGAGCATGATCTACTACGACCTGTACTGAGAGTTTGTGAGCTTGGTGCACCAGCACTTCTATGTTTCCATTTAAATCCCACCAGCATTCAATGACAAATCGGTTGTAGCATAATGGATGTCAGAACTGCTTTTCCCTACATGAAGAAAGGACAGCAATTCAATCATGAGCATGGAAGGGAATGTTTGGAATAATGAACATCATTCAGCAGCTCATAAACATGATAATTTATCAGCATCAAGTCCTCTCAGTCTGTAGCATTGCCAGGGAAACAGAAAACCCAGCACAACTGAAAGAAAGTCTCAATCAATGACATTCAGTTTGAGATACAGAAAAAAAAAATCTAATATTTTGTAAAAATGGTGAATTTATGGGGCATGTATGATTCAAAGAGATAAATGTGTGTCTGGCAGAGTTGGGTCAAAGAGAGAAAGAGTAACAGCGTGCATTTACAGCACCACAACTCCTCCACAGGAGAACGTAGGAGGCTCCGCGCTGCATATCAATAAGGGCATCAGCATTGCAATATTTTAAGTACAGGTTGTAAAAATCTCTGTCTTTGGCTGTCTCCTCCACTTCTCTTCTCACTCTCTTCATCTTGTTTAACAGCTGCTGTCAGCTGCCCCGTCGTAGTCACACAACCAGCTCATAAAATATAATCCCTCTCACCTAAGCAGAAAAGCAAAGACGTGTCACTGTTGATGTTCATGTTGGAACCCAAGCAAAACACAACTCCTGCTCCTGTAATAAGACACTGAATTGACTGATGGCTAAGCCACACCCCCCTCCACTCACTCAGACAAACAACGAACATTCAGTGACAGGCGCTATGGCAGGTGTCACAGTAAGAGAAGTTTTACAGGACGTCATTGATGATCTTTGAAGACAGAAAGATTACATATCATCTAGAAGTCACTAAAAGGGTTTAAACTACACATTGGAGGGATATTTGAATCAATTTACTGTTGAGAAAGTTGATAAAGTCTTCAGTTACAAAACGAAACTTGCAGGTCCCAGAGAAACCCTGATAAACCACAACTTGTTACCATCAACATCTCAGACAACAAGACAGAGGACCAGCATCGATTACGAGGAAAATCTAACCCCCTTTTTAACCATCTTCACCAACAGTGTCTCTGTTAGTTTGGAGCTACAGTATTTACATTGAATCCTTCAGCAGAACGTTTGTCAACCTTTGTTATCTGGGCTATTACAGATAAGCTAATGAATCTAAGCTCCAGAAGCTAACGTTAGTTTAACTAGAGCCCTTTGGACAGCAGCTAACAATGATGGACGATCACCAAAGAACAAAAACTAGAACAAAACAGGCCAAATGAACTCCAACAAACAAAGAGACATGATGAGCGACGCAGCTAGGAGGTAACGTTAGGCTAACTTTAACTACCATTAGAGAAAATCCCAAACTGTTAGACTGCTGTTGCTGTTTTAGTGTTAAATATAATTTTATATTTCTTTTCATCAAAGTTTCAACACATTGCCTAAAATACAATGTTGACTTACCTTAGAACAGACGTAAATATTCTTGTTAATTCTATTCACCTTGAGTCGATGTTGTGGTCTACCGCACAACTTTATCCAAAGGAGACACTTTTCTGGGTTGAGATGTGTCTTAAGGAAAGGGTAAAAAATACACTCCGTCGCCCATCCTCTCAGGATACCTTGTGTCAGAGTTGCATGTACCCCATGAACACCATGTGACCATTTTCAAGCTTAAAATCTCAGGAACACCCCATAAAACTGAATAAAAACTGACTCAGTGCAATGCATTTAATGGACGTTTGGGCAGAGAATGTATGGGATTACTATACGCGCTGTGATTGGCTCATCACATTTGAGGGTGGGACTTAACCATAGGTCAGTTATGATGCCCAAATCTGTCTGTAAACTGCTGTCTGTGTTTCATGCCTGGAGATCTGTACAGTTCAACATAGTCCTAACTTTATCCTGAGATTTTTGCAGCGCATCGCAGTAAATGAGTTGATTTTATTCTTATGTTGCCATTTGGTGCGATCTCTTTATTAGAGCTGCTGGAAATCTCCAATGGTAAATCCAGCGGGGGGTTAATCTTGTCTCAAAGGAAACAAGGTGATCTAAAATTATGGGTCTTATGAGACAAGCCATTTTTTAGCATGTCTGTTTCCTCTTTTGCAGTGATGCCAGTAACAGGTATGTGTTACTCTGATTAGGGTTTCAAAAGTATTGATACTCAAACATCATATCCAGATACAATAGTAATTAGCCATGGTCTTGATACTACTGTGCATGCGCCCTTACTGTTGTTTCCTTTGTTTGTTTTTACCTCAGACAACCAAAAATGTTGTAAATCTGGCAATTTTTGTTCTTTGCAGTTTGTTTACTATTGTTATTTTCAGTTTTCGATTATTTGCAAGTTAAAAGAATAATACCTTGTTAAGATAGTGTCAAATTGTGTTGAAATTCATATTTCGTTTATTTTGCATTTATTTGCACTAAGTGAAAAAATTGTCTTCTCTTATTGTTTTTTTTTTTTTTCAGATTCTGATATCAAATTATTTCATTAAATTGATTATTTATTTGCACTTCTATTTTTTATCTTAATATTTTTTATTTATTTATTTTTTTTGGCCCCTTTTGACCCTTTTCAAGGGTTTGTCATATTTTATCCCTGCAGTATCGAAAATGGTCACAACTAACTTGTCACTATTTCCAAAACAGTAATCAGATTAAAGTTACTTATCCAAGTCACTGTGCGTTTGTACTTCTGTCATTTTCCTGAGTAAAATATTTCTCTCGTTTTCAGCATGAGAATAACTCACAGAGTGATACAAAACAAGCAGCCAGTATCACAAACGTAAGCAACAACAGAGGGAGGAGAGAGAAACATGTTTTCTAACTGGAAATAAAGTCACTGTTTTGAGTTTGTGTCAACTAAAGAGGACAGTATCAAAGCTTGTTGTACACTGTCCTGGCAGTTTGCTGAAGAACTTTTACTGACACATTAATGAAGGCGGAAATGTTTTTATTCACCTGCAGATAATTAATAGTGTGAGTGACACCTGTGTTACACATTCAGCTCTTCAAGATGAACACCCTGATTATTTTTAGATTTAGATAGTCAAGAAATGTTCATCAGTTTTTCTCAGAGCACTCCCACTCTACAGAAGAAAATTGCCTCCTTCTGATGATATGGATGGATCATGATTTATGAATACTGACAACAGAGAGGGAGACGGGTTGCCGATGGGCGATCCACATTTACCTTCAGTTGGAGAAAGAACGAGCTGTGCAGACAAGCAGGGCCGGTTCAGACGTTTTAGATTTGGATTCCAGGACACCAGACACCCAAGGGCACTGGAGATTATATGAGCCCACACTCCAATAACATTTATTTGCCTTATTTTTATTACAAATACAGGATCAACAAGCTACAGATTAACAAATACATAAAAAAAACTGATAGAAAAAAAAAAACCCAACAACTTGATTATAACAATGCGTTTAAAAAAATATTTAAAGCTAAGATTAAAATGAGCAGTACTGCAGTGCACCAAAAATGATATCGTACAAGCTTACTTTAGTTGTATTTTGAAAATCAAATGTAGAAAATAAATAAATATATATATTTTAAAATCATGATTCACCTTTTCTTCCACAACCACCAACAACATTTGCAGTTTGATTTGTAACAAAGCATGTAGGCTCACAATATAATTCATCATAATTACAATATTGACCAAGATAATTACACAATTTTCCCAAATCGTGCAGCTCTGTGAGGCGGGAGAGGATGTTGTCGGCAGCTGCTGAACGAATTTAATAAATTTATAAATTCATTACATTTTTTTAAATCACATCTTTGACTCAATACTTTTGTTACATTATCAACCAGTTATTACATTTCGGGTTTTATTACATTTATATTTATTGCATTTCAGGTCGTAGTTTCAAATCAGGCTCTAACAAATAATAAAAAAAAAAAATGCTTGACAAGCAAATGAATCAACCAATACAAAAGAAAGAAGTGACATTAAATGCTCAGCTAAAAACATGATGATGGATGCAGAAACAGCTGCCGAGCTTTTAAGACCTCAGTTTGAAGAGCGTCTCTAAAGTGAAGTTCAGAAGCTTTACTGCTTTTTTTATTTTTTAAAATCAGATGAAAACTGGAACAAACTGCACAGAGATACACTTGGTGGCTGACTGTGTTGTGCTTTCATGTTAAGAGTGTGATTTGTGTTGTGAGTTTAACCTAGTTCGAGCAGGTAGCAGTCGCTGGTGATGTTTGATCCTTGGTGCTATAAGCAGACAGTCCGTTCTGACTGAATTTCCTGCTGGTGTGTTTGTTGAGTGTATCCTTGGGTTTTCTGTCAGCTTGTGCTGTAAGACAAGGACGGAGGAGCTCATTGTACCTGTTGGTTTGTTGGTCTGTTGCAGCTGGATGCTGACATTCATGGAAGGAAAAACTCATCGATGATGAACACAAAGAGACTTTGTTTGTTTGTACAGTGCAGTAAAGAAATTGATTCATTTTCTAAGCTCTACAGGTTTCTTTTGTTCTCGTCTTTTTCCCATGGATGTCCCCATCCAGATCTCAAGTATCAGATCAGGGCTGATATTGGCATTTTCTAATTGATTAGCTGATCTTCTTATGTGATTGTTCACGTTTGCCATCTTAAGCAAAAATTTGTTCGTGTGGTACACTCATGTGGGACAGCAGCCACAAACATTACAGCAATAACATCTGCTTTACAGTGTCCTACGGT
Source organism: Labroides dimidiatus (assembly GCA_030710495.1). NCBI lineage: Eukaryota > Metazoa > Chordata > Actinopteri > Labriformes > Labridae > Labroides > Labroides dimidiatus. The sequence continues at coordinate 6,589,608 of CM061159.1, forward strand.
AGCTCTCCAGGGACATACGGTTTGAAAAAGGCAAAAACAAGCATTAGCAACTCTGTGGATTAAATGTCAGCAGTGTGGATATAATCGGTCCAACAGCTACACGTGAATACATTTACATTTGCAATACAATGTTTTCTTGAGGCGTTCAATACGACCAAAACATTCTGAAACTACATGCAGCGTAGTTCACTAACAGAGGAAAAGCTGCATCACTGTTTCTGGGCTTTAAAAGGAAGGATAGATATCCAGAGAGAGAGAGAGAGGGCATCAAAACCTGAGATAGTCCCGTTAGAGTCTTATATTTATGTTTGCAGTCTTGCAGCGTGAGTGATACGTTCAGGGCAGTCTCGGATTTTAGCGTGCTGTATTACATGCACACAAGTTAAAGGAGCCTCATACAGGAGAGCATGTAAAATAGATGATTTTAACATCAAAACTGGCTGGACTAAGTCAAATGAGATTAATAAGCTGAAGACATATCTATATATATTTTTCATTTTAACTATTCATAATTGTTAAAGCGCACAAAAAAAGTGTTCAGCTTCACTCTGATACCTCATATCAAAGTTTATCTCTGCAAACCCGAGTATTGAATCCTGATGTTGATCCCTTCAGTCACATTCTCAACCATCAGTGCACTGAATCAGCATCATGTGAAAGGTGTGAAAGTATCCTAATCATCTAGAACTCCAAGGCAGATTCATCTTTATAAAAATAAAGTGAGTCTCTGTATCTTTTATACTTACTTTACCTAGTTCGGAGCCTTTACTTATGTTGTAAGCTGTCTAATTTTTGCTGAACCACTGTTTTAAAAATGTTATTCATGAAAAATGAGAAAACTTCTTCTTCATGCGTAGCCATGAAAAGGATCAGTAATTGACTCGTCTACACTGGATTGTTATCATTCACTATCATCTCATCCTCTAATGTGGAGACGTTGCTCTCTCGCTTCTGTGCAGATTTTTAGACGAGTTTCGACATTCTGGGGTCTCATGGAAGAGGGAAACTGAAGCAGTTGTTCCTGTGAGAGACTGAAAGTGTTTCACTGGCAAGTGATGCCACTTTATGGAACAAAGGGTCTGTAACGAGAAGAGCCAGATGTGGACTAAACCACACACTGCTGCTTATTTCTTTTGAAAATAAATAAATTAAAGCTACAAGCGGCGGTAAGTGGGCCCTCTAGAACACACATAAAATATTTTAAGATGATCCAAAAAAAAAAAAAAAAAAAAACCCTGGGGCTAGTTTGATGAAACATGTACCCTATAAATCATCAAAATCTGGCGTTTAACTCCAATTTCTGAACTTCCTGTTTGTAATTCACGATGGGTTTAAGAGACTCTTTTGAAGGTCTTGGCATGATAATTATGCTCACCAAAAATCTGGCGTGTAGCTCAAAGGGGGGCTGCATTTTTCTCACCTATGGGCCACTGTGGAGCACTTACTGACACAAAAACACTGGATTCATACATTTCTGCCGTGACTGAATTTTGTGCAACGTTTGGTGTGTTTTGTTGCGCGCTGAAGGCATGTAATTTGGGTCTAAATGTGCCGAAAGAAAGACAGAAAAATCCTGAAGATTTCAAGAGGGCCTTCGACCCAGGGCTGGGGCCCTAATAAATAAAAATCAGCTCTTTCTCCTCAATGGAACATTTCTTTCATTTCTTAAGTGTTGTCTGCTTTTTGTGCCCGTGTTTGAAGTTCAGCCGCCTTTTAAAGCAGGACTTGTGAAGGACTATCTGAGAGCTTCTCTGTGGTCAGCCATTGTTCTTTCTGAAAAGCAGAGCCGAATGACACTCTCACTTACAGTGCGATCTTACTGATCTAACAGAAAATCTAACTCAAGTTGAGTGCAGTACGCTGCACTGTGAAGGAACCTTTGAAGGTTGAACCACAAAAATTCAATAACAGACTGTTATAAAATGCTTCCAGATATGATAACAATACAATACAATACAAAAAAAAAATTACAAGCATAGGTGCAAGGTTTTCAGTTCTGAGGATTAATTTGAGGTTTGCAGGAAACGTTTTGTACAAGTGAAATATCATCTTCGTCTGTAAATAACATGAATGCGATGGTAATAGACATTGTTATTTCAGAATGGGCTTAATTTTGCTTTGTTCGGTTTGTGTTTGAGAATAAAAGTTTAATCTCTCGACCAACGGAAGAAAAGCAATCATGAGGGAGAGTAAAGAGCTGTGAGGTGTTCAGAGAGCATTTTAGATAATGACTCATAACTACATTCAGCTGTAATAAGAGAATTAACAGGCTGCATGGCTGACTCATGAGTCATGGGGTTAATAATGGACAGGAAATAGGCTGGCTTGGTTCACAGCATGGGAAAAAGCTGCTGGACAAAATAACGCACTGAGTTTCTTGGTTGATGTTTCTGGTTGTAATGGAAATACCTGGAGGATTGCAGTCATCTTTTCGTTAAAGAAAAAAAATAAATAAATAAAAAAGGAAACAACATTCTGTTTGAACCAAATTCATTTTTCATCTCTTCACTCTTTTTTGATATTTTCCATCAAGTTTTCATTGATAATGTACCAATTCCATCCAAGTCTGGATCTTAGAAAATCTTTTACTTCCTCTCTCTCTGAACTCTAATGCACACTATCAGCTGTCTGCACGCTTTAGCCTTCTGGACCTTCCATGTCTCCGGCTCAATGGCCAGAACAACAGCTCTCTCCTGATGGCTGGATCTGTGGCCCTCAGGCTCTGAGTGTAACCTGCTGCCACAGCGTAATTAATCCCTCACAGTGATAGCACGGCCCCGGGTCATGTGGAATATGGAGTACACATAATGTTGGCTTTACTCGATGGGGGAGGGGGGGGGAACAGTAACGAAACAGTCACCTCTCAAAGGGCAAAGCTTTGGCATATTGAAAACAGATCAAGGAATTAGTCATGTTTGCAATATAAATGATACTGCCAATGGTCAGGCTTGTGCTTGCCAAAGTGATTCATGAGGAGCGGTCTCCGCTCGGCTGCAGGTCAAATGAGGAGCACTAGCGGCTAGCAATCAAACACTCCCGCTGTATTCATCAAGTGTGCCAGCGGTGCAGGCAGATAATTGTAGGTTTTAACAATACTTGATTGCTCTTTTTTTTTGCATCATGTGTTTACATTACATACAATCATTTTCGGCATTCAATCCAATGAAACATAAAGTGAGGAAAGTCAGAGTCAACCAGGCACCAAGGAGGAGCTTTTCACAAGAATTAACCTTCTAACTGTATATGACTGCTTCTGCCAAATGTTTGCAGTCCCTAAATGTAATTTATCAGTGTGCCCTGAGGTTTGTTACTGGTTGTAGTCGCCTCACACATCACTGTGAACTCTACGCCAAATGTGGGTGGCCGTCTTTGAGTGCTCGTAGGCACACTCATTGGCTGACTTTTATTTATAAGACCGTTCTTTGCTTGGTCCCATCTTACCTATGCACTCTTCTTGTAAGATCAGTAGATCATTCATATGCACGTTCCTCGTGTCAGGACGGAAATGGAGAAAAAAAAATCGTTCAGCTTCGCAGCCCCTTCTGCATGGAACGCTCTTCAAACGGATCTAAATCTGACTGATCTCATTTCCTTCGGAGCCTTTCGATCCATCTTAAATGAAAGGTGTGAGGCGATAGATCAGTTTTGTTGCTCTTGAACATGTATTGTAATTCACTCTTGCACTTTTATCTGCATTATTCTCATCTGTTTGTTTTAACTTATTCTAGAAATGATCTTTGTGGTATGACGTGTGCTGCTGACCTCTTGGCCAGGTCACCTTTGAAAAAGAGATTTAAATTTCATTGGGTTTTCTGTCTGGTTAAATAAAGGTTAAATAAATAAATAAATAATAACCCAAGAAAGCACCAGAGCATAGCCAAGGGTTAAATAATTACTAACATAGACTTCACTTATCATAATGTAACTCCAAAGAACGATTAGGATCAATAATGACGTACTGTTTTCCTTCTCAGTGAGATTCACAGTGATGTCCATGTGTCCATGGTGCGCATTTGTCGCCTACTTACAAATCGCCTCTTTCATTCACTCAATTTGATGTCGAGATCAAGCGGAAACCTCCGATCTGAAAATATGCGACAATGCGGAAGTGGTAAAATCTGCAGTTTGTCGATTGTCCGCTTGAAGCTGGCTCTGGAAGAAAGCTAACCCTGACCCTAACACCCCCCCCCCCCCCCCCCCAGAAAATTATATAAATATATATATTTTCACAGCAGAAATAAACATATTTACAGCCTGGTACAAAAAATGTCATGTCTGAATCTGTAATTTCGCTAACAGCACGCACCGTACAGAGGGTGAATTTTTTTTTAACTCTGCAGTTTAGACAATATTAAGATCACCGGTTCGTCCAATCAGAGGCACAGCTCACCTTATGTGACTGTCAGGCGCCCTATGGCTGTTACTGTGGAGACTCAAAGCCCGCCTCATTTCCAATATGGCCGTGTTGGCTGTTTTGCTTCAAGAATCCAGTGCATTGATTTTCGATTGTTCTTCTGTATAAACGAAGCTTTGATTTAATTAATATTTCCAGTTATAACTGATGATCTGATGAATAGTGACAAGGAAGCCATTCTTTGTTTTACATTTTGCATTTGTTAAATATGTGGTTGTGGCCCAGAAACAGAAAACAAAAGTTAAACAAAGAGCAGTTCTGACCCTTTAACTGGCTTTTCTTTCCTTTTAGACTGGAGCACCCCTTCATATCAATAATAACGTTTCATGTTAATGTCTTCATCCGACCTCTGGGCCGTCACCAGAGCATGTGAGCAAAGTGGAGCAGCGAGAAGTTCCGCATCTCCCTCCCAAAGGTGTCTGCCTCTGTCGCTCCCTGCTCATAGTCCCACTCATCACTCAACCAAGACTGCATCCCGCTCCACTCCACTCCACTCCACACTCCGCTCCATGCTCTCTCCAAAAAATATGTTCTGACTCTGGGCCAGGTTTGGGCATGCTTCAGACTCGTGATGTGAGCGGTAATGAAGTGAAACTTGAGCGGTACAGCTCCCTGCTGTGCCTTCCCACCCTGGAAAAAAAAAAACAGTCTGCGCTCTTCTGAAAATTTGCCTGCTTTGCTCACATGCTCTGGCCGTCGCACTCAGCATTTACTCTGTGGACTAATGTTCATCTGTCTGTAGTCAAACTCATGCCTCTGTTGTTGCTGAGGGTTAGACTGAGAATGTGTGTGTTGATAAGTGTTGGGCCCATTAATGAAAAAAAAACCAAATATATTACTTATTATTCTTTTTAAAAGTAATATTATTACTTTACTTATCATTCCCTGCCAACAGTAATATATTAAACCACTGATTTATTACTTTTCTTTACATCCCACAAAATTGTTAATTGTGTCCTTTCTCCTCATGATTCTGAGTTTGGTCTCTGTGTCTATGTCAGACGTTAAATTACCAGCAGGTGCGTTTTTTTTCTGCAGCCTGTGAAGGCATCAAAGTCACAGACAATCTGAAATAGACATCTGGTTCAAATGGGGACATGAGACAGAATTTTTTGAAATCTAGTCTAAGTCGTCCAAGTTGAAAGAGACCAAGTATTGAGACAAAATTTAAACCAGAAAAAGATGCTGCTGTCATTTCTCCTCCTGACAAAACTGAAGTGATGGGCATATTTCCAGCCGCTGAACGTGATTGAGTGCTGCTTTATCTTTCAAGCTAGACAGGGTTGCCAGGTATGTATGACATACCCCCCCCCCCACGCCCACCCCCAAGAAAGAAAAAAAAAAAAAAAAAACTTCCCATGGCAGTGCCTGAAAAGATGCTAATTTCTGCAGAAAAACTGCAAACCTGGCAACCATAAAGAGAGCTATTTTACTGCTCGGCTGCGCGATGAAATTAATCAGCGGATTGTTTTGATTTAAATCATTAGAAGGTGAACAACAACAACGAGGGAGTAACAGGTTATTTTTGCATGACTAACTGTAATTGCATTGCTGGAATTTAAAGAGTAGTTCATTACACTACTTGTTACTAGTAACAGTAATATTTTTACTTTAACGTGTCACTAGTAATGTGTTACTGCCTAAGCCTGGTGGAGCTCACATCAGGGCAGGTAGAGATGTGTTTGCATGGCACAAATACACCGTTAGCTAGGTTCTCTACTTGGAAAAAACAAGCTGATCATCAGGTGCTCTCAGTTCAGTTTTGTTCCACCAGTTGCTGTAGCTTTGTGCTTTCTCTAAACTTCCAGCAGTCCTCATTCACACTGTCAAAAGTCATGCTGCATATTGCCGTTTAAAAAAAAGAAAACAGGGTACCTGAAGGAGAAAAAAATCAGTCTTGTTTCCTGTTTACACAACGTTTCACATTGTTTCACCCAAAAACGCAAAAAAAGCAAAAAAAAAATAAAAATCTGCGTTTACACAGAAACACTGAGCGACAGAAAACGCTGTATTATGCATGTCAGGCCTTTAGGTGGCGATATAACAGTAAAGTCTTTTGGTAGCCTGCTGTCAAAGAAGAGGTGGGCTGAATATCTGGCGTCTTATCTGAGTGCAGCAGTGAGGCAGTCAGCAGATTCAGCAGCACAAGCACAATACGGTGCTCCAACATTGAACTGTTGTTGTTGTTGTCCGGTTCACGCACGGCAATTAAAAGTTCAAACAACGAAAGTGGAATGCGCACACACCAAAGCTGAGTGTGATGTCAAAGTGATGAGACTGGAAACTCCAGCTTGCTGTTTTTGTCAGCGTATCAGAAAAATTCCACTCTGGAGGACGTTTTAAAAAAGTTGTGTGTTAGGTTGGCTAAAACTGCGTTCCATGTAAACAAGAGGCCGAAACACAAAAATACTTTAGTGTTTCCTCCTTAAACTGTTTTCATGTAAATGGCACATTGGACTCACTGGACTCACTGGACTCACTGGACTCACTGGACTCACTGGACTCACTGGACTCACTGGACTCACTGGACTCACTGGACTGTCCTGATGCAACGACCTGATGATCACATGATCCGCCCTTAGAGTGGGGATGTTTCTGACATTTATAAATACGGAGCCATAATGAGCTGTGCACACAGTGACGCTCATTGTACTTTACTCATTTCTGTCTGGCCTTCTCCCCTGACATGCACCAATTGTCACTGCGTTTGTTTCCCTCTTTGACAGATAAGGCAACAAATAAACAGAATTCATTAAAAGCACCAAACAAATCCACCCACTTCCTTTGTGTGTCTTCCGTAGCCTGAAAAGCTCGGTGCTGCCTGTCCCAGCAGCTGCCTGCTGTCCTTTGATTCTCCAGAATAGAAGAACATACTGGTGTGAGACAGATAAATGCACAGACTCGCTCCCACACCCTTCCTACCATGTTTATTCTCAGGGAGTTTTGTTTACCCACCCAGATACCATTGCGCTTTTCCCTTTGGCTTTTAGGGCCACTTAAATCTGAATCTATATTCATCAGCAGAGGCCAGGGGTGACTGTAAAGGCTGACAATTGTGCACTATTGATTAGTATCCTCCCAGGCTCATTATAACTGCATACGGCATTATCAATACTGATTCAGGCTGTTTGTTAGTATTCAGAGAGCAGCAGAGGGAGGAGGAGCAGTGAGAGGCAGCTGAAATGTGGGTAATTACAACTGAGACTTGAGGAATCCCTGACTGTATGAGTGCCAGCAGCCTTTCCGTTTGCTCGCGTCCTCTGTTTTTTCAACTCCTCCATTAAAAGCCGCTGTGTGGTTAGAGGTCGTGATGGAACAATCAAATAAATGTAGACCATCAGCAATGATTGAAGTGCTATTTGAGGGTCCTTTTTTTTCCTCTCCGTCTCCCGCTAATGGTATTTTTGTGGGTCTAAAAAAGCATCAAAGCTCAAACATGGCTCTTTTTATCGACAGTATCCCATTTATCTGTTTCTGCCTCCAGATAACTTATGAAATCCTGGGATATTTCATGAGATCTCAGCTCATTTGAGCATGTCTTTCCATGTTCTTACTTAAACTTTATCAAACTTCTCTCAAGAGATAAATCCATCCTACAAAATCTAAGTCTATAGAAAAATAAAACAGAAACAGGTTTTGTATTTGGTGATATTATTCTCCATGAAAAAAGTATGCTACTCACAATAAGTTAGGGATATTGTTATTTGCATGAGTGCTTTTCCTAGTGTAAGTATTAACATGCATCTCTCTCGGACATAAATAACTTCTGAATGTGCACGACCATTGGGATACTGAGTTGATAACAGATTTAATTGTTTGCGAATGTTTCAAACCCTAACTCTACTTTCAAATTGTGCATATTGAGGGTGGAAACTAAAAACCACAACAAAAAAAGCATAAAGAGAGCTTTCATGTTTCATGTGTCTCCTAATAACCAGTTTCATGACAAACAAATAAGCAAACATCCGATGAACAAGGTGCTGAAAACAAACACATAACCCAGCATCCCCAACAGAAACGGCATGATGTGAGACAGGTTAGGAATTTCAGTGTTCTTGGCAAATTAAAATTAATGTTAAGAAACTAGAAAGCAGAAAAGATGAGCGGGGACAAATAACAGTTTTAATGAAGGAAGATGCAGAAAAACAAACAAACCAAAAAGAAACTTCTTCACTGTGATTATAAAAACACATAATGTTGACTCGTTAACTTCCATGATGATTTACTACATAGACAACAAGTTCAAAAAGATTCGGCACTCGAAGCCAAAATTTAGGCGTAAACCTTCATCCTTTTGTTACCTGCTGTGTACTGACGAGAAAACAAAATTGTTCTGTAGAAAGAAAACAACAGTGAAATGTGTTTTTTTTTTTTTTTTGTGGATTTTTTTTTTCTCCAAACTGCCTCGCTTATAAACAGATGTTCTGTAAAGGCAAGCAAAGCCTACGCATTTTACAGCAAAATCAGTAGAAGAGAAGTTCTGTTTTGTTTCAACAAACCTGAAATTACTCTGTTCACTCCCAGCCTGCTTTTCTGTTTATCTGTTACTGCACCGAGTCTCTCTCTCTCTCTCTCTCTCTCTCTCTCTCTCTCTCTCTCTCTCTCTCTCTCTCTGTGCTTTTTTTTTTTTTTTTTTTTTTTTAAACTAACACTAAGTTAGTGTGGTGTTATGGTGTAGTGGGATTGCCAAATTACAAAAACTAAATCTATAAAATAATTATAAAATGATGAATAAACAAGATAAAAAAGAAACAATATTCCTATATGAAGTATTATTAATCAAAAATAAATCCATAAAAGAAAAGGCTAATAATGTATAAATATTAAGATAAATAAATGAATTTAAAGTGTTTTTATATCCCTTTTTTGATGCACTTCACTGTTGACGTGGAGCAGAAGGGCAAAAGCTCGCTTGATCTTGATTTTCAGTATGAGTACGGAGCGTGAAAGCGGAACCTCACGATCCTTCTGACTTTTTGGGTTTTAAGCAGGAGGTGTCAGAAAAGTTACCACAGGGATAACTGGCTTGTGGTGACCCAGCGTTCATAGCGACGTCGCTTTTTGATCCACGGTGACGGTAAAGCTGGTTAACGGTTTTTGCTCAAGGTCCACACACTGAGTCTGTTATTTACAGATGTGTTTATTGGATCTTGAGTTTTTTCTTTAGGCTTATATTGTGTCTATTCTTTGATTCAGTCATCTACCAAAATCCATTTGAATTTAAAAAAAAAAATGCTGCTCCTTTGTAAAATACTGATATGTGATTGAAATGTGATTGTTTATTCATTCATTCATTCATACATCCATTTATTTTATGGAGTCCCACCACTACTTTCAACACAAAGCTGGCAATGAGGGACATATTTTAAGGAAACAATAAGAAAGCCAAAGCGTGAGATTGATGTTGCTGAATTATCAAGCTTGAAAAAGTAATCTGAGCAGCAAATAGTCACTTTATTTCCTCCACTTCTTCCTCCTGGTTAGCCTGACACAGAAAAGGAGTTTCATCTTGATTTTCCACTTTCTGTCAGTTTAAACCTTTACAGCAATCATGCCCCGCTGCATTCCTCCCACTGTGAAGGACGTTTGCTGTGGTACTTAAAGCCGAGTCAGTGACCTTTGCTCCCCTGTCTCCATGGCTGCAGAGATTTCTAAATGAAAATCTGTTGGCCTCGGTTTGATTCTCGCAGAACCTTTGGACCCCAAAATCTGACCTACGTGAGGGAATTAAGATGTCAGATATGCAAAAGACTGAAGCTGAAAATGGTGAATGAATCACCCAACTGTGATGATATTCCTCAGAGTAAAACTATGACATGTGACAAATGTTTTTAAAATGTGTTTGTGTAATTCTGAGCTATGCTTTGGCTAATTTGAAGAGCTTTTGGGCCTTTAAATCAGCTAGTTTCACCATAATTAAGATAAAGTTTAACATGACATACTTATTTTACTAGTGATGTTTACCTCTCCTACTCTGAGTGAGACCTTGTTTGTGTTTTGGTCAGTTTAAAGCGGATGAAATGACACCTGAGGTCAACAACTACAGGAGATCTGTGTACAAGGAGTAACACGGACATTTTTAAGAATATACAGGGACTCTTTAAGCCGAGAAACTTTTCAAGGCCAGAGATTTTGCCGTGGAGTTAGTTAACCTTGTCCAGAGTCAGTCCCCCCCCCCACGCTAGCCTTAAGTGATGGGCCTCTCATAGCAGCCAATTAGGCTGTGTCATTCTGGAGGTGAGCAGAAGCCCACTTTGATAGATCATGCACCAGGAGCGTGAGGAGGGAAGGCAGCCAAGCATGCTCTTAGGTCAGCTCCCTCCAACATACACCGGCCCCGAGTAGGAGTCAGCTCAGGCTGTATGATCAATGGGGAGGAAACTGTGTGGCTATTATTTATAGGATCACCAGGCCATTAGACCCAACCATCCACTTAGCCTTTGCCACTGACTGTTTCTGTGTGCCAGCCTGGAGAGGATCAGAGATTGAGCACAGCCAGCCAGCCAATATTGTTTGGATCATTCTTTCCATTAATCTCCATCCACACTAAATGTACTCCAGGCTCCAGTTCTTCTGATATATCCAACCCCCCAGAACGGAGGGAAACATTTACAAACCACGCTCTGTGATGTAGAACCAGCTCTGCTCATACAGAAAGAATGCTCCACGTATATGACCCCAACTCAGAGGCTGAGCCGATGTCACAGCGTAACAAGAAAGCTGGAAAATAATGTGGAAGTGATATCAGATTAACATGAAACTGATGCGCTGTGATATCACCAGGCCAACCAAATAATCATACAACATGAACATTGTCCTTTAATCTGAGTGAGACTCATGAGTTATTTATGAAAACAGGCGACTTTCATGAGGGCACTGAAACCGTTTACAGAAGCTTCTGTGAAACAAATCCGCAGATTATAGGATGTTAAAATCCTTTAACATCCAAGAATCATACAGAACGTCTGGACTTTTCTTTTATTTTCTTTTTTCCTTTTTTAATTTTGGCTTCATAAAAGTCTGATATCATGCAGTCAGTTTTTACTTTTAGAGAGAATGTAAAAATAGTTTAAAGTGAATAAAAAGCACTACTATCTATTTTTTTTTCCAGGATTGTAATGAAGAAGGGATTGAAATTGAAAATAAGCAAAAAGTGAGACAGCAGCAACTGGAAGTACAACCTGTAATAAATATGTATGAACATGTTTTTGAGTAGTGCTCTCTCAGTTCTTCATATGTTTTCAAATGTCGGGGTGTTTTTGGCCCCGTGTGGTAGAGTGTGAGGCAGTTCCAGACAAACTTAATCCCTCATCAAGCTCACTCTGCTCCTCTGTAAACCTCCCAGAATGTTTTCTCAGTCCTCACAATTTTGTTGACATTTGTAAAAGTCAAAAAGCATTTGTTAAAAAAAAAAACTTCCACTAACTCCTCTCAGCTCTGCCATGACTGTGTGAATCAGTTGCCTGTGATTAGGCCATTGTTGCATGTTCAGTCCTATCCCAGATATCTCCAGGAAGCTCATCTTCTCTTTTTTTTCAGCTGAAGGAGTGACTGTGAAATATGCTGGCGCTTCAGGGGGTTTTAAAAAAGTTAAAATCAAGCTGCAACATCAGAGGCTATACAAAGTAAAGCTAAAACAGAGATACTGAAGTTCAGTATGCTTTCTAACGACTGAAATACACCAGATGTGTCTGCAGTCCTGCTCCGCTCCGTCACAGCACCGGATCAGATCAGTTTTCATTCAAGTCAATGTGTCAACTCACACTGGATCTGTACAGCTGTGTGGCCGGTCTGACAGGTCACAGCTAATCCGCAGCCATCCAGTTTTTGCCGGATGCCAGAGCTGTGACGCGTCAAATCAGAGTAGAGTCTAGCGAGACAGGAAGTAGTGCACGGAAACTACCTGGTGTGAGACATGTCTTCAACTAAACTTTCATCCATGTGCTTTCCTTTCTTCCCCTTGAGATTCTATGAGTCAAGCCCCAACAGAGGTGAAAGTTTGATTCTTGATGGAAAGGTTTCTCCTCACAGTGGAGCTAATGGTTCACTCTGTGTGGTATTTAACTGAAAGAAAAACAAAAAGTTTGAGATAGACCTCATAGAGGTCCTGTCCAAAAAAATAAGAAGTGAGAAACCCCCTGAAAATGTGTAACGTGTACAAATAAGTAAGGAAGGAAGAGCTGAAGGCACCTTGTTGTTGTTTTTTTCCATGTCATCAGTCCTCCAATGTCCTCCATATCTGTCAATATTTAATCCATTCAATAAAGTTTCAGTTTTATATTTGATGTGACTCTGCAGTACATATTCAGGAGAAGGTTAGAAAAGTGTGCTCATGCAAAGAGTCACATGATCGCTGAAAGAGCATCTTCAGGCAATGAGCTCCTCCAAAGACCCACCCCAAACCACCAGCACAAAAAACTTCTTGTAAGCAGATGGATCAGTTCCTCTGTGTGTTCCTAATGGCCCTTTTGAATTATTTATGGTGACTGAATCCAAGCCACAGTCTAAACTGAGGCTCATATCCGACTTTGTTTTTTTGTTTTTTTTCTAAGACCACCACAGAAGATCAATAAGTGAATTTAGAGTGCGGCACACACAAAATCAAAGGGGAGTTATTTTATGACAGGCGCCAGAAAAGTTTGATAAAAAGAAAACAAAAAAACAACAACAGACATTACATCATCAGTGCGAGTCCCACAAATACTTTTTAATCCTAACCAAACATACAAAATATCTAAGTATTGCTTTCTCCAACATTTACCAATGCATGTAATTTGGCAGTTTCACACCCTGTGGAAACTAGGAGGCACCTTTTCTTTTTGTAGTGCTTCAGTGTAATGAAGTCTTAGAGTGTTTTGACAGCAGTATTTTATCGCCAAGCGCAATAAAGGCCTCAGGAAACTATGTGATTGCAGAATGTTTAGCTGCAACACAGTTGATCCAGCACACGCAAACTTCCCTACACCAACAAACTCTCACTAGAAAGACGCAGTTCTTTGCCCATCATGTACAGCAGGTGAGTCACAGTTCAGTCTGAGCAGATGTGTACTAAATATCAGACACTATTTTACATAAAGAATTGGCTAGGAAGGTTTCAGCTATTCATGGTTCTGGTACCCAAGAGACAGTTTCCTACGTCATTTAGACATTGTACGGTCTGCAGTTCTTCCTCTATAGCCTCTTTGCATCAAGACCAGAGAATGACCACCAATCCATTGTTCTGTGAGGTGGGTTCATTTTCAGAGATCTGGAAGCTCTTTGCTTTCGTATTAACAAACAAACCAGTTTCCAGTCCTGACATCTAACTAAATGTTGCACTTTTCCCAACCATCTGTCTACTTTGTTGACCAATGAGTGGGCAGGTTGCTCATGCAAGAAGTGGTCTAACCTGCACCCCACCCCGCCTCCTTCTCCCTGAAGGGTGGTAAAGGCTTTCTGCACAAATGAGACGTGCAAGATTTGCACAAGAGAGCGTGTGTCGCTTTTATGCTTTTTAACACTCCTTGCAGGGTCCATTCCTAAACTTCAGGGAGCGGTATCGCATAGGTATGTCCTCCACAGTACTAAACTAGAGAAGAAGAAGTTGTTTACACTGTTTACATGTTCTCATAAATTCTTCTTCATTACCAAGTTAGTCTACAAATTCACACCAGGAATTGTTCAACACATGGTTATCACAGTGATCTCTGTGTGGTTTAAATGTCATAATTTGTACTTCGGACACGAGGAGCTCCTGTTGGTCCGTGTGTCTCTGCTCAAAGTTGCAATTTGTGAAGTGTGTGATGCAGAGATTTTCCACGTGAAACGAACCGCACGAGGGGGCGAGGCTTCTAAAATGATGTCATTTGTCTGCACAAAGCCAACAAATGACGTCGCGGATTCATCAAGCATGAACCAGGCTCAAGAGGAGCCTGTATCCCCAGCCTGTAGGAGCCCCCAACTCACCTGACACCTTGAGCCATTTTCCTCAGAGGACGTTATTTTGCTTCTGCAAGTTGAAATTCATCTAATGTATTTTTTAGCTACTTGAAGTAATACGCAACGAGTCCTTTAAATGTTCTGAAAAGTGATCATTTTATTTTAACTGTGTCTCTATCTGTCACACAGCTACACTGGTCATATAAAATCTCATCTTACGTTTATGACTTCGTCTTATTGTTTCAAATTCAGAGTTATGACTTAGGATTGGATGTTTATGTTTCATGGTGAGGCTACAAAACAAGTTAAATAAATGATTCCCAGCAGTGTTGAGCGTGTAAAGAATATTGTGTTGTTGTTGTTTTATTGGGACTTTTAGTGAATTCACAGCAAGTTGAGTTCAAAACTATACAAGCATGAGCAGCCCCAGCTGAGCTGAGTGATTTGAGACATATAGTAGGTCTTGACAGATGACCTGAGCCATGAGGAACTATTGAAGGTCTTACATGTTCCGGTAACGAGCTGCTTTAGTTTGTCCTGTCCCTCCAAACTCTCCTTAACCCCTGTGGTCTGATACGCTGATAAAAGGCTGGTGGATATTATTTCTAAAAAAGCACCTCTGTTTGTTCCTGTCTCTTCCATGTGCCCACAGTCCAGTGATTTGGAGCATTAATCAATCTGACACTCTGGTGTGTTGTGCTAAGATGAGTGCATGCTCTGATTCAGGCTGGAGCAATTATTTGTTTCTCAAATCATTTAACAAGTCAGGATTGCTCTTTTTTTATACTTTTTATTAAATTCTCTGTGTGTGTGTGTGTGTGCGTGTGCGCGTGTGCGCACTTTTAAAAGCAGAGGTCATGAGTTCTGTCGAGTACAAAAAAAGAAAAATGAGAGAGACCTAGTGATACTTCAGTGGAGTTTCTGCTGCTGCTAGTCATTTTAGTGCTGCAGAATAAAACCTCGCAGAAATAAATCTGTCAGTCTGAAGTGAATGTGTGTGTGTGTGTGTGTGTGTGTGTGTGTGTGTGTGTGTGTGTGTGTGTGTGTGTGTGTGTGTGTGTAACACGCTGTATGTCCTTCATGTTGAACATGGACTGTGTTTATATACATCTGTCTCTAATCTTCAGGCCATTCAAGGCACTTTCACTTTAGAACTCACATTCACCCATTCACACCACATCTATACAGCGATGGCAGAGGCTCCTGTGTGAAGAGCTGAGGGTTGGAAATGGGAGGAGAATTCCCAGTAAATTTCAGAAAAGTCTTCTGAAAATTTCCATGGGAACTTTAGCTCAGGAATATGGGAAATATTCAGCATTTTATAGCCATCAACTTATAGTATATGATTTTTTCTAAAAACACCTAAACAGTTGTATTAAGGGCATTTACCTACCAAAACGAGGTAGGTAAATGCACTTAACATAAATTCCTGAAAATTCCCATAGAAAGTTTGCAACTTTGAAAATTCCCAGAATCTTGCAACCCTAGAAGAGCCCCTCTGTGAGGATGATCCCATAAGTGTATAAAACGTCCTGAGATCTTGTATTTGTGCACAAATGATCAACATTCTCAGGTTTGAGCTTTTACTCTCTGTGTCTCCAGCACCTGTGGTGCAGAAAATATTTCTAGCAGAGTATGGAAGAAGCAGTCTAGTGCTCCCCTGTCTTTTGGGAAGAGGGAATGTCTCTCCAAATAAATCTGCAATATCACAGGTAGAGTTGTTTTTTTTTGTCTCTCTTGCTGGTTGGGGCTGAACAGACACTTTCAGCCTCTTGTTTGGGGTTCTGGTTATTCTGAAATCAGAATAGAAAATTCTACTCAGCTCACATAATGCTCAAAACTGCACAGGCTGAGTCACAGTTGTGTAATTATATCATTGTTTTAAAGAGCTCAGTGAACACATGGTGTCTACTCACAGCAATAAATGATATAATTAAATCCTTACCTAAGAAATCTGTACCGCCTCTGCTGCAGCGGCGTAGGTGTCCACTCTCTCATCTTCTCCAAAAAAAAAAAAAAAAAGGCAGTGCTGTGAAGATGGATTCAGGGCTGAGTCAGTGCACAGGAAGGGCTCGCTCACATACCTCTTGTCAAAGTCACAAGCCACAGCATTTTTTAATCTCCCTGCCAAGCTCATTGCTTTCACCTGAGCGCCATGGCACACCTGTGCATGAAGCCATGCAATAATAGACAGTGAGTCCTGTCTTCCTGCGTGATGTGTGTCATAACTCCTGGTGGCTTCAGGGCTTTAGCATCTTCAGCACAGGCCAGGTGTACTCCAGTCCAGCCCGTAGCTCTTTGGCAGTCTTCCAGTGCAGAGCGATGCAGCGTGTATTGGAGGCTACTGCTCTAAGAACCGCTCCAACATATCACAGGCGCTGTTCCATCTCGTCGCAACATCTGTCATGAGCTTATTCTCGGGGAGATTTGGAAGCATCTGCTTTACATTCAGGGCATGGCTTCACTCTAAAAAAAGCCGCACAACTTCAAATACTTCGCAGCTGAGGGGAAACAGTGGGGAAACTGAGAACATGTTCAGCAGCCAAATTATTACTGTGCACAAAGATTTCTGCATGCATTAACTTAATGGACACATTATCTTTTCATCAAGGCTGGATGCTTAGCGCCCAGTCATCTTCAATGCTCTGTATGCAGCTGCAACAGTTGACCCAGTGTTGACTTATCTCTGCTCAGTGATACTTGCGTGACCTTTTCCCATTTTGGAGAATTGTGATAGCATCAATCTTTAACATATGACCATCGCTTGTGACGTCTGTGCGTCACCTGTAATGATAAGATTTAGAGATCCTGCTCAGATTTATTCTTTCTGCTCACAGTGTGTGGAGCGTCCACAGGTAGGACTGTTATCAAATAAATCTACCACAGCCGTCAGGTTGGATCAGCACATCGATCCAGTAGATGATATTCAGACTGGTGTCAAATATTCAATTACCCAAGAGACAATTCTGAGAGTTTCATCCAGACAACATAGAGATGTTTTTGGTTAATATTACAGAAATGATCACTGAAGAGATGAAAGCTCAAGGCTGGAATTAAAAGTTATTCTGTGTGTGATTTCACTCTAAAGTGTTTTACATGCAGCTTTGGAACCAAAGTCATAGCATGTAGCACTATTTTTTTTAAACCCTTGGACATTTAAACTTTTATGACTGGGAACTGTGAGCAATGGGATTCAGCCAACAGTGTCAGCTGAGGATGTCTGGCATCAATCATCTTCAGACTCAAAAAATATCTGCTGTAGTTTTTATTAATTGACACCGATGGTCAGTACGCAATTAAGACGTGTTGGATTAGTTGAGTTGGAACATGTTGGAATCACATGATTAATTTGTGATGATGTTGTTAACATGATTTATTCTTGTTTGTTAAACATGATTTTGAGAAAACTTGAATGAATTAAATCCAAACATGTCACTCCAATGAGAATGAGGTTCATCAGAGTAATGACTGTAATAATCCACTACTGATGTGTTGACTGAAGGTGACCGTCTGTCTCCAATGAAGTGTTTGACACTGAAGGGCTCTTTAGGGCTAAACCGTCAGTTTTCTTCCATGCTTATCAAATTTAAAAGGAAAGAAAAGAAAAGAGTGGATTTAGGAAGAGAACACATTTCTACACTTAAACAGTCTAAAAATAGGTTATTTTAAACTGGGGAGGGACAACTTAAACATGAAATCATTATTATGTAAAATCACTTATGGACTTCAGCCAGGAGCTGAGGAGGCTGTTTTCATCCATGCAAACACTTCTGCATGGCAAGGCAGCTTTATGCTACACACACATGCCACAGCATCCAGTTCTTACAGTCTTATAATTAACATCAATACAATTTAAAAAAAAAAAAAAAGATACATGAATGAATGAATGAATAAATAAATAGGTGAATCATAGTTTCAGAATTTTATAGTGGAAAGGCATCGATCTTATTTCTTGCAGGATCAGTACTCGGATTAACTGAAGCATAAAGATGCTGAACAGCTGCTGCAGTGATGCTTAAGTACCCGAGTGTTTTGATGGTTTGTGAAGGCGCTGCAAAAAAATCTTGAGTTAAGTTTTTTTTTTGTTTGTTTGTTTGTTTTTTTTTTTTTCAGATTTAACCTCCACTACAAAAAAGTAATATTTTTCTTTGAAAATGGATTTCTTTTTAAATGTATTTATTTGTGTAAACCCTCTACCTTCAGGTAGAATTTTACAAAGCACCTGAGAAGCATGCAAACTAATCCCATATTTGTCTCTTTTGGTAACTTTTGCCCGTCCTGAGCCAGGATAAAGGAGAGGGGCTGTTTTTAACCAACAGAAGAAAGTTTATTTGTAGTTCTTAATGTATTTTCAGTGTTATTTACTCACTTTTTGTTGCTCCCACAGTGTCATTCCTCTCTTACAGTATCCACAACAATTACAGGTGATGACATCATGTAGCAACTTCTCAGAAAGCTAACAGCTACTTTCCTTACTGAGCAGTTGACTCACTGAGACTTCAGAGATATAAAGGTTGAATATTGATTAATTTGATGGTGCACTCGTCTCAGGTTTCACATTTATGAAAGTTTTATTCCTTTTTGTCTGACGAGGCTGAGCTATCTGACAGCTAAGCAGCTCAGATTTAAACAAATTTAGACAGAACAGGAAAATAAATGAATGCAGCGTGTTGCTGCTGGGTGAATCTCTGGAGACTTGAACATTCTGAACATGTTAAAACCATCAGCAGACCGAATACGGTGAATAAACCTCTTTAAATTTGTGTCCTTTCTGCTCTGATTTATTACATTTGCTGTACGCTGTGCAAGAAAACATTTAGAGCAGACAAGTGGAAGTGGGTGCTTCAGCAAATTTGGCCTGATGCGTCGGGCAGCGAGAGTATTCATATTATTCACAAGGGTACTTTTATCCCTGGCTTTGCTTTGTGTCCAGCCCAATTAAGCAAAGCTCATGCACTTTCTCAGACACTGAGCCTCGATTATCATCAGAGGAGCAGCTGGCCTGGTCCCAGCAGTCTGCTCTCTTTCAGCCTGGTGGAAACAGAGGGTGGTGGGAGTGCTTGTGGTCTAACTGGCCTAGTTTTGTTTGTCAGTTTAGGACACAGCGGGAAACACTGGTTGCCCGTGTGTGGATATTTCTTGGCCATGTCAATTGCTCCGAGCCTGCTGAAACTCCTTTTGGGACAAATCTTAGACTCCCCAAACAAGTGTTTCCTTCTCCTATTTGAGGGTCCCCCTGAGGACACTAACAAGCTAAATCTAGATCTGCCACATGACCCATGACTGACCCCTCCAAGCTGCAGGAAGAAAAACTAGAGCAGCACCATGGTCATGGACAAATTATGAGACAAAGAGCCCCTGGGCATGAATGGATGCCTAAAAGAAAGGCTGTGTTCACCCACCACCCTCATTTTCTCCTGCTGTTGCTCATTGCAAAGTCATCCAAATATTACAGGGTTATTTTCAGGTCACAACAACTTTTGGCTTTCATGATCACAAAATAGGACACAAATTGAGCTCTACCTCCCCCCATATGTTTATCACTGGGACTGGAACTTTTGATTTTTCAGGTGTTCTAGACTTCAAATTAAATATAAAGCAACAGAAGTTTTTTTTTTTTTTTTTTAAGTCACACGGTAAGCAGCAGAACTCATGCTGTCAAGAAATCTGAGCCAAAGAGGTGCATCTCTATGATGAGAATATGTTGGAAAAGTTCATTTATTTCAGGAGTTCGGTTCAAGAAGTGAAACTCATATAGATTCAGTTCACACAGTGATATGAAAGACGAGAACGGTCATGGATTTCTCTTTCTTTTACGCACTGTTATCTTGTGCTAATGACTGTTTATCTTGTTATCTCGACATAATAAAGATAGTTTTCTCGTGGTAATAAATTAATTAATAATGTTTTCATCTTAATTTCAACCTACGGCTCCCAGCCACTGGGTGTAGCTGTAGGCTACAGGTTAGTTACACTTTGTTTACTTTAGGGGCTACAGGTTAGGATATCAGAGGCTGACAAGCTGCTTCAGCTAAGCTAAGGTAATGTAAATGTAAGCTAATATTAACTTTGTAATGTGACGTGAGACGTAAATTAAACATTTATTAGTTCATTCAGTAATGCTTTCATATGTGTCGTTTATTGTTATGGTTTGTGGCACAGCATGACGTGGTCAACTCAAAATGTGGCGATTAAACAATCAGAAGAACTATGACAACTCTTTGGTATAAGAGCCAGCCTCCCAGCGGCTAACCTGTAGCCATGAAAGCAGGGGTCTGCAACCTGCGGCTCTTTAACTCCTTTCCAGTGACTCCTTGCAGCTTTTAGAGAAAATTATTTAAACAAAGAATTTTTAGTTTTCTCACAGAGGCTATTGATGGTTAACGACTTTGACACTAAATAAAATCATGATTTAAAGTTTTGTCGAACTAAATATGCATCATTTCTTGCAATAAGTTTGCCAACTCTCTACTTCAACTCCTACAACATCGACAGCCCACCAACTTTCCATGCACCTGTCGTTAACCTAAAGTTTTACACACCTGGTAAGAAAACTAAATCAACAAAAGGACAACTCTAGAAAAAAAAAAATAGGGATTTTAAGTCTGTGTGGATGGATTCATTTAACTGCCAATCTGCTGGCTTAATTTACATACTTTATATGTGGTAAGAAAATAGCAAACAACAAACAAACAAAAATAAACAAATAAATAAAATGATGAGTTAATCAACATCAATATATATATATAAGCAAATTCAAGTCTTTTTTTGTAGTTCTACAATTTCATAAATTAAAAAACGTCTCTTTAGATCATTATTCAATGTATTTTAACTGTGTAAAGAATTTTAAACACCACATTGTCTTTGTTGTGAAGGTAAGATTTTGTGGCTCCTGAATGACTATTAAAACTGAGATGAGGCAAACTGGCCCCTGTGATAGTAAAGGTTTGAGACCCCTGCCCTAAAGTAAACAAACAAACAAACTTTAGTGTAACTTGCCTGTAGGCTTTAGCTACACCCAGTGGCTGGAAGCCATTCATGGCAGCTCTTGTAGGTTGAAATCAAGACTAACACGTTATTAATTAATCTGTGATCAGGAAAAAAAACGGTTTTCATTATGTCGAGATAACGAGAAATAGTTCGTTATCATGAGAAAACGATCTTTGTTATCAAGATAAGATAAGTCGTTATCACAAGAAAACAGTGCAAAAAAAAAGAAAAATCCATGACTGTTATTGTTTTCCGTAGAGTGAAATAATGGAAGCATTTATTCATTTATTTATTTTTTTAATCGTCTGGGGAATTTAATCTCCCTCTTCACAACATCTAATAGATTCTCTCTGAGGTTCCGGTCCAGAGAGTTTTCTGTCCACTGAGGCACCATAACACCATGGTCATTGAACCAGCTTTGGTACTTTTGGAGCTGTGGGCTGGAGTTAAGTCCTCCTGGAAAATGAAATCATCATCTCCAGAAGGAAGGAAGCATGGAGTACTCTAAATTTTCTTGGCAGACGTCAGCGCTGACTCCAGAAAACATAGTGGTATTGCACTGACATTTTGTAGCTGCAAGATTTAAAGGGTCAAATGAGCAAACCAGAGTAAAGTGCTTCATCATCTGTAACACCAGGGTGCCCAAATAACCTTTTTCCAGGAGATTAATTTGAAGGTCTCAGATCAGTTTAGATAGAGGAAGGGCAAAGTAAGTTGACTTTACCATTCTGCTTTTTAATGTCATTTTAGACCCCGATGGCAGATATGTTATTGTTTCTGGGAGCATTCAAAACACCAAACTGTTTTTTTTGCCAACATATATGCCTCTATTTGGAGATGTCAGCAACACTTTAGTACATTTACTCAATTTTCTGATACTTCCCAACACCATTTTACCTTAGGGGGAGATTTCCATTGCTGGCTCGGTCTCTTGGACCGCTTCTCAAATAAGCCGAGTAGTCAATCCGAATCCTCAAGAGTGAGCGATCGATGCTTGTCTTCAGGAATGCTAAGATATTGACTTCTGGCATTTTTTACAAGCCCACAGGCAGGGAGTATACATACTTCTGTCCTGCTCATTACAGCTCATCTTTTTTTTTTTTTTTTTTTCTTTTTTAAGATAAAATTCTCATTCCACGTTTGTCCAATGTTGCATTGAGTTGCTCTCAATGCCAACTACAAAGCTAAGCTTCCAGCCACATGCTTGGAACCTGTGTTTCCCTCTGTACTCTCCTGGCATGGGATAGAAATGAGTCAGCTTCTTGAAACTAGCGCTTATTTAATGATACGTACCATCTCTTCAACTCAGAGGACCCTGAAATTGGGTGAATTTAGAAAACCAAAAGGGTCCAGTGAGTTACATTTTTCACATCTTGATGAAATTTGTTTTTGATGAGATATTTATTTCTTGGGTCCAGTTTTGAAACACCTTTCCACTGGGCCCCAAGTTATGTCAGATTGCCCTCTTGCTCTTTGCCGTCACCACTGAACCTCTTCCTATTGAATTGGGAATCTCATATCAATGGTTTAGTGATGTATGGCGTTAAGTAGTGGCTCTTTATCCCCCGGACCACACACAGCCACACCCACTTTGTTTTCTATCCTTGACCTTTTCAGTCTAATATCTGGCTATGAACTGAACTTTATTAAGAGGGATTTTTTCCTGTTTCATGCTGCACTCCCAAATATTCACTTCATACATCACCATTAATTACAGTTTCAGACAGCTTCATATATGTTAGGGAATAAAAGTCACCGGTAAATTTACGAGTATCTTCAAGTAAAGTTTTACTGGAGAGATGGACACTAGAGGAGGGTGAAACAGCCTCAAAAAAATATGATATTTCAAGGAAATTTGCCATAACGATATTTATGACGAGACAGAAAAGAATGACTGAACAACATTTTTGTTTTATCGCCCACACAGTACGTTTGAAATGTAGACTGAGTGCAATGGTACCACTGATGCAGCTTGTGTGAAATGCTGGGTATCAATCAAAAACTTTCAATACTTGTACGCATAGCGATACCTTCACTCTGATACCAGTTTTCGAACAATACTGTTTTCAATACCGATTTTATAACATCAGTTCTAACAAAGAAAAGAAACAAGAAACAAAGAAAATTACATCACACATAAGGTACAAATCTTGAGTTTCAATTTTCAGCTTGAGTATTTTTCTACTCTGAGCAGTTTTCTTACATTAAAAAATAAATAAATAAACAATAAATTGCCGGTGCAAAAGAACAGTTGCAAACAAGTGACAGGTCAGTTTACTGAATACACTGGAAATGTGTTTATAAATTTAAATTAACTTTCTTCAGTTGATTCTTGTTTTTTTTTAACGTCAATATATCAACCCTCCTCCTTTATTCAGGCTTTTGACCGGTGAAAGTTAACCTAAAGTGGCAAACATTAGCGCGATTCATTTGCATGAAGTCATCTGCTCTGGCTGCAGCTTGGAGGGACTGTTTGTGTGTTTTGGAGAGGGGAGGGGCTGCTTCTCAATGAGCAGCGGGTGCTGCAGATCAATAAATGCTTTCACTCCGTCCCCAAACTCCAGAAAAGTCCAAAAAACAAAACAAAAAAATAGCAGCAGGAGACTAAAAAAACTAATGTCACAGTCGCTAAGTTGGCAACAATGTCCTGCATGGACAACCACATGTAATAGTACAGCCAATCACTGGTGGCATTATCAGATCTTGGTCAGGTGATTAACCCTTTGAGTACCTAAACTTGGCACTGAAGGACAAGTAATATTTGATACTCGGTACTTCTGAAGCATTTTGGTCGGTGCTACAAAAGAACTGAAGTTGAACAGCTTAAAACTTCAACACTGAAAAAAAATAATTAATAATAGACTTAAAATTTTAGAATAAACTAAACCAAAGAACACACACACACACACACACACACACACACACACACACACACACACACACACACACACACACACACACACACACACACACACACACACAAACACACACACCTTTAAAAATCAAAATGTAACATTCAGTGCTCAAGACAAAAAAATATTTTCAAAGCAGTTGCCATGCAGTATAACAATCCAACGGGGTACGATGGCAGTCTTGGAATTATTGCACAATTCTGATGTAAACTGAAAATGGATATATACTTAACTAGCCATCAGCTGTCAGACATATAACAGTCACAACATCAAATTCTTTGTCAAGAACACCAGCATATTCACAGATGTTTTAAGAGCTGATCTTTGGTGCTAAACAGTCTCTCAGGTTTAGTACTGGTAGCAGGGAGGCAGAGGTACTTCTTGGCTAGTTGGCTGATCTGAGAAAAGTTTTATTTTCCACCATGCAACATCACTCTCACTGTGTGCTGGTGGACGGTTCAGGAAGCTGTGTAGCTCAGCTGTTATTTTCTCTCTCTCTCTCTCTCTCTCTCTCTCTCTCTCTCTCTCTGTCTCAGACGCGCGTGTCTTCTCTGTCGCGGTGCCCTTGCAAAAGCCTTCAAGGGTCTTCTTTGGTGTTTTGGAGGCAGAGTAGGGCAGTCGATGGGGGTCGGATGCAGCTGTGTGACTTTGCTCTGTCAGAAGAGATTCCGGTTCAGGGAGTGCTCTGGCTTGGGCTACTTTGCTCTCACGTTCACTCAAGTATTCAGTGCAGAAGTGTGCGTCAAGCAGAGTTGACAGATTGATCAATTCCTCAGTCTCCTTTGCCTGTGATATGTTATTATTAAATAACTGAAGAGCAGGCTTCACACATGAGATGGTCACATGGTTTTCAGCAGAGAATGTATCAGTGAATTCAAGGAGAGGACCAAGAGCCTCGTTCACAGAATCAAGAATCTCAGCACGTCATCATGTCCCTACAGTGTAAATATTGCAAGATGACAAATTTTTATCACCAAAAACTGTATTAGTATTATCGTAGACGATATGACACGGCACACCCCTAATGGACACTACTCTGCTTATCTCCATTTGGACATGTTGATACAATAAAAATGATCTTTCAGTGTGTTCTCATCTTCTTCTGACAATCTTTTGGGATTGTTTCAAGGTGTATCTGGGATGAGAAAAAGATGGACTGTATTACACGGTCAAATTTGATCTTTTTTTCAGCCAATTTCTGTGTGCTCAAATTCAAAAACAACAACAACAAAAAAGGATCAAAATCAACCTCAAAAATTCTGAACCAATCAGATACAGTTCTAGGTTGCAAACTTTTCTACTTTAAGCTCCTGTATTTAAGAGCCTTGTCTTCCCTACTTCCACAATTGATGATACGTTTCCATTTGCTCTGATCTCTGTGTTAAATCATTCAATGATCTAAATCCTGAGGGTGTCTTGCTTCCCCTCAACAGAGCTCATTAAAATTTCACATCCCAAAGTTACTTTTTCCAATACTAACAGATCCTTACAAATCATAACCTCTCATTTTCCTTCCCAACCCCAAAGTCTTGTTATTGATACCCTTTTAATGCCTCCTCCGCATCCGGAGGTGTGAGTTCCTGTTTTTATGAGTTTGTCAGCTATCAGGTGTTAGTGGGAGCAGGATGTAGGCGAAGAATTTAATAATAGGATGATAGGATTTTCTCTCCCTTACATTCTTCTTGTTTTTGTGCCAAACATGGTTCATTCCAGTTTAATCTATGCACACGCTTTCTCCGATTTGCCCAGTGGCCTACCGTGGATGGGCCGATACAGCCTACACAGTCACAGACAATGTTCCACAAGCACAGCACACGCACGCACACACACACACACACACACACACACACACACACACACACACACACACACACACACACACACACACACACACGCCACCGGCATTACTGCAGCAACGGCAGTGTCATCATCAGGTCCTTCATTATGTCACTCAGACACCAGACTGAGACCACACGACACAAAACAAAATTTCAGTGGATCAAAGCGAGAAATTGCCAGCGCATTGCCATCAGTTCAATGGCAAAATTAAGTTAGACCTATTAATAACAGTTCAGTCACAGGGCTCTACACTTTTTTCTTCTTTTTTGTCTTTTTATTTTTTTATTTTTTTTTGGGGGGGGGCACAGCATGACCATGAAAACCTGACACCTGTGCTGCCTTATATGGGCATGTTATGAAATTAAATTATTTTTCTTTTTAGTTCTCTCATGATTTATGAGTTTAAGTGTTTTGGCCATTTAGGGCCTCCGTACAGTAGAGGGAACACCAGAAAGAAGCAGCTTGTGAATACTATTTTACAAAGAACTTTTTATCTATCTGTCAGGCTGGGCACCTACAATAAGGGAGGGCAGAATAATATGTTTTTTTTTTTTTCTGAATCGTAACTGTTTCATCATCTGAAAAAAATCATGCGAAAGGGAAACTTTACGCCATTAACGTTAAACTTTATTGTTGCTAACACTGCATTATCAACACCAACGATAACATTAGGGTCATTTTCACAGGCTTGACCAAACTGTTTGTCAGATTTATCCTTACTTAGGTTCCTGTCTCTCACCCTTTTCCCTCTCCCTTTATTCTGCTCTGTTGCCTTTTCGCTGCCGCTCTCAGTGAGCTGCAAAGATCCGGAAAGAAGTTGAGACTCCAGTTTTTTTTTTTTTTTTTTAAATCACGTTATTTGCAGAGCAGTGTCACATTACATGAGTACATTTCCAAACTCTTATTGCGGTCTGTGAATGTGGAAAAATCTAGTCTATACATCACTTTTTGCTGGCTCTTCCTCACCACCAGCCTCCTCCTCCTCCTCCCCCCCTATTTTTTAAGTAATCAGCAATAGGCCGCTTCATTTGCGTCGTGGGTGTACACAACGGCGCTCTATTTGGAACAGGAGAGAGTGCAGGTGCAGGATAAGGAGCATATGTTAAAAGGAGCATTAAAACAATGCACTTGCACAAACATGACCAGATGAAATTCTAACACGATGGAAAAAAGGTTGCATATGTGACCATTTTGGTCTCGAGCCCTGAGTCAGACAACTCACGTTTGAATGGTTTACTGCAGCAGCGAATAAATATTTAATGTTTGTCGCCGGGCTGCAACCTCATCACTCCTTGCAGAAAGGTTTACATGGCAACATTGATGAGTGATGAGTAAAACATACCGAACATAACCCCCTCGGAGCCTGCAGGTGGATGCTGGGGTGCCGGTGAGGATGAAAGAACATGCAGCAACACAATGCAGGGCAGCAGCAGCATTGACAGGCAGAGGGAGAGATGGGAGATTTTTTCAGTTTAAATAGACCGCAGAATTGAGAGGCAGAGAACATGATTGGAAGAAGGTTATGACGAGTGGGACATGTGACGTGTGTGTAGTAGCGCAGCTCTAGTTGTTTGTCTGAACTAGCTCGGCGTCATCGCTCCATCTATTCAAGTCAGAATATTAAACTGAGGCGTAGCTGATAGTCAGTTCTGTCAAACACTTACCAAGCACCATCGATCTCTGTCAATGTGCAGTATCGGGTGCGACCATAACAATAAACTGAAACACCACAATAACTTTATCTTCACAAAAAAACAACAAAAAAATAACACCCATCCATCACTTGTAAATCCATCCTCTGATCCTACATGATGAGCAGATGGTGTGTGAGTGAGGTAGCCATAGCGTTTAGCATTGGCAGATAGCTAAGCTGACAGCCTGCTAACTTTGTGGATGACAACAACCGGGACTAGCGCTGACACATGGCTGAGCCCAGGGGGCCTTCTTTCACTACACATCAAAATCTGACTGGCTGATGACACAGTCGGTCAAAGTTATGATCAAACAGTAGCTTCAGGTATAAGAAGCGGAAGGGCTGGCATCGTTGCTTGAGCTGGTCCACGGGAGCTGTGATGCGTTTGAATGACTTCCAGATATGATGGAAATTCCAGCTCGACCACAGACAAAACAACCTGGAGACATTATTGTAATTTACTGACAAATGACTGAATTCAGACAAATTAAGACACACATTAAGGTAATTAAGAACAAAAAAAGTGATCAGAGAAGACCACTGGATTCATTTATTCATTCAACTTCTATCCAGCTTACTGGTTAGGGTCACGGGTGTCTGGAGCCTATTCCAGCTGTCTTAGAGTGAGAGGCGGGGTACAGGTTGCCAGCCAATCACGGGGCTGACAACCTTTCATGCTCACACTCACACCTACGGGCAATTTAGAATAACTAAATAACCTGATGAGCATGTTTTTAGACTGTGGGAGGAAGCTGGAGTACCTGGAGAGAACCCACACATGCACAGGGAGAACATACAAATTCTAATTAGAAAGGACTCTGGCGAACTGGGATTTAAACTGGTGACCTGATCTCGATGTGAGGCCACAGTGCTAATCGTTGCGCCACCGTGCAGCCCACCACTGGATTCACCCTGATATAAACCCTGGCTGTAAAAGATGTAAACAAAAACCTGTTGCACTGATTCGGTGAATCTACGGTGCTGATCGTTTCTTCCATGATTTGTTTCATGTTTTCAGTGTTCTCTAGTATCCCCTGTGTTAGGTGTCTCTATAGCCAAGGGATAGCTGTATGAGGTCGTGACCCAAAGGTCCTGCCAAAAATTAAAACTGACTTTATTAACTTTCTTGTTCTACTGGCTAGAGAGTTTACTTTGCTGCAAGTCAATCTTTCCTCTGTCCTATGAAGACTGGATCAGAGATTCTCTTCTTAACAAGCTAGACAAGATTAAATATACTCTGTGTAACTTCTGTAAGATTGTACGATACGTCAGCTTTACTTTGATCTCATAAAGTCCCCTAGGCTCCATGTTCAGCCTCACTGAAGCTGGCTGTTGACTTAGAGTTGTAGCCTTTCTCATCACTGACTCATTTCCCTCCACCTCAGCTCTGTGAGGATTTTATACCTACATTATTTGTAGGAGATTGTTCACATTCAGTGAAGACCAGAGAACTACAAACTTCTAACTGAATCAGAGTTTCCGTTTATTGACTGTTTGCTTAATACTGCTAAAAACATGACATTTGCTGACATGGTTGTGTCAAATTGAAGAATATTTTAACAACTGAACATATGAGGACTTTTATTTTGAAGAGGCACTTTTAAACAGGCACACCTGTTGTGTTTTCCTGCTGCTCGGTGTTGGGGGAGGTTAATCTCTGCTGTTTGTGCACTACAGGCAACACGTGTATACAAAAACTAAACACATGCTAATAAATGAGAGAACATGACGCCTAAGAAAGCACTGGAAGGGATCCGTATCCTAACCTTGGTAGTATGTGTACTGCTTACTGAGCCTACTTATTTGCATAAATATTGGTTAAAATTACAGCACATCCCACAAACCTATCTTTGAACATGACAGCAGGCTGTTTTGAAGTATAAAGCTCTGTCTTCATTTAAAGAAAGCCTCACATCAGAAGACTTACACCATGTGTTTGATATTCTCGTCCTCAGACCCCGACCTACAAAAGGACGGTAACCTCTCTGTTCTGATACTCTTAGCATGTTTTCTCATATACATACCTTGGTTCAGTATTAACATATTATTTTGCATTCTTTTGTGTTCTTGATTAAACACTGTGCAAGAAGAAAACAAACAAAAATCTGAAAGACCCCTGTTCAGAAAGAAGTAGTGTTTAAGACTGTTGGATTTAAGACTTTGTGCTTTAACTCAAACCTTTTTGTTTGAATCTACAAATCTTTCTAAAATCTCTTTTCATAAACCATGTGTTTAGAAGTGTTCCACTTCATGAAGTAAGACCTACTGAACTTTGACCATGGGCAAGAAAAATATCTCAACTGAGTCAAACTGTCCAGAGTCGGATCAAGGGGATGTACAAAGTGTTAACCTTAGCATAAGGACTGAAGTCAAAGAAATTTAGATAAAATAAATAAGCTAAGAATTATAATAAATGATAATATAAACACAGTATTATAAATAGTAATGAAAATAATACATTTGTTTTTTTTTTATTTTTTAAAAAAAACAACAACTGTGAAATATGACATAGGCAACTGTGCTGTTAGGCTAATGAAATGATATAGCCAAGAAATTGCAGCGTTACCAATGAACCATACGAAGATACGGTATGGTAATAGCCCCTGAGTGGGCAGCCTGTGGTGACTTTGCCGTGTGTCACTCCTCACTCTCACCCTGTTTCCTGTTCTATCCACTGTCCCGTCCTCTCACAATAAAGCCTGAAAAAAATAACTCTAAAGAATAAAGTTGTGTAAGTTGCATCTTTTTGAAATAAACAAAGATAAATGCAACATGTCAACTATAAATATAAGATTACTATACAGCATCCCACTTCACTTCATACTGCCATTCAGAATTCACAGGGGCTCAAAAATCAATGAGTTAATGGCTTCATAAAATTGTTGGTTTTTATTTTAGTGGTTAAGTTTTAGTTAAGATTATTGTTACTAATTGAAGTTCCTGATTTATCAATGTTCTTATTTCATATATCTGCTAAAATAACTGTCGTAGGCATATGACATAACATATCGTGCATCAGAATTTTCTTTCCATTATTATTTTACTCCTGATTCCTTTATGAGAAACAACAGCAATCAAGGAAACTTCATCTGCACTGTCCAGTATCCAGATATTTATTTCACATTCTCACTTGTTGAGTTTTTGGTTAAAAAGTCACTGAATCGATTTCAAGTGACTGAATCGTTTCGTATTGTATCGTTCTAAATGAACCAGTATCGCCCTTGAGTCGTATCAGCAACCGTGAATCGTGGTACGAATTGAATCATTGCTAAAACAAATGGTTCCATCTCTAATATCTTCCCATTAAAGTCATTATAATTTGAGTATGAAATAAAAGTTTACACATTCCTTGTAAATCTAAATAGGCTCTTAAAACTTGCTGCACATCTTTGCTCATGGGCAGCCTGGAGTAGAGCAGCAGTGGTGCAGTCTTCTCAGCAGTTACAGAGATGCAGTATAACAATGATGAGCTGTCTGTCTGACAATATAACACTCCCTGGAAGAGGCCCAAGCTTATATATTACAACTAGTTACGGCTCTCCGGAGCTGTGTCTCTTCATCACGCCTGCCTTTTGTAAATGAAGGAGAGATTTGTGCTGCACGCCGGCTGCTGCTTTTAAAGTGGAATTACTGCTCAGCTTAAGAGTCCATACACCTGTATGTCATTTCATTAGACTGTGATGGTGAAGATGTGTTAACTTCTGACACGTTTAGATCCCATTTAATAGCAGTGATGCAAAGTCTAAGGCTGGATGTGAGGAGGAGAAGGCTTTGAATCCTGAGACACTCATGAAGTAGAATCAGTTACAAAAGCAGTGAAAGACGTTTTATTCATTTCATCCATCAGTGCTGTGATGTTGCCATCTTCTTTTTCACAGCTGATTTGAAATGTCACGGTCATTTGATGGGTTTTTTTCATCAGCGAACTAAATTTTTTGGCTACCAGAAACGGAAAATATTTTTAAGATGGGAAAATGACTTTGGTTGAGGATTTAATGAATGAAGCAAATGTGATGATGAGCGATTCAAGGGTTCATGTTTATGAAAATGTCATCAATGAAAGCTGTATGCAGCATTTTACACACTGTCTGAACACTGAATGGCCTCAGAGGTCACATAAAGCAGGTGGCTGTGGCTTAGTCACAGAGTCGCTCATCTGTCAGTTTAATGAATCAGAGTCACAACCTTGGGTGAGACTCTGCCCTGATCTGCCCTCAGTGTCTGTGCCTTTGGTGTGTGAATCGGATTAGTTAATAGTGGCAGGTGCTCTAGAAAGCAGCCTCTGCCATCAGTGTGTGGATGTGGTGGAGCAGAGACACTCACAGCAGGGAGGAAGAAGTGTGACTTCATGCAAACATCTGGCACCTTTCTGCATGTTTCTTGAAGACGCAATCTGTTTACTACCTCTACATAACCCCCCCCCCCCCCCCCCCCCCCCCCTCTCTCTCTCTCTCCTCTTTACTCCTTTTAGGTCAGTTGGCCACCACTGCTCATGTTCCTCTCACCTTCTTTGAATAGTAGCTACTTTTGGTTAAAATGTTTTAATTTCTTCAAGCTCTTTCTCAATATTTGTTAGAATTTTCAGTTTGTGACTTTTTTTTATCATGTAAGCCTATAGATTTTTTTTTTTTTTTTTCTTTTTTTTTTTTTTTTTTTTTTCAGGCTTTTTATGTCTTTATTGTGAGAGGACAGGACAGAGAATAGAGTTGAAATCAGGGTGAGAGTGGGGAGTCACATGCGGGAAAGTCACCACAAGCCAGACTTGAACCCAAGCTGCCCATTCAAAGGCTTTTTGCCATATGGAGTGTGACCTAGAACTCTAGGCCATCCATAGACTGTATAGTTAATGGACTTAAGTACTAATTATTCTTCCTGCACGAATCCA
Source organism: Labroides dimidiatus (assembly GCA_030710495.1). Lineage (NCBI taxonomy): Eukaryota > Metazoa > Chordata > Actinopteri > Labriformes > Labridae > Labroides > Labroides dimidiatus. The sequence goes on from CM061159.1 coordinate 6,622,259, forward strand.
CACGAGTGAACGTGTGTGGCTTTTGTGCTTTTTTGCACCCCATGTGGAGTCATTCCCAAACTGTAGGGGGCAGCAAATCACAAACACACGTCTACCTCCATACATAACTAGAGAAGAAGTTGTTTACACTGTTTACATTTTTTTTTTTTCCCACAAATTCCCCTTCTCTGCTGAGTTTGGCCACAATTTCGTACCAGGAATTGTTCAACACAAGGTTATCACAGAGATCTCTGTGTGGTGAATCTTATAACTTAGATCTGAACAATTTTGGAAAAGAATGTAATTGCAATTTTTATTTATTCATTTATTCATTCATTCATATCCTCTGCATGATTCACTAAACACAAGCAATAAATCATTATGACCAACATGACAAAGGATCCTGTCAACATATAAATAGTTCTTTCCTTGGTGGTTGGAGTTTTAGCCATGCAGTTGTCATACATGGGGCCTTGTGGTGCTTTCTTAAATGCTGGAACAGGTTTGTAGTGTTGACCCTTTTTGTAGCTATGGTAACCAGGCATGTTTTACACAATACCTTAAGCTGTGCTGGATCCTCTTTCCTAAATTCAAAATAGGTCCAGAGAACCGACGTGCTATTCCTTTTTGACACCAAAGTCTCCTCTTCTGTGTCCTCTCTCGGTTCTTCTACTGAGGTCATTTTTAAAGATGTCAACAACAACACAACAAATCAAAACTGAGCGTGGCTGAAGTTGTTTTCTTTATGACCCCCTCGCACGTCTCATTCTTCTTCAGAGATTTTTGGCCGTTGGTGAACCAGCTGAAAGCTGCATAACTGTTACCTACTGCATGCATGTCACGTAAGGTTGCGTCTGTGTAGATAGAACTTCTTTTTATTTTTAATCGCAGCCTTTGTGATTTGAAATTTGCATTCTATTAGAAGGAGAAGAAGAAGAGATACTTTATTAATCCCCGTGGGGGAAATTTCATTTTACACTCTGAATGAATCACACCATATATACACACACATGCACAAACAGCACTTTGCATGCAGAAACATACACTGATGGAGAGTGCAGAGTGAAGGAGCTGTACCATCAGTGCACACCCAGAGCAGTAGGGGGTACGGTGCCTTACTCAAGGGCACCTCGACAGTGGCTAAAATTTTAAATTCTTGGTCCATGCTTGAACTTGAACCAGCAACCCTACGCCTGGCAGGCCAAGCCCCTATGCACTGGTATTACATTGGTATGTTGGTTTAAATTCGATTAATTGTTCAGCCCTATTATAAATGCATGTTTTTTTTTGTACTTCAGGCACAAGAAGCTGCTGTTTGTTGTGCTACATGAAATTTTTCTGTGTGAAAAGGACCATGCAAGGCTGGTTAAATGATGTAATTCATCAGCACGAAGCCGCGCAGACCTAACGGACGCATCAGGCATCTGCAGAAAATGAGTTTTGAAGCAAATCCGTTGGTGCAGCCAAATTGGAAATAGGACAGGATTAGAGTCTCCACACAAACAGCTGTAGAGCGCCAGTCAGTCACGTGAGCTGAGCTGTGCCTCTGATTGGGTGAACTTGTGATCTTAATGTCTTCTAAGCTGCCGAGTTAGAAAAGGAAATCACCCCCGTGCTGTTAGCAAAACTAGCAGTTCAGATGGGAGACATTTTTTGTACCAGGCTGTAAACATGTTTATTTCTGCAGTTAAAACGTCTTTGTTTGGCTTGGTTGTTTCTGACTTGTGGTACTTCCAGAGCCAACCTCAAGTGGACACTCGAGGAACTGCAGATTTAGCACTTCGGCATTGTCTTATATTTTCAGACTGGAGGTTGCTGCTTCGTTAGACCAGGAGATGTAAAACAAAATAAGTTGCCAAATGGAATCACTTTACTTTTTTTTATACATAATTATACACCTCAGTAAGAAGAGGAGAGCAGATGTTAGAAACTGTTCTTAACCAACCCACGGTCAGAGGATCCTCTTTGACATTTCATTTACTTAAACACTGACCCAAGAAAAGATCCTAACAGGCACATAGTGCTAAGGTGTCTTTGTTCATTAGAGAACAGCACACACCTGATGACTGGGGAGAACCCAAACTCCACAGCCCACTTGTTATTTGTCTTTGTCCCAAGCTGGATGGTGACTTTGCCGTTCAGTTCTGTGTGAAAAGTGCATCAGAAACCTGCAGCCTAAAAGAAAAGTCTCCTGATTCACCTCAGGAAGCCAACACTCAGACACAGGGACTGGAGATAAGCCAGAGACAATCTGTTTAATGTATCTCACATTGCATGACCTTCACACAGAGTCATGATACAATTTACTTGATTTTTACTGTACAATACAGAGCCCTAATCCCGTTACTCCGTGCTTTGTATATGTAATAAGACTAACATTATTACTGCCATAACCAGGTCCCTTGGAGTGTCAATACATGCTAGTGAAAAAGGAATCCATCAATATTATATGTCAGTGTTTAAAAAACTTTGGGCCAACTGCTCCCACCCAACCCCCATCGTCTCACCATCTTCTGCCCACTTCAACAGACCAGCAGGGGGCATAAAAACTCGGGTCAGGATTTTTGAATGCGTGAAAACTCAATCATTCTTTAAAAAAATCATGACTTAATGTCAATATTATCTCCATGATCTTCAATCTTTTTTTGTCAGTCCCAACTTGTAATACAGTATTTTATAAATTAATTGAAAGGATACTGTCAAAAGCATTAGAATGGCCAAAGAAGGAGAACACTTTAGTCACAGATGATCATTACTGTGAGATTCACAGAGAACAATGCTGAGGCAGAAAGACAGAGCAACTCGAACAAGGCAAGACAGACAGGTTGTGTGTTGATTGCCCGTTATCTCATTTGTACACCTGTAAGTTCAGTTTGACATGTAGCAGGACCGTCAAACAGCTGGCGTCATGAGACGGAAGAGTTCCCGAGCTTCCCACCTCAATTTTCGTTTTTTAACTTCGACCCATATTATGAGCCTTTTGTCATTCATGTTGGGCTGTAAAACCTCAAACCTGTTGAACCCTGGCTCAGCTCGAGATATTATGACTTCCTGTCCCGCTTGACCTGCCCTGTGTAAATTGACGCGTCACAGCTCCAGCATCCAGCAAAAATTGAAGGCTTGCATATCTGATCTTGTGGACTCTGGTTGGCTGGAGCTGAGACGCAGCTGGAACTCAACAGTGTTTTGAGTTGATACATTGACTTGAGTGGAAACCTATCAGATCCAGTGCTGTGACGGACCAGAGACACATCAGGTGAATCTTGGCTCTAAGAACACAAGCTGGATAAATACCACTGTCATGATATCTTTTCACCTGGTTTCTGAAAAAGAGTTACTGAGGTGGTTCTATTCCAAGCAAGACACGTCACTTATCAGTCTGAGAAATGATGATGTGCCATAATAATAATGTGAATATTTTTTTTTACCATTTTTGAATCAGTATTCCCAAATAAAAACAACAAACAAGACTTTTTTTTATTTAAATATTAGCAGAGACAAGAGAGTTTGCAGCCCCATGCAAAGGTACAAAGGATATGTGCAACTGCGGCAAGCAGTGATTAAAAATGCCATCACAGTTTTTTTTTTTTTTATTGTTATTTTTATCATTTTTTGTTATTAACGGAGGATGACAACAGGAGAACGGTTTACATACAAGTACCGCAAGTATTCAGGGAGGAGGAAAAATTCTTTTGGTTCAAACACAAGAAAAGTCTTCAGGTACCTTAAAGCAGCATGACGGCAGAGATGTGTTTCAGGAATAAGAAGCAGCAGAAGCCGCAGCTAACACTCCAATCAAGAACCAGCACTTAGCAAGCTTCCAGTGGAGATTTTATTGAGATTTATAACCGGATTGTGTCCAGTCCAAACTCATTTCATCAGAATTCTAAGGAGCATGATGCATCCTTTCTCGATCTTAGGACCTGCCGAATGTTGTTGCAGTTCTTCCCTGTAAAAACATGACCGTAGAGCAGAGAGATGCAGGCAGGAGATAAATCTCTCTCTCTCTCGCTCTGTTACATGGAAACAAACATGTTGACACGGAAACGTTTCTTAATGAATGCAAAGATCAGGCTAATTAATGGGCCCCTCAGCCTAACTGGCGAGGTTTAATATATCATTGTGATTATGGCGAGACATTAGGAAGCCCAAGTGGCTGGTTTTCCGACAGGTCGTGGCAGAGCTTGTTTATCTACTTTGTTGAACACTAAGATGGAAATCACTAATTAACACACACATTGCTGAGGCTGGTTGTGTCTGTGAGAAGAACCATTACCAGAGAAATTCATGAATTATGAGACTGTCTGCCTGCTCTGTGCTCACGCTGACATTTAGTGATAACCTTCAGTGGGAAAAGTTTCTCCATCAACAACCTTATTCAGGAAAACAAAGTGCTATATAATTGTATGTATGAATGTTGCTTTACATAAAAAGACGTCAGTGAATTAATGTCTAGCTGAAGGATGCACGGCTGTTGTTAAGTCAGTCAGCTGTGAGTTATGTTAATATTTCTCAAGGATGTTGAGATAATTGTATTATTGAAACCAACATTGGAGGGGCGCCTTTATTTGACCTCCTTGTGTTTGTAAAGAAAATGCAATATGAAAGAATGCTGAAGTGAAAGTATGAATTTAGCATTCAATAAGGTGGCACGTTTCTATTATCAATGTGTGGAAGTATATAATCATATGAATGAGGCTGTGAGGATTGTCTGTTTGAAGCAACACCTTTTTGGCTTGAATCACACACACACATTGTCGTGATGACATGACTCTTAACAAGACGTGTTTGTTTTGGAAATGAATGGAGATTGGATCTTATTTTTAACACTACTTTTCTTCCTGGCGACTCTAACAAGGCAACTGGACTGTGTAGAGTTGGGAAGACATTTCACTTCTCATCCAAGAATCTTCTCCAGTTCAGAATTGAAGAAGAAGAGGAAGCTTCTTGGATGAGAGGTGAAACGTCTTCCCAACTCTACACAGTCCAGTTGCCTTGTTCGAGTTGCCAGAATAACCATGACCTGGATGAATGAGAATCTACATGGTTACTACTTTTCTTTTTTCAAGACAACTTCTTACTGGATACAACACAACGAGGTAAGGTATTTATCAACAGTTACACAGCGCTGTTGATTGAAACATGACAACAAGCAAACTTTGTCAGTTTGTACTGTAGTTTAGTAGCCGGCTATATTCAATGCTACTCACAGCCCTGTGGTCTACAATTCTACAATTTCATTTTGCAGACGCTTTTGTCCAACACAAGCAAGAACTGGTCTAAGAGGTATCCATGGGCTAACGTGTGACATTTGCAAATTCTTATGTCCTGCTCATCTGCCAATCAGAGCTAACATAACCTCACTCTTCATTTTATTGACAGACTCTCAAGTTTGATCAGATCACTGCAGAATAACTGCTGCATGTGGGTTGAAATGAACATTATCACAAACGAGTGGAGGGCCATGCATTTCACACCTAGGCCTTCAGTTGTGCTCCGTCTAAATGAATCCACCTCTCAATAACTACTTCATGGCTATAGAAACCATCTTATTATGCAGAAATGGAGTAAAAAGGGCCGTTGCATCACAGATAGATAACTTGTGTAGCAGAATAAATGTCTGAACTGAAGAAACAAACCCAGGGTGCACAGGTCTCCTACTACTGAAGCTACAGCTGAGACAAAAAAAAGCATCAATTAGGTCTGGTGGCTCAAATACACTATGGGTCTCTGGTCTGGCTCTAGTCTGTTGTGTGTTGACTGACGTTGACTAACATCGGCTGAGTGTTCAGTCCAGTAAGCCGCATTTCTGACAGACAGCTGGAGTCACAGACTGAAGAGTGCCCACGCTTCCCTCTCCATTAATGAGCCTTTCTTCATTCATGTTGGGCTGTAAAAACTCAAACCTGTTGACTCCTGGTCTCATCATGTCGGTTTGTTGTTGTAGTCAAGTTAAATACGATCTGGTATTGACACACTTTGTTTTATTTTGAAAGTCACTGTTGGGAATTCATGCATGGAAACTACTTAAAAATCCCCAGAGACTTTCAAAATGAAACAAATTGTGTCAAAACCCAATGTGTTAGCCTTTAGCCTGTGTTTTAGCCTTTCCCCTGTTGAGCTGTCATCTTTTTTCTGTTCAGCTCCGGTGTCCACCTTCATTACAAATTAATCCCAGAAATCGTTTTCAGCAGAGGAAAACACAGATCTCTCTTCTCACTACTTTGTCAGCCGACGTGGTGTTATCAAAGAGACTTCAACGTGTCGTAAATCAATCTGGTCCTGTCCAACCCAATCAGAAAGCTGAGAAATAGCATTTAGAAATAACCTATACTAGTACTGATAATCTCATTTCAAATTATAGATCAGTATCAGGCATATATCTTAGAAAGTTCTCACAGTCTGTTTATTAACAGTGGAAGAGATTTAATTTTTGTGAAAAGTTTAATCATACATTTTGGTTTTAGAGATAAGAAAGAGCTTCAGTGTAAGAGTCTTTCTTTCAGGTCGACAGAGGGCAAGTCCACGGGAGAATTAAGTCCTGTCTCTTATAAACCAATGAATGTACAACAGGATTAAGACCTGACTCACTTTCGTTTCTGAGCGCTCGCCTCGCTAAAAAAGGACTTCCTTGTAAGTAGACAAGCTTCAGACTGCTCAGTTAAAAGGTCGGGATAAAGCCTCATTGTCTTTCTCCTTTCCTGTCAGGTATGATGTGTCAGAGAGCTGCAAATAACAGATCTTGGGCTGGAGGGGCCAGGCTGCGAAATGAGAGTCTTTCTATCTTTAGAATGTGTGAGGAACACGAGGCGATGTAGCATTTACTGGTCACATCACTGTCTGAAAACTTCTGTACACCTTCTCTTTGCTTTTCATCTGCATTACTTTACGCTCATGGAAAGTTTTTGGGAGGACATGCTTTTTTGTTTGTTTGTTTGTTTGTTTGTTTGTTTGTTTTTTTGTTTGTTTTATTATTATTTTTAGTCTCAGGCTCTCTTTAGGTAGTTTCTGAATACTACTTTCTGTTCCACTCAATCTTCCCTACATTGAATTGAAACGTCACAGCTCCGGTATCCAGCACAAAATTGGACGACTGCACACAGAAAGGCTTTATCCTGTTCTTGGCAAGAAGCAGGTACCCTCTGTATTCCTTGCTCTCAAGGTTGAGGTATGTCTCCCACTTGTTGACAAGGGATGTGTTCATCCAAACTTATCTTTCATATTTTTGTCAAATTTTATCCTCAAAAGGTCTGACCAGTTGTACAGACATCTTTACCCTGGGAAATTTAATTGCTGAGGGTGCTACAAGCTGAAATAAGAGCTGGATTTTCCCAAATAGGGAACAATGGAAAACAAAGGCAACTATTAAAATTTTACCTTTTATGGACAATTTTAACATGAGGATCTTATGAGGAGGGTATAAGGAGGTGTGGGATGGTACCACAGTACCATCAAGATTGTGTCCTTATGTTGAGCTGTAATAGATTCCTCAATCCATCCCAAACTACCTGTTGATGATGCTCCTTGTATGCCCTTGACAATGGGTGCATACGTAACATTTTATAAGACATAGTATCCAGAACTCCCCTATAACGCCCCCTATAGATCTGGGAATGGATAGTTTCTTATATGAGATTCTGGGTGTGTTATTGCACCGAAGACATTTAATGAAAAGTGAGCGTACCTCTTTGAACAATGATTCTGGAAACTTCAGAGGAATAGAAGAAACCATGTTCTCATTGCGTCTTTACAGAGATCATGGTAAAACCAGTCAACCAGCCGATGTCTTTCTTTAATGTGCAGACAATAGCTTGACCATTCAGACTTGATTGATTTCAGTCATTGGAGATATAATATTAGTTACTAGATATCTCATTCAAATGCTCCCACAAAAGGGAGCATCTGTACATATTATTTGCAGCAAAACAGAACTAGAGATTTTCTATTTTACAAAGTCAATTAAAGCTGCAAGCTGTGATAAGCGGGCCCTCACACCCTTGCATCTGTTGGAAATGCTTAATGAAGTGCTATAAGTCATTAAAGAGCAGAATCTAAAAAAAATATGCTGGAATTACAGGTGTTTTTAATCACTGAGTAAAATATATGACTTCCCGTAGCAGAAGGGGGCGCTGTAGTTTAAGGTAAAAAAAAAAAAGGAAATAGATGCACTCAGGCTGTGACACTGAACATGTGTGCGCATTTTGGTCTAGATCCAATATTGTAATGAGAGCTATTAAGATTTGCATTTAGCTGAAAGAAATCGTCAACTTTGGCCGTTGTTTGTGGCCATGCCCATCAAGTTACAAAAAAACCTTTGATTACTTTTAATTGTCAGTGTGTCTAGTACACACAATTTTATTTTTAAGAATATTGAAAAAAAAAAAAAAAGTGGGACAAGTTTGTTTGGATACGTACCCTTTAAATCGTCAAAATCCAAAATTTAACTCAAATCTCCGAACTTGTGGAGCATTTATCGGCATGAAAATACTGGGTTCATAAATTTTTCACCACAACTGAGTTTTGAGCAAAGTTTGGTGAGTTTTGGTGAGCAGTGAAGGCACGAAATTTGGGGTTAAAGGTGTAGAAGAAAGCAAAACGAAGAATAATCCTTATAGTTTCAAGAGGGCCCTCGCCCCGATTCTTAAGCTTGAGCCCTAACAAGTTAACAAGACATCTGACTCACAGAGCACACACAAAGGGGCGAGTGCACCTCAAACAGCCCTGCGTGAGCACATAGTGCGTCTTTGAACTGGTGCTTTTGCATACAATTGAATGAGCCATTATGCATTCATGATGAGCAATGTTTCTATGCATATGAGCCTCAGAGCAAACAACACCTCACTAACTGCTAACAAGTCGACGCAGCTGGAGAAAGTTTTATTTATCTCTCTGTGCTGTGAGCTGGTGGTAACATCTCTGAGGTATTTATAAGCACTGCTGTGCTCAAAGTTAACGGGTGATCCAGACAGAAATTTCACCTCAGGGTGGCTCAGAATAACATATCTGTACATGAAGTCTGTTAATACTACTCTGACATTGCCGGGGGAAGGCTAGCTTTGATTGGATTGCTTCAAACTGTAAGATTGAGATGTTGGCAGTATCACTGGAAGAAACTGCAGCTCCGCTGAAGTATTTGTTTTTGTACTTCGAGTGATATTTCTGTATATTTGAATGATACTGGTAAGTGTAGTACAAGCTGCACTGGTTGTCAGTCAGTGCGGCCCCTGTAAGGACAAAGTGGAAACAAAGAGAGGGGTGTTCAGTCGTATCCTTTGTTAAAGAATTAAGTGTCCTTATTAAGTATTTTTATTGATCCACCCAGTTTTGGAACAGAGAACACATGGGGAGAAAGGAGACCAGGTACAGCTTTACCTCTTCATCTCACACCATCTACCTACCTCACCCCCTTTTTCATGCTTTCACATGATTAACTGTTTCCAGGATTAAGTTTTGTTTGCCATCTGTGTGGAGGTGATAAGGAGAGAGAATATGGGATATGTGAAATATATATCCTTTAGTTTGTCTTCTCTTCAGGGATTAAGCTGTTGAGGCATATAATTTAGAATAACTCAAAAACCTGATTTTCTCACAAATAAATTCTAAAAATATTGAGGATCAGTCTCTCAGCTGAACACCCTATAGTTTGTTTCATTGCCCCAGACTTTGTTTCATTGCACCATGATTGCTTTTATACTCTCTCCTTCTCTTTTGATAACAATCAGAGCACTAATTGTTTCTACCTTTTACCTCACGGCTCATTCTCTGCCCGCCAACGCCCTCAGAGGCAGCTCTCCCACTCACAGCACATGACTGAAGTGTTTCTCATGAATTGGAAATCTAAAGGCAAAGTAAACAAGCTGCCAGGATACCTTCATCTGTGTCACTGACCCTCTCAAATTAAAGGGGAAGCACTAAGACGGTGGTTCTGGAGGAGGCACCGACAGTACCCTCGACCTTGAAGACTGAAGGATACAGAGAAGGACTCCTGAACTCTTCGGAGTCAGGAGCTCTTGAGCTTTCTGCTCATTCATTTTGGTCAACATTGTTGAAGAGTATCTGAGTATCTGTTACACCTGACTCAGTGCTTTATAATGATGCCTGCTGACTGAAGGAGGCTGTTATTAGTTTTCAGACAACAATGGATGCTCCCTTATCATCCACAAATACTAGGTAGTCAAAAAAATACAGGTTAGCTAAGTCTTTATTAATTATTTAGTGGCAAAACAAAAGTTAGTCATGTTTTTGCAAGCCAAGCTTATCAAGGCTGTGCTGTCTTTAAACCAAGTGTTAAGGTTACAGAAACAGTTACAGAGTGAGTACTCTGTATTTGTTTTTATTTCGGTTTCAGAAGTTGTATTAGAGTGAGCACTCTTACATTCAATAGATGATCTTTGACGTTTTTGTTGTAGCCTTGTCTTGGTCTAAACTTAGCTGTGCAGAGATAAACTGAGCAGACCTCCATGTTGTTAATTCCTATATATAACACTTCAGCCTTGGAGACTTTTTGTCTGTGAGTAAAATATGGTTATGAACTCCAGATCATGCCTGTGTAAGAGTGGGATTTAAGTTTTGTAAGTTTTGTGTCATTTTTGCTAAGATGTACTTCTTCTTTTTTTTTTTTTTGTTTACATGAGTGCTGTAAACTGAAGTATATTTTTTGCTACTTTTCTCTGTAATTTCAATTTTTCAAAAGAATGATTGTTCAACCAAGCTCAGTAAAGTCCAGGAAAAGCAAGCCCTGTGTCTTTTCTGAAGAAGTGAACCCTTTTTAGCTAGCTGTCTAGCTGCAGACTATAGCACACGTGCCGTGAGGACCGCATTAAGGCCTTGTAGGTGCATTCTCAAATTCAAACTAGTTGGTTTCTTTAAGCGCATCTCTTCTCTTTCTGTAACTAACATAAGTCTGAAAATTTGGAGGCCTTTCCTTGAAGGGTCACAGAGACCTCCATGTCATAGCCATTACCTGACTGCTGTTAGGATCCACGATGAAATCCTCAGAGTGATTGTCAGACATCGCAGTGGCGCAGTGGGCCCTGAGTTCCTCCTGGTGCAGGACATGAGGGCCTCTTCCTTTTAGAAGAGGAGGAGTCCACACACACACACACACACACACACACACACACACACACACACACACACACACTCAGTTTTTTCATCCTTTCCTCTGTAGCACCAGAGGCCCCGAGGAGTCCATTGACCCCTCCAGCACCACTGAAGTGGAAGTGACTGATGTAGTAACAGGCGCCGAGAGTCTCTCTGCTGCTAAGTGTTGAGCTCCTGATGCCACCACTCCAAACTGTTAACGTTTAAATGTCCTGCTCCTCTGCGCATCAGACTGCTGAGAGTCAAATAAACCTGATGATAAAAAGGCTTTTGGTGAACTTAAGTATGAGTCTCTTCAGCTCTCCTCAGGTAGCACACTGTTTTCTAATGTATCAGTTTGTTTCGTTACAGCTCCACTAATCTTTCTCTGTGTGATTCACAGCAGATGTGTTGCTCTGCGGAAACAGTTAAAGACCATTGGTCCTGCTTTCGTATTGTAGTAGCATTCTGTGACTGCTGGAAGCTGGAATATGTTGTGATTGCAGCAGCAGCTCATTGTCTCAGTCACTTTTCCCTGCAACAGGCCAAATGTGTGGGCAGATTATCAAAAGAGATGAGAAGAAGGCTGGATTAAAGTATTTTTATAAGTATGATTTGTCTCCTTACAGAACTGACTGAGAAAATGGTCCATGTTCTCAGTAACCTAATAACAGGTTTGGTTTCAGTGGAAGTGCTGATAATACTTTTTGTTTTTAAATGTTGAGTGAGCTAACATAACAGTGAGCTAACGTTAGACATATTGGATTTATTTTTTATTTTAACATCAAAACAGTGCAACAGTCTTATGTAGCCAGGTGGTGAAATAGAAACTGATATTTTTTGTTATATAAACATATGTGGTTTAAAGGCCCAGGAATTTTAAAATACAGATCTTTTTAGTTAAACAGAAGGTGTCTGTCTCAACATATTTGCAGGTAGCTGGAAGATTCACATAAATCTGAAGTTGATTACATCAGATCACCACCATCTGGTTCATCTGGAGTCAATTATAATCATTATAACACTCTGTGACAAAATGATGCAACTGGAGTAAACTGAAATCAGCGTTTAGGATAGCAATCATGTACTCCTGGATTTAAAATTAAATGTAGCATTTTCTCCAGATCTGTCTGTGATCTCCCGCCACTTATTCATGAAACTGATGCACACCTGGTGAGAGCTGCTCCTCCCCTTAGAGAGCTAACACATGTGGTTGGTAACGATCTTAAGGTTTGACTATTATTTTTCCCTGAATGCTAATAACTAATTATGTCGAAGTGCATCTTAAAGCTACATATCAAATTAAAGACAAATAACTGTAGCTGGAGTTTGGTTTCTCACGCCCACGTTGTCACTAATGTGGGATTTCCTTTGTATTCAGATTGAAACATGAGTCATTTTGTGTAAGGTTAACTTTTAGAGTAAATTATTATCATAATTTTTTTTTTTTTTTTATCTAAAAAAAATCTTCATTTTCTGCAGAACCTCTCTGGTTCTCTGACTGTACATTTGTGTGAGCTCTTTCAGCTCTTTTTGCTGTGAAAAAAACTGTTAACAGTGTAGAGCTGTCTGTTGGCCTCAGCTCTGCACCCACTGGTTTAACTTTTTTTTTTTTTTTTCTCTGGCTGAAGGTTTGCTAATGAGTGTAATGACTGTCCACAGCAGGCAGCCTGAGAAAAACCCATCTGAAATTTGTTATGAATAATAAAAGGTACGGGGAAAGAAGGAAGTAGAACATGACTGATGGGGGATTTCGAGACTCATACCTCTCTCAGTCTTTGAGGGGATACATTCAGGAGTATAGCAACAGGGGAGGAAATATTAAAGGTGCTGTGAGGACTTTCTAAGTGATCTTAAAAAAGTCTCACTTCTAGATATATGCCTGATCCTAATCTACAATTTAAAATGAGATTATCAGGTTATTTCTAAATGCTTCTTAGCTTCCCAGGACTGGATTGATTTACGGCACGTTGAAGTCTCTATGACAACACCGCGTCGGCTTTTTACTGTGTCACAGTAAAAAGAGAGATCTGTGCTCTTCTCTTCTGAAAAAAAATTCTTGGATTAATTTTGTAAATATGGTGGACACTGGAGCTGAACTTTCAGACAGAAAAAGGACAGACGAGTGGAAGAAAGCTAAACGGGAAAGTGACAGAGCACGGCCCTAGAGGCTAAAAAAATGAGCTAAAGACTAAGTTACAGTTTGAGCTGTTTGTAATAATAATACATTTGTGCATTTTCGCCCACATGCAGCAGTTATACCGCGGTGATCTGTCTGTCAATAAAACAAAGAGTGAGGTTACTAACATGACATGGGAGCTTACACAGATACGTCTCAGAGCACGGAGCTGTGAGTAGTGAGGAAATAGCTGTCTATGAAACTGCTGTAAGAACTGACAAAGTTTTCTTGTCATGTTTCAAACAACAGCTCTATGTTACTGTTGATAAATACCTTACCTCATCATATTGTATCCAGTAAAAAGTTGTTTTGAACAAAGAAAAGTAGTGTTAAAAAGAAAATCAGATCTCCATTCATTTCCAAAACAAAGACACGCTTTGATAAGAGTCAAATTCAGAAAATGTAAATTTAAACATTGTCTCATTTTTTTTCTTTTTCTTTCTGTCTGGACAGGTGTGCACAGGGGGACGTGGTCACACACACAGCGTGGCTGAACAGGTCCAGTATTCTGTATGCTGGTGAGGAGAAATGGTCGGTGGATCAGAGAGTCAGTCTGGTGACCCTAAATCAGGAGGAGTTCACCATCAAAATCGAAAATGTGGAGATGACAGACGAGGGACAGTACGTCTGTGCAGTCCAGACGAGCAGTCGACCGAGAACCACCACAGTCAGCGTCCTTGTACAAGGTAATGTTTCAATCACCACCGACATGAGAAATTCATCAGAGCAGCAGTGGGAGTTTCAGAGGCTACCATTGATTTTCAAACCCACAAAACTGACCATGTTTTTTTTTTTTTACATTTATACCAAATGCCTAAAAAGTGAGATGAAGTGTTTTTATCTGTGCGGGAGTCTTAACTGTACAGTTCTGTTATTTCCAAACACCAGCACAGGAGGGCATAAGTGAACAAACCACAGAGTAGAAGCAGACGTGCTCTCTTTCTTGAATCTCATTTCCTCATTCACTGCTCCACTGGAGCAATTAGGGACTAAATGTCTTGCTCAGGAAAGGGGAGGAGAGAGGGAGGGGAGCGTGTAGATCACTTTCTACTTTAGGTGCCTTAATGGGAAATACCAGATGTTAAGATGCTTTAGCTAAAATGAAGTATGAAGGTGTGTCTTCATAAAGATGCAGGGCACAGCGGGGTGCTTCGTGCTACACACACCCACAAACACACGCACACACAAACACAGAGTAAAAGGAGGATTTAATGCCAACAATTTGGTATGCAGATGATTCATGTACCATACAGAACAAGATTTACACCTATAATACTAACCATCTGGCCCTCCTTCCCTTTTTTTATGAATAAATGTGTCAAAAATGTCTTTTTCTCAAGAATTTATTTTGTCCTGTTTTAAATAACAAACAAAATATGAAACATTTGAAATTCCAGAAAGTTTTCTCTGTATGAAAATTGTAGATGTTCAGGTGCAAGGGTTTTGAGAGGACAACAAATTAATTTTAACTATAATAAAACAACTCAAGCATTTTTTTTTTGCCTGGACTTTTTTAAATTTCACTGTTATAGCTTTATAAAGTACAGCAACGACCAGCGTTTTTCTCTTGAATGACATTCCTGAAGCAGTTTCTGTCCAGCTGAAGCTGAGTCCAAGTGTGTTTGTAGAGAAATTTGGGTGGTAATTTGAAGAAAAAAAATATAAGAAAAATCAAAGAAAATTAATAAAAAAAAGTAATAATTAAGCAATAACAGCAGTTTGAGACAAATTCAATGAGAAAAAATGCACTAGGTATTGAAAATAATTGAATAGCTAGTGTGTATTTTTAATCCATAACTTATGTCATTATTTATACTACATAGTTTTTAGTTTTTAGTAGAATGTACATAATTATATTACTTTTGCACAATTCAATTTTTGTATGACACTTATGTTAATTTTTGTATTTTGTACTTTCCTATATTTTAACACTTCTGAATGGGAGCAGCTGTAAACCAAAAAGCAATTTCCCGTTGGGGATCAATAAAGTATTTCTGATTCTGATTCTGATTCTGTATAAAGTGTTTCCTTACCTTTATCTACAGCTGCTCTTCTTCCTCCTCTAATCGAGCAGGAACTTTCCTCTTCCTTGTAGATCATCTCCACATTTTTCCTTGATTTTGTTCAGTTCTACTAATACTGTTTATAAAACGACGACAGATTGATTAGATAAAAAGAGAAACTTTGTAAAAACAGATGGACAATGGCAAAAAAAACCAAAACAAAAACAGGTGGGCTGAACACATCAAAACAAGGCAAAAAGAAACTGACACATACAGAAAAAAACACTAATACTGTTATTTACACACCAAAAATTCTGAAAACAAAGAAGACACCCCTTTCTCTAATCCTCTGTCTTTGTCTCTGATCCTCTCTCTCAGCCTGTTACGAATCTCAACACAGCGCGGGCTCCGCTGCCTCTACTGTAACGTGCCGTATATCAGCACAAAGCTGCGCTTCTCAGCTTTTCAGATTTATGTCGACAGCGCAAACAGTCAAAGAGTGAAGGTGTTTAGAGGACTGTGGGTCATTTGTTCAAGAGTTTTTTTTTGTTTTTTTTTTGCAACATGATACCATTCATCCATCTTCTATCCCGCTTATCCTGTTCAGGGTCATGGGTGGCTGTAGTCTATCCCAGCTGTCTTAGCGAGAGGCAGGGTACACCCTGGACTGGTCTCCAGTTAATCACAGGGCTGACACACAGAGACAGACAACCTTTTCACACTCACACTCACACCTTTAGAATCACCAGTTGACCTGATGATCATTTTTGTGGACTCAGGAGGAAGCCATTCCTCACCCAACAACACAAGTAACAATAATTTGTGCTGACTTTTCAGCTCTGGATCAAATATTTATCCAAAACAAGAATTAAAAAGGAGTCAGGTTTTTTTTTTCAAGCCACAAAAAAAAGTTCAGTTTTGTTTGTTTTTTTTCAGTTTATCTGATTTTCTTTCAAAACACAAAAACAAAGTTCAGTTTTGTTTGTTCTCTCAGTTTGTCGAGTTTTTCTTCAATAATAAAAAAAAAGTTCATCATGTTTTTCTTCAGTCATTAAAAAAACGATTCAATATTTTTTTTCTCAGTTTAGTTTTTCCTTCAATAACAAAAAATGAGAATTCAGTAGTTCTTCTTAGTTCAGTTTTTTTCTTTCAATAACCAAGAACAAAACAAAACAAAGCAAAAACTCACTTCCCAACATTTATCTCAGTTCTATTCAGTTCCTCCTACTCACAGAACCAAGGGGAGAGAGGGGGCGGGGCAGAGAGCTGGTCAGGCAGACTGTGTCTGTCAGTTTGAAAAGCTGTGCAGCAGCAGCAGCAACAGAGCAGCTTCCAGCATCCTGTTTCTTCACGGAAGCTTGTTTTCCCCGGTTGGTGGGTTTGATCTGTTGAGATTGTCCAGATCGTCCAAGGGCTTCAACTTCCCCGACTTTTTTTGGTCCCCTGCTGCTAGTTGCCATACTACGGAGGAAGACTTCTGCAGAGCCAACCGTTATACCCCAGCAACACGTCCTGCCTTTTTTTCTTTTACATTTTATTCATTTTTTTTTCTGACATTTGAACCTTTCAGACTGACCTCTGCTGGATTTACCTGAGTACACTACAAGAGTGATCAAAGTGGTTAAACAGTGATTCCTCTGAGTTATTAGGGGGAAAAAAAAGAAAAGCGTATGTCAAACATTATTATAACTAATACTTTAAAACAGCTTTTGTGCTATGACAGACAAAACACAAAATAACTCAACTCAAACTTAATACAATCCCAAACTCCCAAAACGAAAATCATCATTTCAGCATGTCTCGTGAAGATGTCTTAGAAATGTTTTTTTTTGTTTGTTTGTTTTTGTTTTTTTGTTTTTTTTCTTGTGTGTGTGTGTGTGTGTGTGTGTGTGTGTGTGTGTGTGTGTGTGTGTGTGTGTTAGGGCTGCCACATATGATTATTTTGATAATCAACTAGTCATTGATTATTTTTTGCGATTAGTCGACTATTCGGATCATACATAAATTGCAGCTTATTGCACCAGCATACAGCTAACATCATTAGCTTCCAGCTTCAAGTGTTTAAGGTATGTACTAACTAAAAATGAAGACAGTTAATATCATAGTTCATTCAGCTTTTAATGAACTTTGCAGCTTGTAGCAGCATTTCTGACATTTTTTTAATGTACCAATTTTCTATTCAAACATGACATCGCTATTAAGTAGTTAGCTCCCTGTTGACGTTGGCAGCCAACTAGCCAATTAGCTTACTGAGATTGTCATTCTTGGTCAGAAAATAAATCAGCCACGGCGTGCTGTCTTTTCAGATGCTCGTGCATCGCCGTCGTACTGTCATGGAAGGACATTTCTGCTTTGCAGATTTTGCATTGCACACTTTTCTCCTTTATTTTGGAAAAATGCTCCCAAACTTTCAAGCTCTGTTGTCGGCTAGCCATGATACTGTTGGGCATAACTTTTCCGGTGACATCATGGGTTACCCTGGTTACCACTTCTGCGCGTTTGCGTCAAGGACAGAACGGCAGACGAGACAGGTGAAAGTACAGCGGCAGTTTTGAGGGAAAAATAAAGTTTAAAAAAATATTAAAACGACGACGTCGATTATTAAATAAGTCGCAGACGAATTTGATCGTCAACGTCATCGTGACTAGTTGACTAATCTTGGCAGCCCTAGTGTGTGTGTGTGTGTGTGTGTTTTGAACAGTTTACAGACTGATGCAGGGATTTGTACAACATTAATATGAGGAGGTTTGAAAACCTGCCCGTTAACGTTATCTCTGTATATCCATGTTTAAAATGTGGTGAAGCGGAACACCTGCTCTTTAAGCACTCTGATAAATGCACGGCACTTATGAAGCTCTTTTCTGCTTTGCCTCCACACATTTTGCTCTAACAGCCTTCTAAATTAACCAACAGCTCTAATGACCTGATCAGAGAAACTCAAGCACAGTAATGGAAAGTTGTGAGACTGAAATGAACACTCTGTCCTAAAGAGAGCTCATTATATAGGTCTGACTCTCCTTCCTTTCTGTAGAATGTTTGATCAGAGGCTCTTGGTGGCCCTCCAGCAGGAGCATTTAATCTCTGGAAGAATGCCTGAACACGACAAGTTATCAGATATAAATTTACTGTGGAAATAAAATGATCTCAGTATATTTATTGCTGTAGTTTAGAGTCTTAGACTTTCTCATGCCCAACTCTTCCAACATAACTTCAGTTTATGTCACTTGTAAGCGTTTGTAAGAGTTTTAACCAAAGAATGATCTTTTTTTTTTCCCCTCCTGGACTTATTCAAACAATTTTCACCAAAACTGTTTTTTTGGCAGCTGAAGATCACTGTGATTAAAAAAAAAACAACAACTCTGAATTATGTTTACATTAACATTTTCTGTTAAGGTCACCACAACTCAAGTATATCCAGTAACATCTCCCTAGACTACATTTGGACTGTGCAGAGGCTAAAGCTCTGTACATTCTGCAGGAACTCTTATTGCTGATGGCTGTAAGAGGACACAAGACGAGATTAAAGTTATGAAATGTTACACGAAAGACAAAAGTTGAGGCATAAAAATAGTTCAGATTTCAGTATGAGAAATATTAGTGGCTAAAGAATGTTGTTTACAAGTCAAAATTGCCTGAAAAACAATATTGATCCTGATCCTGCCATAAAAAAAACATCCTGATCGTTTCCTTATATCCCCACCCAATGGATAAGATACATAACATGTTAGCATCTTACTCACAACACTGTGTGTGAGTTTGACACACAGTTAAAGGCTACAACAGCAAAGATTTCCCCCCTCACTGTTTCCTTTGTCCCCTGGAGGAAAAGCTGGTTGAATGATGCAGATGAGGAGCCGTTGAGGCCACAGTACAATATGTGGAGTCACTGTATCAGCTTCTGCCGCTCCACCAAACAAAACAGGGAATTGAGAATTTGCCACCTGACTGAAGCCCATCTCTCAGTCCTGCAGTGTTGTGGCAGGTGCTGCAGAAAAGAGGCCTTCAGGGGACTCTGAAACAGCTTCTCCTTTTAGAGCCCACACGGAGAGCCGGTTTATCTGAACAGCCGTTCACTGTATTGGAGAATGTTTGCCTTTAAAAAGGAGACCTCCAGGATGACCGTTTTTGGTGTGTTGGTTTAGTTAAAACCTGGGTCAAGAGCAGGGGATTTAAAAAGTTCTTCAGAGATGAGGAGGGAAACTAACCAACCAAAAGAGGGTCAAGACCCTTCAGGGTGTTTTTTTTCTTCTTTTAATCCACGAGTGTCACACTTTAACTCATAAGAAACAACAGTGAGAGTGGATGGTATATTTTAAGATACATCATATTTATTTTTTCAGGGGTTGTGTGATTTTTTTTCATCAGTTGCAAATATTACATGTTCAGAAATACCTTATTAAGTATTATAGTGTGATTTCACGGCATATTACTTATTAAAATTGGGAAAGGGGCCTTTGGGTGCTCTGCACCCTCAGCCGGGAATCTGTTGTGGGATGACCTAAATCTCACTGGGCTGGTGTACTTAAATATTTAAATCTACAATAAAAGACATAGAAGCAGATTCTACAGGATGTCAATTCTTTAGCTCAGCCGTTTGAACAATTGATTTCCTGATATGACTCATAGATGGCTCTGTGTTAATCCATAAAGTTGTGTTTTGTAAATTGTACTTTGTCTCTCTTTGTGTTTCTCCGTAACTTTGTGTGTTTGCTGCTGCATGTCTTGGCCAGGTCTCCCTTGAAAAGAGATTATGGGCACAAAGTGGTAAAATAGGTATTCAGCCAGTTCCCACCTGGACCAATTAATTTCATATGACCTGGTTTCCTGCTGGGAAAATATTCATGCACAAAATTATTTGTTCCATTTCAGTAGTTCAGAAAGTTTTTTTCTTCATCGTAAAGTTTAACAAATCCACGCACTTCAAGGACCTTCACCTCGAACCCAGAACGAGTTGTCTTTGGATCTCCTTCATTGTGAATCTTTGTACACTGTAAAAAAAAAAAAAAAAAAAAAAAAAAAAAAAAAAGTCAAATTTACATCAAAATAGCAACAGCTGTGGTTGCCAGGAATATACTGTGAAAAAAAACAATGGGAAAAACCATAAAACCTAAAAATTGTGATTTATTTGAACAGAACAATACTGTGTAGTAGATTTCAGTACATAACTTGTAGAATGACAGATTAATTTTACAGTACATGTTGTACATGGCACGGACTGACTGTCTTTGCCCTGCTGGTCAGTGGCTGTCTTTGTAGGTCCGTACTATATGGGGCACAACTTTGACTATATCAGGACACAGTTTTTAGTCTTAAATACCATGATGACATTTTATACCATAAAGCTACTTCTACTAAGACTAAGAGTACCAATAATATATGGATTACACACAAACGCACAACCAATATCAAAAATCACTCATTCATTTTATAGACACATGACTTCCTAACATCACTACACTTTAAAACATACAACTGACCGTCAGAAATATACATTTTTCTTCATTATCTTCTCACTTTGAAAACTGATTTCTTTAGAAACGTGACTTTTGCACTTATCCACTGCAGTCTGTTTCTGTTCTGAATGCCCTTAACAAATGTGTGATGAAGAGCGTGCTGGAGATGTGGTGGAAAAGGTCAAATGAGGTTAACTAATTCACACCTGGATGTCCTTTAAGACTTTTTTGCCTTCACACAACACAAAGTTTGTCTACGGCCTTCATAATATTTCATTTTCTTCCAAGTCAGACAGTAATGCAGCTTTAATGTCAATTCCTCTGACAGCTTCATTAAAATAAATGAAGCTGTCAATCACTGAGCTGTTTGTGGGCCTGAAGATCCATTTTTTGGTTTGTTTTCTGAGTCAGTGGAGACGTTCTGTGTGGACTGCATGGTGAAATAATGAGACGGATGTTGATCCAGAGCATGGATGGATCTTTTTATCCCAGCAACAGTGCACTCATTAACCCTGCAGACAGTCCACACTGCTCTGCTTGTCACAGTGACCCATTTAGAAAGTGAACACTCTGTAAAAACTAGATGACCTCAACATAAAACTCCTGTACATTTAGTCTGCTAAGATGACTTTCTGGAGCTGTCTGTGACTCAGCCTAGGGAAGCGTTCAACAATAAGCATGAAGGTTTTTAAAATCTGAGCAAGCTTCATTTTGTCAGCTTGTTTCAGGAAGTAAACTACTTATAAATTTGTGTCACATCCGTCATGACAGTTAAGAATCCCCCTCTCCAGTTACCACATTGTTTAGAAGATTTCAATTTTTATTTTGTTTTATAAGGACATATAACACTGAGCAAGAGAGGATTAGGACATTACTTTACAATAGGTAAAAAAATAAATAAAATGAAACTGAAATTTTAAAGGCAGGTATGGTACACAACAAAGGCATTCAGACAGAGAAAACTTAGGCTATCTTTGTGGTTATAGCAATCCCATTTTTCCCACATTTATCTTCTTTCTCCTTCTGAAGGCGAAGAGCAAACGTCATTTTTTTTCGATACTGCGAACAGAGTTAATGATGTTTTTAAGCAGTTTAATGGTGGGAGGATTCTTCTGCAGCCAGCCTTTTGTAATTACTTATTTGTACTCACAGCCAAGAAAATCTTCAAAAGATACGTGTCACTCTTTCTGAGGCCTTCGGGCATCTTCCCGTAGTACAATAAGATGAAAGAAAATTCAAATGATATTTCTAAAATGTCTGAAATAAGGTGCTTCACACCTCTCCAGAAAGGCTGAACGGATGGACAAGACCAGAAAATGTCAGCCAACGCTGCTCCACACTCCCTCCAGCAAAACATTGTAACCAGCTTAAATTTGGATTTCTGATGAGAGGTAACAAAAAGCAAAAAGTAAACTTCCAACAGAAATATCTCCAGAGAAATAACTGTGGATGAGGATTGAAGCTACATTTCTTCAACTATAACAATGTTCCCCTCTTTTTGCCAACGCTTTCGTATATAAGTTGTTGTATTCTTATTCATAAGTAAAAATTCTTTGAACATTTTACCAATACTACCAATTATAAGCATCAATGAGTAATTATATGACTTTTGATGGTTCTACATATTCAGGAACTCTCACCTCGTTATTTTTCCATCTGTAAATGTCTATAAAAGTCCTCTTTCTCCAGCTTGTATGTCTGATATAGATTTCTAAAACTCTTTAACCTTCCCTTTTTGACAATTAGACAAAACGCAGTGATTCCATGCTTGGTCCATTATTTAAACCTGTGGTCCATCACTTTTGGGAGGAAGCGTGGATGAAACGCAGGCCAACTCAGAAGTCCAGTCTCTCTACGGAGCTGAAATCTCATACCATACCAACACATCGATTCTGTACTTGGTCGGTGATGGATTTCAGTCCTCTAGGGTTTGAATCAAACCAGCGGGACCCTTCCCTTATGTTACTCCCAAATGTGTTATAGTTGACTAAAACTAATGAAATAATAAAACCAAGAGATGAAAACACATTTTCATGAACTTAAATTAAAAAAAAAACAGGCTTTAAAAAGATAATAACTACCTTAATCTGTATTGTGGTTAGGGTTGTAAAATTCTGGGAATTTTTCAAAGTTAGAAATTTTCCATGAAAATTTCCTGAAATTTATTTTAAATGCATTTTCTGGTCATATGCATATATCAATATAAAACATTTCAGTTTGTTATAAGCAAACAAGTCAAAGTCAACTTTATTGTCAAATATGCTACACATGCTCGACATACAGCATAAATTAAATTTCAGTCCTCTCAGACCCACAGTGCAACAGGGTAATAAAATTACAATAACTAAACTAATCTAAACTAAACCAAATAAAGACTACCCTTAAATACTACAATAAACAGTATAAACAGTATAAACAGTATAAACAGTAAACAGAAAACGGTAAACAGACATGAGGTAAACAGTAGTGCAGTGGTGCAAATTCTGGCATGGGTAAAATGAAGTGAACAGGCATGCGGAATGAGGAATATGGGGTAACAAGTCTAATGCAATATTATTAATCAAGATAATAATAAGAAAAAATTCCTGAAAATTTCCCAAATTTCTGAGAAAAAAATTCCCCGTGATTTTCAGGAAAAATTCAGTTAAGTTGATGGCAATGAAACCCTGAAAATTTCCAATAATCTTGAGCTAAAATTCCCATGGAAGTTTTCAGAAAGCTTTCCTGAAATTTCCTGGAAATTTTCCTCCCCTTTGCAACCCTTATTATTCCCATGTAGATTTACAGGAAATTTTTCTGAAATTTACTGGTTATCTTCCACCCCTCTGCAACCCTAATTGTGAGTTTACAAAACTAACTGAAATAAAATAAAATTGTAGTGAATATGTCTTCAGTTTTTGTCTTTGTCCATCTGTTTCGTACATGATTTTAGTGTTTCGGGTGGATGTGAAACGTTTTGGTTTTCTGTCACACCAGTTGGTGCCCACGCACAAGTAAGCACGCATCCACACTTTCCACACACAAATGCACTCTAAAAAGTGCGACCATTGTCTATCAAAAAAAGTAGGGCAACAAAGTGATACTTCATATAGGTGAATAGATTTTAGTGACTTATTTTTATTCAAAACTATTGATTTGATTCAGTAAATTTAAACTCAAGATATCATAAATGTTGATTAAACCCAAGTCAATTTTACTCGGAAAAATGATTAATATTTACTAAATATCTGAAAAAAGTTATTTAGATTAACTTATAATTGGGTGGGATTAATCTAGATTTACTGATAAAAATGATTTAGATTCAATAAATAAAATAAGTCATTTTAACAGTTGTTGGAACCATGAGTGAGAAGGGAACACAGTGGATATGAGAACCTGTTCTACATTACGATGCTGCAGGCTGTCTGTGCTTCATGTGGCTAAACCAACAACCAACTGATCGGCACTCGTCATAAAGTTTTACGCTTTTACTAAAGAAAAAAACAAACAGTAAACAAAACAAACGTGTTGCAGCCAGAGGCTTTCATCTGCGTTTCAGCCAGCCAATCTGCACCGTGCAGAGCACAGCCAGCCAGCCGATCCGTGCCATGTGGAGCACAGGCAGTCTCATATCCACTTGGTTCCCTCCTCACTCACAGTTGCAATATTTGTTAAAATTATTAGTTTGAATTCACTTCATTAAATCAATCGTTTTTAGTCGAGGTAAGTAATTTAAATCTATTCAATTTTATTAAGTGTCACTTTGTTGCCTTAATTCTTTTAAGTAGACAGTGGTCACACTTTTCTGAGTGTGGGGCTCTCCCTTAAAGAGCCCCATTTGGGATTACTTTGAATATAACTGTGTCCCTGGCAGGAGCAGGTGCCTTGCAGTTGAAGGTGATAAAGTATGCAGGGTGTTACTCAAGGGGAAAAATCTCACTCACCTTAAAGTCCATTTGAAAAGCTCACACAGGGAGGCTAACTTAGGTTACCTCGTCAATGTGAGGAAGAGTGCCTAGCCCCCTCCCCCTGAAACAAGCTAATCCCTGGCCAAGCAGAACGATGGAGCACAAGACAACACTGATGCAGAGCTTTCTTGTTTTATGAGGACAGCTGTTCATCTGTCCTCTGCGAAAGCATTTTTGAAAATGGTTTGATTTTTTTTTGTTTTTATTACACAATGCTCTGACAATTTTGAATCTCACTACTGACAACTATCCAAGACAAAAAAGTCTTCAAACTAATAAAAACCAAACTAAAGTTAAGCATAAAACAGAAAAAAACAAACAAAAAAAAATTAAATAGAAATAGAGGGAAAGGCAAAACTATAATAACCTTTGTCACGCCCCACTCTCACCCTGTTTCCTGCTCTATCCACTTTTCTTTTCTCTCTGAATAAAGGATTACAATTTGGAGTCCTTTCAGTCCCAGAGTAAAAATACTTTCCATTCCGATATAGAGGCTCAAGACCGATTTGTAGTACTTCAACACAGTGCAGAGTAATAAAAATGTAAGCCTTTGTTAAATGAATACACATGCAGAACTGAGAGAAACCTTATGTTATAGTTGCACCATCCTCCGTTGATCGGTAAATGATATGTGTGAGTCTCTGGAAAGTATGTACAGTGTGTGACAGAGGGACAGCTTTGTCTTCCTGCTCATGTTGTCAGCCCTGATCCGAGGCATGCACACAAAGCCCTGCAGAAGTTTATTATGTGAAAACTAAACACTCTGTAATTAGTTCTCATCTTTCACAGACTTTCAGGTGAGTGTGTTTTGATAAAATAGTGATGCAGATCCATTTGAAGTGGAAGAATGTAAATGCCAGTACTTGAGCCTCTTAAAAGTTGTTTGCAGCATCACACATGGAGATGGAAGTTGTATTTAGGTGATGGGAAGGCCTGTGGACTCACACCTACGGACCAATTTAGAATCACCAGTTAACCTGATGAGCATGTTTTTGGACTGTGGGAGGAAGCTGGAGTACCCAGAGTGAACCCACGGGGAGAACGTGCAAACTCCATACAGAAAGGCCACTGGGCAAACCAGGATTCAAACTTGTGACCCTCTTGCTGTGAGGCTTAAGCGCAAACCATTATACCAACGTGCAGCCCCCAATATAGTAAGAGTTACTTAGAAAATGAAATGTGCACATTAAGCATAACATAAAGGTAAAAAGTCTTCTGAAAGGAGCGAGGCATGTTGTCCATCAGAGACGGCAGCTTGGCCATCATAATCCTGTCCTGTCCACAGGGTCCAGAGGGTAGCCCAGGACTGAGCTGGTCTTCTTCACCTGTCTATTCAGTCTCCTCCTTGTCCTGTCCACCCACAGAAGGGGAAGTCCTTCCAATGTGACGCTGGTGGTTGGTGTCTGGTGTTAGCTCCGTTAGCCATGTCTCTGTGAATAGCATGATGCTACCCTGCTCTCTGGTGTTCCCTCTGGTGTCTGGTTTGCACCGCTAGCTCGTCCACCATATTGGAGACAGATCTTACATTCCCCATAAAGATGGGTGGAAGGACAGGTCATGTCATCTTTTCTTTGCTCGTTGCTAGTTCATCTCAACCTTCTTCACCAGTGACTACATCTAGGTACACACCATATTCCGGTACTTGTCAGAATAATGAAAATACTCTGATTGCTAAGAAGTCATGTAAACACCTTAATCCCACTGTCATAACCCGATTAAGCTCATTTTCTGATAATTAATGACCCCTGGTATATGCCTGTATCAACTTGAATAGTGGGTCATGTAAATGTGTTTGTTTTGTTTTCACTTATGTGCGTGTTCAACATGACAAGAAAAAAGAGACGTTGCACCGTGGGGGGAGAAGGTGACAAACTCATTAAAAATAATGAGAGTTGAATATCAAGGACTACATAGATTGGCGAAAGTATCGCAATAGATATTTTTTAAAAGACTGGGCTACAAACTGAGGTTTAGGAGGTGAATGAGAACGAGAGCTCCAGTCACGCCTTAAAGAAGACGGGATACAAATATTACACAGTATAACAGAAAGGCAAGCATCTTAGACTGTTTGGTGTAAATGTCAATACAGTGTGTGCAAAAGAACGTCTCCACGTCTTGTTATGACGCTACTCCTGCTACGACTATGGTTTATTTGGAATATGTAAATGGGAATGTTCCAGTAGTTCTGCATTCTGCCTTAACCAAAATATGGACCTTAATAAGAATATGGTGTACATGTAAATGTAGTCACTGTCTCCTTTCTGGTGGGCCCATGTTTGATGCTTATCACCTCTTCTGTCTGCAATGCTCAGTGACATTAATGGCCAGATGTGAATGGACACCTAACTTTACTTTGTTCATTTCTTCCAGTTACCCCAGACTTATACGAATCAGATCATGTATACACTTTATAAGGTAACCTGACTGTTCTCTTCACTCCTGCATTGATGTTTGAAGAAGTGGAATATTTTCTTTCCTCATGCACTCTTTCCTTAGATTTTGGGAGATGAAATAACTTAGGGTTACTTCATTGATTGATTGCTGTGGGGTTGTAAAAAAATATATTTGTTAATAGCTCCTGGTCAGCTTGGCCCCTTTGTTGAAAAACCAGCCAGTGAACCAGAACAAAAGCTAGGCTATCAAATGCTTCATCTTTACTATGTAACTTGGTAATTCCAACCAAAGCACCATTTCCTTTTAATCTGCTCTTTTTAGGAACTTTTCATTACTTTACTTTACCATCAGAAAGACCATTTGTTTTCACTCTACTCCCAGATGTGTTTGTCTGCCTCAGTGCGCTGATCAGTTAAATCAGTCTATATATGAGTCACTGGTGTTCTGAATTTTGAAGCACATATGAGTTTTAAAAGATCCCACTTTCTTAACAGTCTTCTATAAATAGCAGGTTCACCAGGACATGCTGAAGAGTTTTGCAGCAGCACAGCTTGTACAGGACTTATCTGGAGCTCAACCTTTTGTTGTTGATCCACAAACAGAGTTTCAGCCTAGGCCTCTTGAACTGCAGCTAAATGAAGCAGGATCGCATTGTGCTTTTGTCATTCATGAAGGGTAAACGAGGATTAAGCAGAAATAAATTATTCATGGATTTGTGTCTTACGAACAGTTCTGATGTGACTAAAACAAGTTGAAGCACTGGTGACACTCTGTTCATACGCTCTAAGTTGATTATCCTGAGATGTCAAAATAGAGATGCGTCCTTGTTTCTTTGAAATGGAAATGACAAAACGCTCCGAAAGATCTGTCAGTGATAGAAAAATAAATAGATAAAGGACTGAGGG
Source organism: Labroides dimidiatus (assembly GCA_030710495.1). Lineage (NCBI taxonomy): Eukaryota > Metazoa > Chordata > Actinopteri > Labriformes > Labridae > Labroides > Labroides dimidiatus. The sequence continues at coordinate 6,650,201 of CM061159.1, forward strand.
AAAAACAGTTCTTATTCAAGAAAATTGAATATGTTTGAGGCGTCAAGGATAATCACTGCAGTCATACAGCCATCATGTTTGTTCCCTGAAAACCTTCATCATGTATATTTTGGAAGACGTGAGTGATGTCTCAATATAAGGTTCATTCAGTATAGCCGAACACATTTTATCCAATTGATCCACTTTATGGAGTTTGAATTGATTCTATCAATCGGTTGAGCCAAAACTTAAAGGCAGGGTTGGTAGCCACGAAAAACTAGCATGAATTTGAATGTAGCATCTCCTCAGGACTCTGTTTAGCCCCCGCCTTCCCACACTTGGAGCGCCTCCAAAATGACGCCCCCACTCACATGCACGAGCCCCACTGATTCGCGAACATGTGATCATGACTGATTCAAAACCAAAGACTCAAACTAATCCACAGAATTAGTTTTTGTTTGCTCTTTTTTATCAGTAGGTAATTTTTCTGACATTCTCCAGCATACTTGGATCCCTCTGAACTTTGCTATGCACACACACACACTCAAAAAAAAAAAAAATATATATATATGTGCACGCCAGCAAAATATACGCACAGCAGGCAGGCAGAACAGCAGGACTGGATTTGATTTCTTTAACAACTTTAACAACTGGATCCCAGGTTTACTCCTGCTGTAGACAGCAGAAATTTTTCGCTTTCTCTTTGAAGAACACATCATGCATTGATTGACATCAGGACATAAAGATAATTTTAACCAGCATAACAAAAAGTCTATCTAAATCTGATTACCAACACTGACTTTAAATGCATAATACAATAACTAATATGGAAAACTTTCTTTCAGTCATCTGTGAAAAGGTATTAAACCTATGTAGCGTTCTCTTCTGCTTAGTTCTTTATTTTATTTTATTTCATTTCATTTTATTGAAAGTTAAACTTTGTTGGATGCTCCAAATTAAATATTGAACAGATCAATGGGGGCTGCTTATGGGGCAATTTAAGAGGGACAGGCAAGTCACTTATGCTGCAGTTGTTTTATTTTAAACTTTTTTCACTTTCACCTTTACCGTGCAAACAAACATCCCAGCTTTGGAGTCCATTTCCGCAGCACTACCACTGCAACCGTGATCAAACTTTCAGCAGCACCATCTCCCCAGTTTGAGCCTTTGAGTCAGTTTAGAATTTGCTAAGAATATTGGATGTTTAGGAATATGATTAATTAATTTATTATTACTAATTAGCCAGCTAATTGATCCAGCAATTTAATGAGATGTGAATGATGTATATGTCTCATTGGGGTTTTGAATTTCAAAATAGTTAGAACCATTACATGACCACACATATATTAGCAGATGAGTAGATACACAATCATGACCCTCTTGTGCGTCCATATGTGGCGCACCTTGGGGTTAGAATATTAAGTTGTGAGTCCAAGTTCTTTGACTAACCTTTTGGCCTCCCATGCTACATCAGCCAAAACAAAGGTGTTTCTGATGTTGTTTATAACAACAGGAACAATGTCAATGTGGTTAGCACTCATCATTTTTAATAATAAACGGAAACAAAACATGCAAAAAGAGCCAAAGTTAGGACAATAGAAGAGTACTGTCATACTGTGTGTTGTAGTTAAACATTAAAAGATTTAAGTTTTACAGTTATGTTTCCAGCCAGCTCTCATGATGTTTTTAAGATGTAGTGTGGACTTAGTCCACGGTGTCCGTCCTTTCTCTCTAGATTTTTACTCCTCTTTGATCCTATTATTAGAGTGTTTCAGGTATTCCTTTGAGTGGTCTTTTAAAAACAAACGCTGTTTTCCACGTCAGACTGTAACCTCTTCTGTTCACCTTGGAGCAGCGCTCTCAGTGGAGTTTATAATACTTTTTGAACAAAGTGCTTTTTATTTCACATCTGTGCTTTGCTTGTTCGAGACAATGCTCTTTGCACTGCTGTTCTACAAACTTTGTCACTGAAATAGATGTTTTTCTCTTTTTTTCTTTCCTGCTTCCACAGTGCTGGGTTGGATTTGTTTAATGCTTTAGAAAATGCTTTCCTTTTTGGCTCAGATGCTAAAATTGTGAACCCAGAGATGAAACAGTTGTTTTTCCCTCTGGAAAGGTCATGTATTATTGGTTGCAGTACACATTTTTTAACCACTTTCTGTAGGATAATACAGTCCTGTCACTTGTATGTTAATGGTTTTGTTCCAAGGGGGTCTTGTCTGCTTCTGTAGCCCACAATGAAAAATGAGTATGTACAAAGTTATTTGGCTAAGAAAGCGATACATTGATCAGGTCTGATACAAAGGGTGGCTGTGGTTCAGTGGTAGAGTCGTGGTCTCTCAATCAGAAGGTTGCAGGGTTTGATCCCAGCAGTCACATACCGAACTGTCCTTGAGAAAGACACTGAACCCCAATAACTTCCAGTGTTAGTCAGTGTTGAGTGGATGGGTATGAATGTGTTAGATAGAACTGATGGTTCCCTACAATAAGAATCTGCCATCAGTAAGAAAATGTGATGTGGATGGGTGAAAGGGAGTACAAGTGTACTGGGCTTTGAGTGGTCAGAAAGCGCTGTGTAAGTACTGCGCCATTTACCATTTCGGCTTAGAGTTGTTGTTTTTTTTTTCTCTCAATTTAAATGTTTTGGCTTTGATCTCTCATCCTGCTGTCCACATGGTGAAAGGTCCTTGCACCCCATTACTGTGAAATCACTGTGTGAATGTTTGTACTGTCAGAGCATTCCTCAGCAGCCTCTGCCCTTGGTGCATGAATGTAGTATGAACTGGTGAATGGGACTAACAGTGTAGCGCACTTTTAGTGGCCTGAATACCAGAGAAAGGGCTTTATAAACCCTGTCCATTTACCATTAACCATTAGTCATACAGACAATGTCGTTGAAGGACAGCAGCATACCGTCTATACTGCCTACCATTTCGTTCTTATCTCAGATCTTTTGAAAACACCACCAGCATTTGCTTTCACAAATGACACATCTTGTGTTCTGTCAAATTCTTTCATCAGAAAGGATGTCTCTGTGTGTGAATGGAACTGTCAGTTATTTTTAAATGACCAAAATCAGAGTTATGTCCAATCAATCAATCAATCAATCAGTCTTTATTTATATAGCGCCAATTCATAACAAACGTTATCTCAAGACGCTTTCCAAGCGTTAACAGGTCTAGACCTGTAAATGGTAATAAAATTTTATTAACAGAAACCCAACATCAAGACAAGATAAGAAGTCTTATCTCATCTTAACCCACCATGAGTACAGCACTTTGCAATATTTAGCAAGTTACAATGGCAAGGAAAAACTTCCCTTTAACGGGCAGAAACCTCGGACAGAACCCGACTCATGTTAGACAGACATCCGCCTCGACTGTGTTGGGATTAGAGAGAGAGAAGGGGGGGAGGGGGGAGGGGCAGAGAGACAAAGACACAGGGAGACATAAACACAGAGTCCATATTTCTGTGTTGTAGAGATGATCACGGAGAAACTGTAACTGTAGGAAGCCGTAGCAGCTGGAGTCTGGCAGGTCCATGGCAGCAGGCCGTCCACAGCAACAATCTGAAGGAACCTAACAGACAAACTCAGAGACTCCCAGAGAGATCCATGGTTAATAACTTTAATGTCCAGGTTTTCACCACTCAGAGTATATAAATTATGTAGTGGAGACATGATAATAGGCGAGTGATAATATAGTACACAGTTTTTGAAGAATAGCAGGAACTCATTTGAAGGACTGAAACACACCACTTCACAGAGAACTCTGGCAAAATGTAACAAGGCTGAAAAAATGGGTCAAAAGGTAACAAAAACCACAGGAAGCCCAGCTTGAAACTCACTTGTGCAAGAAAACTCGCAATAAGTAGCTGGATATCAAAGTGAGGCTCCAGGGAACACCCTCGACGAGACAGGACGAACAGACGCAGGACAAAGAAAGACAGAGAGTACTTATACACAAGGTAATGAGGCACTGGTGGAAACAGTGAGACCAGGAATGACAATTACAAGAGAAACACATTAGAATAGAATAAAATAGAATAGTCACAGCACAGCAGCAAACAAAAAAGTAAGAGTGTGTCTGGTGCAAAAATGTCCATCAGAAAATAGATTACGACAGCTTGGCCATGACTCTCCTGTCAGCCACCACCTCCACAGGGCTCAGGACTGAGCTGGCCTTCTCCACCCGTCTGTTCAGTCTCTCTGCTCACAGCAGGTGAAATCCTTCAAATGTAGCGTTCATATCCAGTGACGGAACCAAAAAGTGTGGATTTCACAAATATGCCAATTCAAAAATCTCCAAAACCTTTTCAGACATGAAAATGGAGTTTGTCTTAAGAAAAAAAAAACAGACTTTCAATTACTGGATAATCATTTTCTCTATATGATCTCAATCAGCAGTCCAAACACACACATATTAGTTACATTAAATTAGATGACACTAGCATGATTTGGAGTCCGGCCAACTGCGATAGACGTGAGTAAGTTTTCCCCCGATAAAGACAGAGGTGAAGCAAACTGTATATCCATTTTGACTCTCAAGTCAGGTTCCTCTGTAGGGTGTAAAAGTCATTCGATTGTAGAGTCATGCTGTCTGAATGGTTGTTACAAACCAACGTGAGCCTGGGGTGAAAGAGAAACTTACCTTCAGTCTCTGCGCGGGAGGGTCAGTCAGTCTCTGAGTGTCACAGATTCCAGCCATTTGCACGGATTTTACCATCACTTGGAGGAACATACATCACCGTCTGTGTTTGTTTGAAGCAAAGCTCTGTAACAAAAAGCTTTATTTTCCACAGGGGATTAAAAACTGCTCTCACAAAGCAGAGTGAATTAAACATGACAGTGACTCCATTTTCATACACATAATTTCCCTTTATTGATTTGCATGCTGCGGAAGATAATATTGAGTTTACACGGTTTAAAACTAATTCTGTTTTGTTCCTATCTCTGGGTGTTTGGGTGAAGTGCCTGCATTATTCAATAAAAGCTGTTTTTTTCTGAGTCAGAGGGGGAAAAAAAGGAGCGAGGATTGTCTCATGTTTGGCACTTTCTTTTGTCAGTTAACTGCGTTGCTTAATCGTGAATAATTCCACCTCTTCACATTACAAACAGTGATAACTGATTCTTCACGTCCAATAGGGCATGAAAATGTTAGTGTGTGCAGCAGAATGCCAAAACAGAGCGGGTGCTGCAAACCTTTGCCCAGAGGAACAGGCTCCTGAAACTCTGTAGCTGCCTCTCCATCAGTTACTCAACACGTGAGCAGCACACTAAAGGTGCAGTCCGTGTGAACATTTAAACTTCCCTCAGGGCATTGGATATAAAAACACATACACTCAGAAAAGTGTGACCATTGTCTACTTAAAAAATTCAGGCAACAAAGTGACACTTAAAACAACTAAATATATTTTAATTACTTACCTTGATTAAAAACTATTGATTTAATTAAGTAAATATAAACTAATAATTTTAATAAATGTTGCAACCGTGAGTGAGGAGGGAACAAAGTGCTGGTGTACATTTACATGATATACAAAGGGCTAAGGACTGTCTGTGCTCTTCATCCGTCCACGTCTTCCTCGGCCATCAATACATTTCATGTCAATCTGGAAAACATTAAACACTTTAAAAATGATAAGGTACATGATCTGTGCCGTGGAGCACAGCCAGCCAATCTGGAAAACGCTGAAGAAAGCCTCCGGCTTAAATGCATTCATTTTGTTTGCTACTCATTTTTTTCTGTAATAAAAAGTGTAAAACTTTATGAAGAGTGCCGATCGGTTGTTTTTTGGTTTAGCCACGTGAAGCACAGACAGCCAGACTGTGCCTTGTGGAGCACAGTCAGCCTGCACCCCAAACGCAGCATCTTAATGTAGAACAGGTTCTCATATCCACTGTGTTCCCTTCTCACTCATGGTTACAACAACTGTTAAAATGACTTATTTTATTTATTGAATCTAAATCATTTTTATCAGTAAATCTTAATTAAAGGGCAGCACGGTGGTGCAGCTGTTAGTGTTGTTGCCTCACAGCAAGAAGGTCGCCTGTTCGATTCCCAGTTCAGGCACAGTGGCCTTTCTGTGTGGAGTTTGTATGTTCTCCCCGTGCATGCATGGGTTCTCTCTGGGTACTCCAGCTTCCTCCCACAGCTCAAAAACATGCTCATCAGGTTAATTAGTGATTCTAAATTGTCCATAGGTGTGAGCATGAGAGTGAAGCTTGTCTGTCTCTGTTTGCCCTGCAATTGACTGGAGACCAGTCCAGGGTTTACCCCGCCTCTCATCCACAGCTTGGATAGGCTCCAGCCACCCGTGACCCTGAACAGGAGAAGCGGTATAGAAAATGAATGAATAAATCAATAGTTTTTAATTTAAAAAAATTAATTAAAAACTATTCACTTATATCAAGTGTCACTTTGTTGCCTTATTTTTTTAAGTAGACAATGGTCACAGTTTTTAGAGTGTACTGACAGAGAAGCTCTTATCAGTTCTGATCAGTTTTATGTTTTTTTTTTTGTTTTCTAAGTTGTGAGGTAAGAATGTCCTACTCCTGCATCAAGTTATCTGATTTGTGATTTAATGTATTTTGATCTGTAAGGGAAGCATGAAGATGGTTTTTTTTGTACTGCAACAACTGAATTATTCTTACAATGTATTACTTAACAATTTAGAATTAGGAGTTAGGATTGATAAGTTTTATGAAATCTGACCTCAGGATCAGGGACATCATCTCTGAAATGCTTCTCTGACTTGTGGAGCACATCACCTCACTGATGTATTGAACTGACTGCGTTTGTAACTGCAATGTGTAAAATACTCACTCCTTTATGTCAGAACTCTGCTCCCCTGGAAATTGTGAACAGTTTATGTCTGAAAACTGTAGAATAAAAAGACCCTTAAATCACTTTACACGTTTCATTTCCTTTCACAGTTCCGCCAAAAATCGTCAACCTGTCGAGAGACATTATCGTAAATGAAGGCGCCAACGTCACCCTGATGTGCCAGGCCAGTGGTAAACCGGAGCCGTCAATCAGCTGGACGCTCATCTCCCCCTCAGGTAGCTGCTTTGTTTGTTAATCAGCTCATCAACTGCGGCTTCCTCCTCCTCACCTTCCTCCCCTCCATCTGTCCCTGTCTCTCTCTGCCTCGCTCCTCTCACCTCTCGGACTCTTACAGCTCCTCTGTGACTTTGTGTGACCCCCCTTGTGGATTTCTCGCCTCACTTATTACCCATCATTTCATGTTCCCGTATCATCATTACATTGTAATTGTTCACAGGAAAATAAACTGACCCTGTTGTTATTGGACTAATTAATTAGGATAATAGGCTAGATGTAAATGTGGTGGAGGCCATTTGAATGACAGGCTCAATGTAGGGGATGCATTATGAATACACAGTGAGGAGCATTATGAATACATGCAGCCATGCTGCTGCAAGCAGCCCCGAAACCAGGTTAGCTGTATCTTACATTATCACACAGATTTGTTTTTCTTTTTTAATTCTCATTTCATTTTAGGTTTGAAGTAATGGAAGCAGACATTTAAGCATGTAACAGTGCCCAATATATGGTTTATTTTATTTTATATTATTTATTTTATATTATGGAGTTTTTGATGACCTCATGTGGCCGACCTGTGTAAAGGAACCCAGGTGAGAGGCCAGTGCTTTATGATTTTAAGCATCGAGGTGTGCAGAAGATATGTCGGCTTTTATTGCTGATGTTGGATCAGTTTCTTGGAACTTTTGGAAACCATGAACAATACAATAATCAACATTAACATTTATTCCTTCAAACAAAGTTTGGATGATTTTATGTAAGGGTTCATGTCTGGTAAGTGGGTATTTGTGGGGTATAGAACACGGACAGGGTGTTATAAGACCTCGAAACACAGTGGTTCCACTACCTACCTACTTGATACATCTTTAAAATAAGCGAGGATGAGCTGCTATAATCCCTACTGCTCATTGTTTGAGGTTCTTTGTAGGAACCTGAATGTTGTCTTACCTGCTCCTCTGCTGTCTCTAGGACTGATGGACAGGATCCATTATGAAGATGTCCATGTTATCCTGCCTGCTGAATTAACGTGCTAATATTTTAACCACAATGCTTACCGATATGATGCTAACAAAAGCCAATACTTTAACCTCACCTTAGAGCCTATGGCAAGGGTCACCAACCTTTTTGATACTGAGGGCTACTTCATGGGTACTGAGTAGCACAAAGAGCTACTTTTTTAATACAGACTCCTTGAATAACAAACAACAACACCAATGATAGTAAGAAAAAAATGTAATGAGTCTAATCAAGTTTATGTTAATTATTCCTTGCAATGGCTTCCACAAGAATGGGGGCCGGAAATACAGGTTTATATGGACATGCAACATCATTTATTTCTGCTAAACTGTTCCAACATGTGAAAGTGGTATCACGTCTCTTGAGTTTCTTTAGATATTTTTCTTGACAGCTTAGTATGGATGAGCACATTTGTTGCATTTTGTTCAAAATCGCAGTTCTTACACTTTGTTTGATCACTTCCAACATTTTTTGAGGAAATCATTAACTGTCGTATCTTCTGACTGAATTCTGTTTGTAAGCACCACTTTTACGCCCGCTTCAGCAAAGAGTGACGGGGGTTTGGGATGCACCGATCCAACTTTTCTGGTCCTGATACCAATACCTGTACCTGGGCTTTGGGTATTGACTGATACCAATCCCAATCTGGTACCAGTGTTAAAATAATAACCTGCAGGCCCTACTGTGAGATAAGACTAGTAATGTTTTGGGTGAAAGGCAAAAATGAACACATATGGAATTATTGAAGTTGATATTTATTAAAACTATAAAGTGTTGAAATGTTTACTGGCAGTTTGGTTAAAAAAAAAAAGGTTCAGAAGTTACAGAAATTAATATTCAGTTAGTCAACTTTTACACCCTGTAGACTGGTAATGCAGCAAAAAACAGAGAAAGTGCATCAGAGGGAACATTCAAGTTCAGAACTGTTACACAACTGTTTGTAACCACATACTGTAAACAAAGTGACAAAACAGGGCAAACAACCTTGTTTGATTTTATCATAATTTAACCTTAGTGTCAAGTTCTCTAAGTGATGACAAAAAAAATTCTAGTGAAAAATATGGGAGTGCCGGATAAAAAAAGGCTCAGAGCTAGTTGCCTGGATCGGCACCATGGATTGCCATTTCCTACCAATACCCGATCCAGCTTTGAGGGGCCCAATCCAGCCGATACCCGATGGCAGAATCAGGATTGGTGCATCCCTGATGGGGGTTTCACATGTACTTTCAAGGTCAGTTAATTTACATTTACAATTTACAATTTAAAAAAAGATATTAATTAGTCATTTTAAGATCTGCATTGATACAGGTGTTTTTGATTTATAAAGTAAGGCAACTAAAATTTTTAGATGGAGCTCCATGGTTACAAGTGCTTTTCTTTAGAACATCCCACAAAGGCACCACACGTGGTCTGTGCAGACAACCTGGTGCCTGTGGGCACCCTGTTAGCTACCCGTGTTCTTTAGCATCAACAAACAGAAGTTAAACTCTCTGAACTCTTCTCTTTGTTTGACATGGTGTGATCAGTCTGCCTCTGGTATTACTAATTTTAGTGAAGATGGTTTTGACCAATCACCATCAAGCAAACACTGTGACAAGATCAGTAAGAAAGCCGGTTAATAAACTCAGATAATTTGTTACTCATCCAAGCAGAGTGGTTATAAGAGAAGCTATAAAGGCTGCAGCTTGTTGATAAGTCAGTTTCCATTCAGTGGTTAATAAAATGAAAGAAAGGCTGAATAACAGAGATTGTGATACGTATTTCATTCAGACAGCTCAGACCCACACAACTCATATTTTTAATGCTCTGCAGCAGCTGAACAATTTGATTCTTGGCTCAAACTTCATCTCTTCATGCAGATTTTTATGCAGCAGAAACAATTGATAAGTGGGAGAGTTTGATGTTTCAGGACTGTGACTCATGGAATACAGAGACATTGATGAGATTTAGGAGTGTTGACTTGGTGAACTGTAAAAAAAAAAAAAGGTTGAGAGAACTCAAAATTGTAAGGCAACAAACTTCAGCAAAATTTTGAGTTCAGCTCATAAACTTAACCTTCTGAGTTATTTAGTTAGCTTAACCCAAAATTTTAATGTGTCTTTACTCAATTGGAAGTTGCACAAACTCATGTTTTCACGTTGTATTAACTGAGTTATTGCAACTTCCAGTTGAGTAAAGACAAATTAAAACTTTAATTTAGTTTAAAACTCAAAAGGTTAAGTTTATGAGCTTAACTCAAAATTTTGCTGAACTTGTTTTGCCTTACAATTTTGAGTTCTCTCAACTTTTCTTTTTTTACAGTGTGAAACAAGGCGAGGCCTGGAGGGATGCTAACTCTTGTCTTGGTAACAAATGGAGGAGAGATTATTTACTTAAAAGGCTTTTCTTCCAGACCCACTGATCCTTTTTCTGGCCCATCACTGGCCTATAACCACAGTTCTGAATGATTGGAGGCCAAATACCTCCATCTGCTAATAACCCACGGTGCTGTCCAAAGTGCTGAAATAATCCTTTAATCTTAGTCCCCTCAGTCAGCTTTCTCTTGTAACTGTTAAATTCTCCAATCTATTCTAACCAGGGCTGTGGGAAATGAAACAAGAGTTACTGCTTTGGAGGTGCCAAGCTAAAAAAGTTAACAACCTCCAGAGAATCAAAGAGTTTTTCAAATGACTCATCTTTTCTTTTGTCTCTAGCTCATGGAACCACAGAGTGATTTTAACTGTCTGGAAAAAAAAAAAAAAAAAAAAAAACTTTTCCTTACAATTACCCCCAGGACTTCTGTAAACCAATAACCAAAGAAAAAAATATGCTATATTTGAAACATCTGTTAAATTCAAAGAATTAAATGTGTCAGGTTCAATGAAAACTCAAGGAAACAGCTAGACAGGTGAGAAGGTCCAAAGCATACAGATGAAGGCTAAGCTGGGGCATTGAAATTTCATTTAAAAAATGCAACTGAAGGACAAGGCTCAGTGGGTAGGTCCGAAAGGAAGCGGAAAATACTATCATGGAAAAAAAAGAGAATAAAAAGAAAAATGAAAGAAAAAAAAAAGGATAGACGGCAAATGTAGGGAGGGGAAAAGAGCAGAAAAATGTGGCGAGATAAAAAAAAAAGTGGAGAGATAAGACAAAGCTAAAAAACGAAGAATAATTAAACCAAGAAGTGAAAGAAATAAAACATAAATATAACAGAGATGACCGTTTTGTTGATGGTGTTTGGATTTATCGCCCAGCTGTTTTATATATTATTATTCTGTTTTCTCTGCACACTGATGGAGGGGAGCCCCTTTGTGGACTGTGATCATCTTTAATTCTTCTAATATGAAATGAATGAATTATCAAATTGTGGTTTATGAAGCACTTCTTTTGGAGTGATATACAGTTTCGAACAAACCGTTGATGTTCAAAAGTTGGAGGCTAGACTTTTGTTTTCCTCTCTGTGTACTTCATCCTCAGACAAAAATTTGATTCAGCATCTCACACAGAAAGAGGTCATGAGGTCAAATACTGACCCTAAAGGCTGTAGTCTTGATAACTGAACAATAACTTACTAAAATCAAAGTAAATTAATGATATTATTTTGCCTTTGCTATTCAGGTTCATTTTTCATAAAAGGGGGGAAAGGTAATGAAAAATCTGCTCTCAGTTGAGTTTTGGTGAAGGCACTCTGTTGTCTCCGATTTATGAACCTTTGAGAAGAACTGAAGCGAGTCACAGCAGTTTTCACGCCGCAGTCTCTCCTCCAACTTGTATTAAGGTGAGCTGAATTAAATTCCCTTATACCAGATACCCTCAGACACTTTACCAAGAAAAATGGATAGATTAAAGTCTCCAGTCCCTGTTTATAACTCTTTTTACACAGCCTAAGTGAGATTATGTAGTCTACGTGGGTAAGCATGTCAACAGATTCTCCATCAGGAACATAATAACAGGCCAAGGGTAAAGTTGTAACAGGCCTAAGCTGAGGTTGTGACAGGAAGTAGCTCGTTACATAATAAATGCTGCTTTGGTCAAATTCTCATCAACAAAGATTCAGTTTTTTTTAAACACATAAAGGATCCTGAGATAAATCAAGAAGAAAAATGACCACAGATTTAGATCAGTTATAATTCAGAAGTTACTCCGTTTAACCTTGAATAACGTGTGTGTGTGTGTGTCTGTGTGTGTGTGTGTGTGTGTGTGTGAATAGACTGACAGACACATGGATCTTTTTGATGCCTGTACTAAATGATATTTCAAGTGCACTGGTTCGATTTGACAAAGCCTGCTGTGGCACTTTGGCGTAAAAGTGTGATCTATTATTGATCGATCGAGTGGCTGCACACAGGGAGTCAGAGGAGTGTGGACTGCTGACTCGATGAAAGATGATGATGATGCTTTCTGTCTTTTGTGAATTTTGGCTTCCTGCTCAATGAAGGAAAAAAAAGAACCCGAATTTGTGCTTCAGAGACTTTTAGTTCTCAGTGGATTAAATATGGTTGACCTCAAATCTTAAATCTTTATCTTCAGCAGGCTGGGGTTTACGTTCAAGTGAAGGAATCTGAACAAAAGAAGTGAACACACAAAGATAAAAGAAGGAGTCTGTTTGTTTTTTTTTATTTAATTTTTACCTACATTGTTTAAATATTGATCATATTTACTGATACAACATTTGAGTTATGTGGGTGTTGTGCATTCCTTAAGGTTTGTTCTTTTGTTTTTAAACAAATCTCCAATGAAAGCTAAAAAGTGGAAAAAAGGGTCCTAGTCCAGTGTGCCATTGGCCCCTACACCCCACATTTTCTGTCTCAATATTCGTCCTATCAAACGAAGGAGAGACAGACAAAAATATATAAATTAAGAGGAAAATTAAAATAAGCTCTGCAGCACTCTGTAGACATTTACATCTCCTGTGTGAAATGAAAGGGCATTTAACATTTCTAAGTAGATCAACAACTTGTCTCACTGTTTTCCCGAGAAGCCTTTCTAATTGATATTGCAAGAGTCCATCATTCTATTTTAATGACTGTTCTGAATGAAAAACAGGAGCTCAGCCATGAGCTGTATTTCATTATCAAGAAAAAAATAAAGATACAAACAAATTCACCAGAACGGCTGAAAATACTGACTTTAATGCCAGCATGTCAACACACACAGACACCACTGATCGTGAAAGTGCTTCAAGAATTCAACGTGTTAATTTATTCTGCTGTTATATTGCTTGGGAATAGCTGTGCCAAGAGTAAAATAGAAATGATGATGCCTGATTAGTAAAGATTACTGCACCTGAGAAAGGTTTAAAAGAGAGAGAGTATTTTTACTCTTAATTAGGCAAACAGTGAATGAGAGGAGAGCAAGAGGTCTGCGGGGTCATGGAGGGGCGTGGGGCCCACCTAGACAGGTTTCTCTGGAGCTCACTCTCATTAAGTGGATCCTACTGCTGCTTTCACTGCTGCTTAAACTCCCTGTCTCCTGTGGGAACACAGCTGTTTTCCTGTCAGACCTCCTAAAGGTTATGTCTTTTATAGAAATACACTGCCATGGAGGAGGAGATGGAGGGAGCCGAATCCTTTACAAGCCAAACTCTGCAGTTCTTCTGCATGACTGTGCTTATGAAATTCGCTTGTGTGTTAAAGTCAGCAATATTTTAAATAAATAGAATTTTAATACATCATGTTTGTAAAAAAAATGCAAATTTTTGTTTTTCTGAGCTTCTCTTTGTTTTTAATCAAACTGTCGAAAAGACAAACTCTGTAAGAGCTCAGGCTGATACCAGTAAGAAACTGAACAGTCCAAGTGTGAAAAACTGAATAATAAAATTTTGTTATCTTACTGTATAGTACAAAATGTTTCTGACCTGAGTTTGGTGGAGTATCGCTACACATCCACACATTAGATACAGCAGCTGTAGAAGTTTCAGAATATGTGTGTGTGTGTGTGTGTGTGTGTGTGTGTGTGTGTGTGTGTGTGTGTGTGTGTGTGTGTGTGTGTGTGTGCGCGCACGCACACAGTTATACTTCTCTCTGAAGTATAACTGAATATAGCGAGTGGGTGGATATGTTCACTACTGACACAGCACTCTGCATGAGCATTCACACCTCTTGAACTTTTCCATATGTTTCGGTGAGACTTGATATAAAATTTGAATTTAAAAAGTCTTCTGCTCATCCAGGTCTCTGTGTATAATGATGGCATGTTTCTGTTTTGGTGATTTTTGGCAAGTGCTGTTGAGTGTTTTCAGCAATACACTTAAAATGCATTGAGCATCCTCATGATACTACCCAAAAGAAGCAAATATAAAGCAGGGAGAAGTGGTCCAAGCTCTAAACCTTGTGGACCTCCATAAAAGTAGCCCTTGATAGATTAGCCCACTGTTATTAAATTGTTTCTTTAGCTACACACACACACACACACACACACACACACACACACACACACACACAAACACACACACACACACACACACACACACACACACACACACACACACACATTTGTTTATATGCTAAAACTATATTGGTTTGTTTGTCGATTCATGGCAACATCATGCAGTTAGACCACTACTGTTTGGGCGGTCATGCTAAAACTCCACTCTGGTTCCAGTCAAAGCCTTGTGTAAGCTACCTGGTTGCAGGCACTAGAAAACTTTTAGTAGCAGTCCTGGCAACCATTACTTTTGCTGGACCCCAACACAACCCTTCATTGGGCCCTCCCTTTCAGGGTATCTCTCATCAACAACTAACCCCCTGTCACTGAATAGCTTTTAGGCCACCATAGCAAGCTTTGTCAAGGACATTTACAAAGCCCTACCTCTGAAACTCAGACAGTATTTTATGTCCTCTTCAGAGGATATGTTGGTCAGATTCAGGAGACTTTTTCTACTGTCCTACAGGACACCCAGCTATTCTTTGCTTTCCCATCATGAGCTGCCCAATGGTTCCTCAGGACTTCTTTTTGTCAAATCAATAGTCCACAGCCTTCTCAGCCACTAGTACATTACAACTGCTTCCAGAGACCTCTGGACTAGCAAGCCCGAAAGGCCTCCTTCAGTGTGATGACCTCCGTCACTGCTGGTGTCCGCCGGTGGGTTCAAAGGATCCAATAGCTTTCTGACCTTAAGCTAAACAGTGAGGACTTAAACATGGTCCCAGGGGTTCCATGTCACCAATCTCCCACAAGATGCATGAGAAATCCATTCAAATTTGAGAGCTGAAACCTCGGCACAAGGGCCTCTACTTTGGGACCCTATCAAAGGCCAAAGCTTCCAGGTCAACATGGGCATGCAAACACCTCCACTACATTAAGGAGCAGTCCCTGGAGTTCAGATTTTCCTATTTTTTTTTTTTTTTTTTTTTATGTTTTTCACACACAGAGACAGACTGAAAGAGATCAAATGTTAAATTGTTTCCTTGTGCATGAGAAGTAGCCAAATGATTGGGGAATTAATTGGATGCTTATAAATATCAAATAAATACAAATTAAAAAAGGTTCATTTTTGATTCTTTTCTTGTTTTGTTTATTTTTTTTACATATTGAAAAGCAAAACATTCTAGTACCTTCATAGCACGCTGGTGCCCTGAGGCAATGCACCAGATTCTGGTGTGTGGGGGATGAGAGGGACAGTTGTGGGTAATCAATGGTACGGGGGGTAATCAATAGATGTCTAGTTTTTGCAGCACTACTGTACTACGAATGAAACAGTGAGGGACCAAAAAGTCTGTTTGATCCACAGGTTAGAAAGCTGTGAAATATTTAAAGTGGATTATAATGCATTGCACTGTATTTAATTTGAATACATTATGTTTTCATTCTTTTCTAAGCCTCCTGAAGAGCAACAAACAGATCCAGAAATAAGTTGTGTCGGAGAATTGCTGAGCATCTGTGAAACACAGTCACTGTTGAAATGTGTTTCTCTGTCTTTGTTTTCTGCACATCATGTTGCTACACAACCACTGTGTCGAAGCTTTTTGTCGAACACTAAGCTGAATGAGCATCTTTATGTAAAACAAGCCAGCAGCTCCATTCCAGGACAGCTTTTATTCTCTGCTCATGTCAGCACATCCCGTGATCAAACTGTGTGCAGTGCCGGGTGGATTCTGTTTATTTATCCGTTTAAAATCAATATCTGAGAAAGCACATTGATATTCATGGTGAAGCTCTTTCTTCACAGGGAACAAAAAGCTGTTATCCAGTTGATATCTGCTGGCGTGTAGTTTAGTGTGGGATGAAAATGTAAACAGCGAGCGTTAGCTTGAAAAGCTATCTTTTTGATTTTGCTCATGAAAGATGAAAGGCAGCAGTGAAACAGGCTTTTTAGAGGGGTATTTTTCACTCAAATTGTTGACGTCTAAAGTCCTGAATGCAAAGTGAATATTTTTTTCTTATCAGTTTCATCATGAGAGCCTGCTTGGAAGGTTTGGTAAAGAGAAATAAAATGCAGAGCAGAAGTGCACAGATGTCAGCCTAACTCAGATGCTGGGCAGCAGAGCAGCGAATGTTCCAGCTCTCACTGAAGTCCCAACTGTGTCCCAGTATCTTCCCACTGCAGAGCGACCATCCTGCAGCCTGAGGACATTCACAGTGAGTCCTGCTACCACAAACACTCCAGGGTGTTGAAAAACAGCAAAATAAATAAATAAAGACCCTGTGTGTCTGTGAGTGTGTGTGTGTGTGTGTGTGTGTGTGTGTGTGTAGACAGAAAGATTGATGATTTCTGGCTGAAGCCGGGGCCCTCACACAGTCGCTTCCCCCCCATCCTAGCCCACTTTTGATAGATAGATGGCTGTAGGGGGCTTGTGGCGGATCAAAAGAGATCCTCGGTATCTCCCACAGACCACACAACCTGACTGCAAAGTTTGTCAGCCCAGGCAGCCAGCTGACGCCCTGGTGCATTAAGGCTGGCCAAATGAACATGTACACGCTTGAATTTGGTCCAGGAGCTATAAAAAGTTTTTTCCTGATTTGCACAGGCCAGGACTCTGGGATAGCTCATTTGAAGTGAGAGATGATGGAGTTGGTGCTTCTGACCTCAAAGACAGTCCAGAAATCTCAATATGGAAAAGCCATCTAAGAGTAGAATTTCTATGTATTTTAAATTTAATTATTATTCTTTTTTTTGCCTGAGGTGCCTACTTCATTTTTTAATTCAATAAAATGAAAGGTTTTCTCTTTTTTTTTAAATCATGAGTATTTGATTTTAATAACAGGCTGTTACCTGATTTTATTCAACCCAGCATAAAAACCTATGAATAATAGTAGGGCTAGTAATTGTCCTCATAGCAGCACGCCCTTCAGCAGGGCCATTTCTAGCATTGTGGGGGCCCTATGCAAGGTGCAGCTTTGGGGGCCCCTAGTCAGTCAGGACAGCAAGGTCACTTGACATGTTTATTTTATTTCAGACAGTTTTCATGAATAAACACTAGAGCATTATGAGCATACAAATCCTAGCCATCTAGCTTTGTCCCAGGCTAGCTGAGCTAGTATCGGGACAAATAATTGACAAACTTGCTAAAAACATGGCTTTACCCCCCACCCCCCATTCATGATCAGATGGCTTACCTTTTATCCTTTGACCATTTGTCATCCTCTGTTTTCTTTTTCGTCCACTTTTCTAGCCTGGTAGGATAAATTTGTTTTGATACCATACTGCTGTTTGTCATTAATATCCCCACTATCAGCAGTGATGTGTAGTTTTTAATCCTTCCCATCGTACCTGTTGATGGCCCACACATCATCAACTGAGGGTAACTTAATTTCTGCCACAAAACACTAGCCACAGATTGTCATAGCATCTTATTTTGTTTTCAGTATGTGAGGGGAAATAAACACGTTAGATAACAGCAGATAAAGACAGGTCATATTATTTGGTGGTTCTTCAGGTGAGGCTGAACAGGCAGCATTGGGGACCCCTAGAGGCTTGGGGGCCCTGTGCATTTGTATAGTCCGCATATAGCAAGAAACGGCCCTGCCCTACAGTTTAACTCAGGCATGTCAAGTGAAGAAAGTGAAGAAAAGGTAATCCTTGGGCGTTTAAATCATGGCAGTGTCTGTATTTTTCTTTACAAACTCAGATGTTTACTGTAAAAACTAAAATATACTTGAACATGCTTTCATGTGAATCCCTGAATATTTAGTTGTATGACCTCTGTTTCTGAGAACTGCTTCACATCCGTGCTGCATGAAGCCGACCAGCTTCTGGCAGGTATTCTAGGACTATTTGACTGTAATCCACAATTTATGCATTTCTGGGTTTTGCATTTTTTGATGTCACCCATGTTTTCTAGTAGACTGAGGTACGGGGATGAGGCTGACAATCTTATATCTTGTTGTTCTGGAACTATGATACTACCCACTTACTGGTGTGTTTATGGACATTGTCTTGTTAAAACACCTGTTTAAAGGCCATTTCCTGTGTGGCAAAGAGCAACACAACATCTTCAAGTGTTTTCATGTATTCAGGCTGAATTATGATCCCTGGTGTAATAGATAGATAGATAGATAGATAGATAGATAGATAGATAGATAGATAGATAGATAGATAGATAGATAGATAGATAGATAGATAGATAGATGGATAGATGGATAGATAAGATAGATAAGATAGTATAAAAAACATCCCCATATCATCATGCTTGCACCACCATGCTTCACTGTCTTCACAGTGAACTGAGACTTGAACTCTGTGTTTGGGGGTCATCAGACTAACTGTCTGTGACTCCTACACCCAAAAAGAAGAATCTTGATCTCATCAGTCCACAGAGTGTTGCACCATTCATTTCTCTTTAGGCCAGTCAATGTGTTTTTTGGCAAATCGTGACCTCTTCAGCATTTTTTTTTTCTTTCTTTTTTTATCACAACGGGACTTTGGGGGGCTTCTTGTCAAAAGCTTGGCTTCACATTCATTTTTAGCTGATCAGCCAGTCATTTTCTGTAGGCTGTTCTCCTGAACAGCACGGACACTTATTCTACTCAAATTTTAAAAAAAAAAAAAAAAAAAAAAAAAAAGCTCTTTAACCAGCATGTACAGAATTAGGTCAAAGTCACAATCTTTTTTTTCACGGAATGGATGACCTCACTAACTAAACTCCACACTGCATTTTGTTGAACACACCCCTTTCAAATGATGATTCAGTTACATAGAATCAGCAGCATGCATGTCATATCCCATGAGTCTTTTGGTTTTCTGTGACTCTACTACACCTTCTAGTAAATTATTTTCCGTACTAAAATTTAATTTCTGCCAAAAACAGTGACTGATCTGGTTAGTGCTGTTGGACTTTTATTATTTTGAACACAACCGTTCCTCTGAGGTATTTTTTTAACCTGTTTATACTGTTTAGAAATGAAAAAAAAAAAACATTGGGGGCAACTGCAGGTAAAACCATGAAACTGCTTCTGCATCCTGTTCATAAAAGTGGGACTGGAGAGATTCGAGGAATTTTAATGGCTTGTTATTATCCTGAACTGATCATAGAATTACATGAAGAGAAAAAAAAGCAAAAACACAAACCAGGCAGAAGAGAAACATGTCTACAGCAGGATCATAACATTTGATGGTGAACTCATAAGGTTTTTATTCACACACATATATATATATATATATATATATATATATATATATATATATATATATATATATATATATATATATATATATATATATATATATATTCCAGCATGTTCTTCCTCGACATCCTTTGATGCTTTAAGCAGGAAGCCACATCTCTCCATCTGCTGTCCATGTGTCCATGTGCAGACAAACACAGACACAACACACAGTGACAATAAATACAGCAGTGTCAGTGTTTGACAGATGATGGAGTGGTAATCTGAACAGCTCCTCTGCTCTGTTTTAATGAATCCACTATCCAGGTTTGCTGTCATCTCCTCTAAATGCTGATAGAAATGTCAGTGTTTGTTTTTCTTTTTCATTATTTAGCATGCAGAGCCAGAAACAGGATTGTGATTCCTACTGCTGCACTCTTCACTCACACACATGCTGCTTCTTCTCCATACATGAAAAACACAAAGACCTGGGGTAAGGGATGCATATCATGAGGATTTTATCAGTACTGATACCAATACAATACTCTTTGTCGATACTGATATTTAACGATACTTATCGATACAACTATATGTAATTTGGTGTGAATAAATATGGGAAAATATGTAATTAATAGATTGATTTTTATAACCATTTTTATTACCACAAGAGGGGGTAACACCAGCAACATCGTGTAACATCTCACAGCAGGGAAGTCTTTTCTCAATGGAGCGGTTGTGTCCTCTCTCTTGCGTTGTGTGATCAATCAGGCAAACACATTGAATCTTTGGCACCAACACGCCGTTTAATCTGATAACAACAGATGAACAAATGGTTTCTCACAGTGTCACATTCAGGTATAAGCTCTAACATTGCTAAAACAAAGAAACAAATAATTGAGCTAACTGTTAGCTACACGAATCATGGTAATCAGAAGCTACCTTTTAGCTAGCAAAACACATGGTGAGCCCAAATGATCCAAAAACACAGAAATAAAATCATAGAAAAGTTGCATAACAATTTCTAAGATTCTTTTAAACATGTAACATGTAAAATTGTTACTTTCATAAAAATAAAACTATCTTATTTTACAGTTTTTTAGCGGAGCTCATCTACATGTGCACTTACCTCAAGGCAGCAAGGTGCAGACTGGCAAAAATACACAGGCTGCACCACTCTAGTCTGCATGGGGTCAACAGAGGGCGCTCACGTCACAAATTCTGCGTGGATGCACAACACAATTCCCATAAAAAAATATGTAAACACATGGCATATAAAAATAAGGACATCATACACCCAGCGAGGGCAAGTGGGATCTTTAACTCCATTACATCAACACACTTTAAACATGAAGTCAACTCATTTTGCAGTGCAAGGTACTGTCGAACAAAGTAGCAGCACACCATGCATACAATGATGCTGAATAATAATAATAAATGTTATTTATAGCACTTTTCAAAAAACAATGTTGTAATCAAAATAAAAACAAACAGTAAAAAGAAATGGGAGAAGTAAAAGAGAAATGTGAGGAGGAAAGTTGGCTTCATTTTCAACCTAACAGGCTGTACGTAGACACGTCTTTGTAAACGGGACAATGTAGAGGAGGAACTCCTCCTGTATTATTTGGTCCTAACAGTTTTTGTTCAGGAAAACCAACATGTTTACTTTATCTGGCAGCAGCCGTGATCTCTGTGGACGGAGTGTGTCCTCAGTGCTTGAGAACACTCTTTCAGATGCCGTTGAAGAGGCCTGGACACAGAGGAAGGTGAAGGACAGCTGTGAGAGTAGAGGTAGTGTGTCTGTCTTCCCCCACCACCAGCGGACAGGGTCATTGGATAGGAGGAAGACCTCTGTAAACTGCCAATTCTTTTCTGAGTCATTCTCTAATTGTTGGTGTCCCTGTGACATTCTTCTCTTCTTTCTCTCGTTCGGCGATGGGAAATGAGGATTCCTGCATTACCAGGCTTGTGGAGGCTACTGCACAGCTCACGTTCCCTAAAGTATAAACTTTATCTACAATTACAGATATAACAGTAACAACATGATGATGATTAATAACCACAAACAAGTCTGCTCACCATGACTTGCTGTTGTTGAAGCAGCGTCAGAGATAAAGCTGGGAAGTTGCACTGAGGAGGCTGCAGCGTTCGCGTTAGCTGCTTGGCTAAATGAGAAGTCACACTTCAGCTTCATTCCATGAGCTCCTTGCAAGTGTTTCATGAAGTAGCTGGTGTTTCCCCCTTGGATGTGACAAATATTCAGTCTTTTTGGTAAAGTGAGCCCACACCTTCAAACGTTTAGCTCTCAAGGCTGACATGATGGCTACAGGCAAGCAGGCGCTATGCCCTCATCTGCTGCAGGCCCAGAAAAAAAACACACTTCTCGATATGCATCCCTACTTGTGGCCTGAGAGATTAGCAGCAGCCATGCTTCTCATTTTTCATGCTACGGATGGGTCAGATCTAACCCACTGTGGCAGCAGATTCTCCGCACTGACAAACTGTTTGAGTGGAAGCAGAGATGCTACTGTATTTCCATCCTTTTTAATGTTTGTTTGCTTAGAAGAGAGACGAGCTATCAAAGAAGGTCTGGCACATAATGAAGTTTCATATGCCGAAGGCTGATAATCAGAGCAAAAATAACTCCATGTTTACTTTGAAATCCTAAAGCGACAGAGACACATAATAAGAGTCGAGCTGCGGTTCAGCAGCAGCCGCTTCCCGTCCTTCATTGTCTTCTCAGACATCGTTTTAAATAAGCTTTCTTTCTCGTTGTTTGTCTGAGTAACAAAAGCTTTGTCGCCTCTTTGACACACTTCACTTTGACTACCTTTCCCCCAGGACAACACTGACAACAGCGCTTCCACTCCCACTCCCTCTTTGAATGCGTATGCTTTCCTTCCTGTTAACAACTCCTATCTGCCATTCTGATTCTGTTTCCTCCTCTCCCGCTGCTCCGAGTCATCAATTTAAACCCTGCTTCACCATATCACCTTGCACTTTGTCCTTAAATGCCTATATCCCTAAAGCATCTGCTTTCCTCTTCTGTGTTTTTCCTCTTTACTCCAAAAGTTAAGTTTCCCCTCGCCTCACACACACATTTATTT
Source organism: Labroides dimidiatus (assembly GCA_030710495.1). Classification (NCBI taxonomy): domain Eukaryota; kingdom Metazoa; phylum Chordata; class Actinopteri; order Labriformes; family Labridae; genus Labroides; species Labroides dimidiatus. The sequence continues at coordinate 6,672,885 of CM061159.1, forward strand.
CAGGGTTGTTGTTTTTTTTTCTTTCCATTTTCGCCCCCATTTCTTCCTGTGCCCTTGAGTTTGAGGATGGCATTTCAGGTTCACAGAAAGGGTACATTATCTCCTGGTGGCCTCTCTCGAGACTTCCTCGTGTCTTTGCTTTCTCCTCCCAGCCACCTTCTCATGTCTGGTCTCAGTGATGTCACTCTGAAGGCCCTGCAGGACACAGAGCTGTCTGCTAATGACTTGTCCATAAACCGGCGGCATCGACTCTTTAACTAACAGATTAGACGCTCCATAATGGAGGTTCAGGAGACGTACTATCTGAGTTAGAAATCGGAAGAATATGTAGAATATCATCGACACGTCTTTGTGAGGATTCAGCCGTTGCTGTTGTTTCTCCATGAAACAGAACGATGATATAATGAGGGCTTCTCTGTGTTTTTCAGAGCTTAGTGTGTTTTGTGCGTTCAGAGGATTTCTGTGAGCCTTTTTGTTTCTGCTGAGACAACATTTGTTCTACTTCTCATCCACATAAAGAGAAACATCAATCTCTGGTGCAGGCTGCAAGTTCTTCACAGTGGTTTCACTCTCAGAGTCGGGCAACTGGCGCTCAGACCGACGGCAGCTCATGAACAGACTCAGTGTGGTAACCCGGAGGGGACAAGCCCACGAGTGAATGATTTATCTGTACTGAAGGAGAATTCTGAGGAAATAAGAGAAATAAAATTATTAAAATACCTCTGACACTTAACTTGTTTTATCAGAGTTGAGCCAGTGAAAATGAGTGAAAATGGACGTGTAAAGAGATTAAACATATGAAGACAGGGAGCCTGTTTGAAAAGATGAATTAAGCCCGTTATATACGCTAAATCTAGGAGAATAACCTTGTTATTTTAGTCTATATCTTGGCTATCAGAAGAGCAGCAGTGGCCTGTACATAAATGGGGAAAACAGAGCATCTGGTGAAGTTTTATTATAAGTTAGTTAATATATATATATATATATATATATATATATATATATATATATATATATATATATATATATATATATATATATATTTATTTATTTATTTATTTATTTATTTATTTATGTATTTGTTTATTTTTTAAACATAATTTAAATCGATTCATGAATTTAATCTCAGAAATTTCAGACTTTATTGTTGTAAATTTACAGACACACACATTGACTTTTTTTTTTTTTTTTTTAACTTGGCCCTAATCCTCTATCGTACCCAACAGTTTCTGTTCACTCAGGTCTTAACCGTCTATGGTATGATGTTGCCTTAAGGCAACATACCCATGTTTGGCCTTTAAAAATCACACAGTAAATCCCAGTTGTTGTGAAATACTTAAAAAAAAAAGGAAAGAAGATCATAAAGTATAAGGCCATGCTGTATCCCTACATTTTGCAGACTTTCTTACAAGGACCTACTCGGTCATTTGTTATATATATATATATATATATATATATATATATATATATATATATATATATATATATATATATATATATATATTATTATTATTATTTATTTATTTTTTTTTTTTTTTTTTTTTTTTCATTTATTTATTTATTTATTTATTTTTCACAGACAGTTGTGTAATGTGCAGTGATAATAGGATGCAATACACATTGATGAGTATCAGTATTCAGTATTTATTTAGATCAGGTCAGTTCTGTTCGGACAACTCATTCATCCCACAAGGGGAAATTCATTTGTAGCCTCCCAGGGTGCATCATGTTTTCAGTCAGTTAACAACATTAACAGATAGATTCAAGATTCTAAGTATTTGTCATGTGCATCATAAAGAAATAATAAATTCTTTCTAGTCGAATATATAAAAAATGGCCAAAGTGAAAATAAATAAATAATAAACAAAAAGTCCAAAAATATAGCAGCTAAAGGTTGTGTGATGTGCAAGTAGAATTTTTAATCTGTGCAAAAATATGAATATAATATGTGCTAATTATGAATGTAACCAATCCAGCATCTCTGGTTGTTACACTCCCGTCAGTTGTGGGATGGCAGCGGGAAAGAAAGAGTTTTTGGGTCTGGGGATCCTGGATTTCACACTTCTGTATCTCTGGACTGAGGGTAGGCGTGTGAACAGTCGTGCTGGGGATGGGTGGGGTCTTTGAGGATGGAAGCAGCTCTGTGGACTCTAGATGCTCTGCAGAGAGGGCAGTCAAATAATTAATCTGTCAAGGAAACAAATTTCATTTTGTTGGTATTCTATTGTTTGATCAGAGCATTTGTTTGTGTTTTAGCTGCTCTTCCAGAAGCACCTAAAGGGTAATATCAGGGGCTGTCCAATGGAGAGGAAGTCCCCTGAAAGACACTGGAGTGAAGCCTATTGTTAAATTGTTCATGTAAAGTTAGATGAAATATGTTCAGACTTCTTGACACATTCATTTCAATACAATGTTTTAGAACAGTGTTGCCTGCAGGCAACATTCAGGCTTGCAGTCTCATTAAAAGAGTTATTTTTACATGTTTTTTTACAGTTTCGATAGCATGCACGGTAACTGTGTTGAGGCCATCAGGGATTATCTGGATAGAAAATGTGTTGAAATAAAAATCAATCACACTTATTATTATTATTATTATTATTATTATTATTATTATTATTATTATTATTATTATTATTATTATTATTATTATTTCTTACTGACCATTATGGCACATTGTTGCTTTTTGTTTGGTCTAATTTATGACAAATAATAATAATAATAATAATAATAATAATAATAATAATAATAATAATAACACTCCAAACTTTTTTTTCCCCCACTGACATCATGATGTGTACCACAGAGGGTTAAATTGTGCTGAGTTATTTACCCAAATGTGCAACTTAAGAAATAAATAAATAAGTAAAGAAGAAGTATGAAGAATTTTACAAAGTGTTAAAACTCTGTCGTTCAAGTTTGTGTCACATAAAGAGAGAGAAACTGTAAATAACCCCTCAGTCATCACATGGCCCTGATGTTGCTGCTCCTCCAGTTTTCCTCCAGGGTTTCCATAAAAGTGCAGTAAAATCTAATTAGTGGAGGAACTCTGTGTTCATGTGAGGCACTGTGCCCTCATTATAGTAAACTGCAGGAAACCTTGCAAGTACGAAAAATTAAATAAATAATAATAAAAAAAGCCCTCCAAACAACAGAAACAACTTTAAAGTAGAAGCAGATGATAAAAAACACAAACGTGGAATGTAGCAAGTCATGAGGGTGGCAGAACTTTATTGAAACTTCATTTTCATTCTTTTCAAACCTGAAAATTTAAAAGTCCAGATTGTAAAAAATGGCTTTTTTAGTGCCATGTGTGTCCAACTGCACACCCACAAAAAATATATCAGCTGTCATGTTTCTAAAACTAATACATAGAATCACCAGTTAACCTGATGAGCATGTTTTTGGACTGTGGGAGGAAGCTGGAGTACCCGGAGAGAACCCACGTATGACACGCGGAGAACATGCAAACTCCACACAAAAGGCCACCGGGTGAACTGGGATTTGAACTGATGACCTTTTTGCTATGAGGCTGCAGCACTAACCATAGCACCACCATATAGCCCATAAATTGTTGATCATTCTGAAAATTATTTCATTCTTTTTAGTTTCACTTTCAAATATACATATTTTTAAATTAAATATGGTAACAAAAATGAAAAAAAATGTCAATTTGTTATTTTTATTTGACATAAATGGAGCCTTTAACTGCCTGAAATAATTTACAGTTATATAAAAAGATTTCTTTTGTGTACTTTTGCATTCTTACAGATGCTAAATTGAGTGGAGATTTTAAATTTGAATATAGTACATACAATAGATTTAAATAAGTTATTATATGGCTCTTTTTTCATTGTTGACAGAATTGAAATACAAAAAAAATAATAAAATGGACAGACATCATTCGTATCCCTTCAGTCTGCACCCTCAGTTGCTGTGTGAAGTGAACCACCAGAAAACCGCTGTCTGATGTGAGGCTTCGTCTTGATTACCTCTCCTCAGAGGATCAGCGTTGGGCTTTAACAAAAACGGTAGAGTCTCTGTTCGACAGGCGTAGAATCCTCTTCTGAGATAAAACCAAGGGAGAAAGGAAGCAGACTGGAACAGGCACACCTCCACAAGTCCTCCAGATACCCCCCGTCAGGTGAGCCGTGTGTCAGCCAGGACTTCTCTCCATAACAACCTTCCCAGGTGCAACTCAGTAATGTGCCTGAACCCAGCAAAGTGAATCTGAGTGCAATTTATTCCTGTCACCTACCAACATCCTGAAAGGAGGCTTGAAGTCAATTACATCCTTTGTTCTTTTTGTTGAGTGCTGTATTAAGTGTCTTTGTCAAGCGTGTCAAATTGATACAAGAAAAAGTAGCAGGGCTGGCATTTCCCTGTTCATATTCTGAAACAGTGAAAAAAAGGAGCAGTATATGAACGTTCTGACGGAGAAAGGTGGGGGCTGAACAAAGCACTAATCACGCAGAGCTGAGACGTCCTCACAGAAATGTCAGAGAGCCCGAGAACAGGTCTGTGTAAGTGTTGGAAGAAACAACAAAGTACATCAGGCACACCGACAGGATTGGGCACATGTCACGATATTTACTTGTGCGAGTTTTGACGCTCATGTACCCCGAAGAATTCTGCCGTCACACCAGACCAGCTCAGTAAGAATTAACAAAACCTGTCACCTCAACCAGCTGCTGCTGCTGAGCTGCTGCTGAGCTGCTGCTGGTGGTGTATTTTTGACTCCTGTCTTTGCTCTCTTGATCCTTGGGCCGATCTGGAGTCAGAAATATTTCAGAAGGATTAGATTCAATTAGATCAGTACGACACTTTGACTGTTTGATCATACTATTCTGACCAGCCTATAGGAGTGGAGAGGTTTTCCTGTTTGATGCAGGTCTTAATACAGACCAGCATCCTGATGGACCATTTCCTCTTGAAAACTCACTGAAGGTCCAATCTATGTTGCAGCCTTCATTAATATCCCTTCATCTGATGTTTTCACTGCTGCTCCAGCTTGGAACAGCCTGGCCTGTAGCTCATGGACTTGCTGTGGGGATGCCTTATTTTGAAGTGGATACTGCAATAATTTAAAAGTTGCACTGCTCTTAGAAGTGCTGCTGAAACTCTCTTTGCTGGGGATGGAAAGTGGAAAAATTCAGAGGAAAATTACAGATACAATGTTTGAAATTATGTAATCACTAATATGCATTTATCTATGTATGTATTTGTTATATTAATCAACTAGGTGTTAAGTATTTGTGGGCTAGAGGTTCATCTCTGGAGATAGAAAGTTAAATAAACACCAACACAAAAATGTATATTTAATTAATCCATCAGACTTCAATTGTAAAGCACTTATACTCATACACAAAAATGATATCACAATGTGTATAATAATAATAAAATAATAATAATAAAAAATGATAAATTGACCATGTTGCATTGGGGGGGAAAAAGTTTAAATATCAGCCAAAAATCCCTCGGGTTTCTAAGGTAAAAGAAATACAATAGTATCAAGTGTATATCGCAAATTGTCAAATGATTAAAAAAAATGCAAGAACCGTTCACTAAATCCTATTACTGGAATTAAAAGGGAAAAAAATGACCTCACATGTAAACCATTTCCAATCCTCCAAATTTAACTCAGCTGTTGAGCAGTAACTTAAATTTTGAAATGATTGAGTGTTCACCCAAAATCCTGAATATTTAAATAAAAGTGTGTTCATGCTGATTAAATCCTACCAGCTGCTGTACTGTTCAGGTAAACAGGCACAAAAACATTCTGTTACGGTCCTATCTTCTGTCTGTAATTATGGTCACTGTCTCTGGTGTGCAGCAGTTTCAGTCCACCATAGCACCACATGTTAGCACAGCATGTCTGCAGGAGAACCCATAGCAACCCAGAACAATGATGAGGGTCTGAGGTTAGTTTTGTGATTTCTTGCTGCTTCTTGGGAAATAGACCCACCAGGTCATGGGAGGGGGGTCAAGATGAGTGAAATTTCCCAATCTTTTAATGTGTTCCAACCAATGCAGTGACAGCAGGAGCGCAGAGTGTGCAGAATGACATCTATTAATGAATGCTGCTGTCGGGTTTAATCAACCTAAGACAAATATAACACACAAGAATGAGGCAAAGACAACAGCAATGTACAATCAACTTGCGAGGAGAGTGCAGAGATGTGCCCGGTTACAATCTCCTAACACTCTGGGGCACTTCTGCAAACGCCTCTCTTTTTATTTCCTTTGGTAGCCCTGGTTACAAAATAGTCACGTTGCAGCTCTAAAGGGTGGAGGTTTATGGCCGCTGTAACATGTATCTAATCATGCTTACATATTAATTGTCTACCTTCTATGTGTGTATGTGTAGGTGTTGTGCACTCCTTGTTCTTCGGACTGACAGCTTTCTTGTCCCAGCAGCCGTCCTTGACCTGAAAGCCCTCACAAACCTCACAAACTCCCGCTTGCAGCTGTGTGCAGTTTGTAACATAATATAGGAGTGTGAGTAAATATAAGATAAAATGTGTACAATTAATCTAACAGCTGCCTAATGGTATTGTGACTCTTTTGAGACTCTAGTGCACAAACACAGCAGAAGTCCATGTATTCAAACTCACATGGTGTCTGTCATCTCATTGAAGATACTCACCAAGCACACGAATACCGTTAAACCACAACTAAAACATGTAAAAAGAATTTTCAAACAACTGCCAATATCAACATGATTTCATCCTCTCTCTGTGCATCCCTTCGTTCACAGATGCCATGCAGGGACAGTCTGTGAAAGCGACTCAGACAACAGCTGCAGACTTGTCAAATTAACTGAATAACCATCTGCATTTCCTCCACCTCTCTTCTTCGTGACCTAACACAGGGGACCTGGCCTCAGACGATGAGTACCTGGAAATCCCATCCATATCCAGACAGAGAGCGGGGACGTACGAGTGCAAAGCTGCCAACGACATAGCCACAGACATCCAGACTGTGGACATCACCGTCAACTGTGAGTCCAATAAACTTAGCACAAAAAGTGTTGTTTTTTTGGTATCAATGCTTCTTGTCAATAAGTCTTACATGTTGTAATGTCAGTTTGCTTCCCTTTACAATGGGGCCCCCTTTGTGAGGAACATGCATTTTTGAGTTACACCCATGTCAAATCTTCTCTGCCAATCAACTCTGGCAAAGTAAAACAAGAATTTCCCTTTGAAAAGACTTTCTATCTACAGGGGATACTTGAGGGGATTTCCCTGTAAGACAAAAAAAAAAAGACGTTTGGTCAAAGCCTTTCCTTAACTGATAAAGAAATGGAACTGTAGATTAACGGGTCAATTACAAGTTGAACAGCTTGTTGTGATATCAGTTAGATAAATCTCTTCCTCTGACAGCCTGAGGCTTTCCAGGATAATAGATGTTATACATCATCTGAATTCTCTATTGCTGGCACAGATCACAGCTATGAATTCAAATCCTCAACTGAGGAGTAAAAATTGTGACCTCTCTCGTGATCTCCTTGACTTGCCTTGGAGAGCTCTCATGTGTTGCTGCCTGCTTGTAGATGCTCCAACTGTGTCAGAGGGCAAAGAAGTCGGGGCGACTCTCGGCCAGAGAGGAGTGCTGGAGTGCGAGGCTGACGCGGTGCCCGAGGCAGACTTTGAGTGGTATAAAGATGACAGAAGGTAGGAATTTTATCAGCACATGCAGAATATGTGTTTGCTTCTTTTTTTCAAACAGTATGATGAATATTGATCTGCTTCAGTCAGATATTTCAAGGTCTTTATGAACCAGGGATGAGGATTGGCTGAAGACAAAGAAGGAAACAGAGCAGAGTGCAGCTGCAGCGCATATCATTATCTTAGCAGCACAAACACGGGCAAACACAAACTATTTTTAGATATTTGCATCATTTTCCGATTTTTTTTTATATTTCTTTTTGTGTTTCCTTTTAGATGTTATCTCTATTTGTTCATTTTGCACCAATTTACATCAAGAATTTATTTTATTTTCTTTTTTACCCCTAATTACTGCCCACTTGTGGAACAGTTGTATGAGTTTTTTTGTTTTGTTTTGTTTTGTTTTGTTTTGTTTTTTTCCAGAAAACCAATTAGATCCGTATGGATTTACTGTCATGAACTTTGACCCAGATATGGACACAAATGTACAACTCCAGACCAGGTTCCAAAAGGCAAAAGGGTATTTAATAAGACAAGCAGGGTTCGGTTCACAGACAGTCAGAGTTCAAAGCACAGGTGATCAATCCAAAAAGGCTAAGGTATCCGATAAACGTGAGGTAAAAAGGCTTAACAGGAAACAGGCAAGGCTCAAACACGACTATGACAAGACCAGCTAACAATGCTGGTACGAGGACGGAAAGTACGACGAACTGGCGATGAGACAGTGAGACACATGAGGTTAAATACAAGAGGTAATGAGGGGTGGTGAGACACAGCTGGGAAGCACAATCAGGGATCAGATGTGACAGACAGAAACAAATCTAGAAAGCAGAGACAAAGATTAGACATTTCAAAATAAAACCAGAAACCAAAAACATGAATGTGCAAAATAAGGAAAACTTTACATTAACATTAACATTTATGTTTTTTGGGTCAACTTTTAAGCTCACAAGACCTTATCTAGAGTAATCTAAGTAATAAAAAATGTGCCATTACTTTTAATGTTTTCTGCCATCCAGGATCTTCAGTGGTATCGATGGTGTGGAAATCCTGAACTCTGGGTCTCTGTCCAAGCTGACCTTTTTTAATGTGACCGAAGGAGATTACGGCAACTATACCTGCATCGCCATCAACAGCATCGGGAGCTCAAACACAAGCTTCCTTCTCTTTGGTGAGTGCAACAGTCAAACACATTTACATGGTTACAGATAAGAAAAAAATAATGTGCAAAAGCAGATTTTGGTGCAGAAATCAGCACATCAGGGTTCCCGTGTGATCTATGAAATGCATGTTTTCTTGGCCAACCACAATGTACATGTAATCTGGTGTTGATGAATATGGAGGCTGAGCTTGGGATCAATACCATCAAGCGAAATAAAGCTGTGATGTTTAACAGAAGTTTAAAACCTTCTATTTAATTTTCTCATACTTTTTTAAAACCTCAATTATTTTTTCTGCTTTAAATGACTTTTCATAGACTCAATATAATTCATTTTTTAACATTTAGGTGATAAATAAAGGTAGTTGAACCTTTGGATACCAAAAAAACCCAGCAGGTCTTATAAGAAACTGCAGTCAGACTCCCCCTTGAAACTGTCACATACCCCTTTTCAACAGAGCTGGTGCTAGTGCTAGCTCCAGGCTAGTGCTTTGGTTAATACTGGTTCTTTGTGTTTCCACCAACAAAGCACTGGCTCCAGGTGCTAAAAACTGGTGCTTAGCAAACACCAACTCTTTGCTGGGCCAGAGAGACGCACCAACTATGCAGGGTTACCGTGAGCAAAGCTTGGTGCTGAAAACAGCCATTTTTAAAAAGATATGCAGCTGAGCGAGTTGTCTGTTACTTTGTTGAAGTTTCCCATTCAAACTTCCAGCGTTGATGTTTATGGATTATTGGAACACTTAACACCGCTAACTGTTGTCCATAACCACACCAAAACAACAACTCTACTCTGTGTTACTCTTGTTGGCACGTCCCACCAATCCAAGCAGAAAAACAAACACAACAAATGAACGTTGGCTGCTGAACCACCCATCACTGGTGATGCATTCACTTGAGCCTTGTAATTCTCAAGCACACAATAACTCATATGAACAGTAACACATCCTTATTATCCAACACTGACAACCCACCAAGTCTTTTACAGTATGCAGCGATGTGCTGAAGTTTTACGTTGACGCAATGACGTGGCCCAAATTGGTGTCTTGTTGATGGAAAACCAAACCGGTTCTTAGAACTAATTCAATTAGAACCAACTAAGCACTAGCACCGAAAAAGCACCTGGTTCTTTTGATGGAAAAGGGGTAACAGACTGAGGAGAGAGGGGAGCACTTACCATGTCTGCATTAATTTTAGACGTAAGTAACAGGAGATCACAGTTCATTTTCAATAGCCAGGACTGGTTATCCTAAACATTGATTTCAATTAACTCCAGGTGTATCAATTTATCACATGTAGCCTAAACTAGAAGTGTGTCACTTTTTCAAAATTACTACTCCAGCAATCTTCTTTGATGCTAAACTGAAAAGCAACGGTAATACCAAACTTCCCCCTGGGAATAATAAAATAATTCTGATAAACTGAATCGATGAAGAAAAACAGGCGCGTTACATGAAGACGTCAGCTGACAGCTCGCGCTGCTCAACAGAATTTGAAAAATTGACGTATTTTATTGAGAGTGGTTGAGTTTAAGTGAAATGTTAAATACATTTTAGGTGTCACATTAAACGTAAGTTTCTAAATATTACTCCCTGAGCCTCTGTGTGTCTGTCTGAAAAAAAAAAGATCTAATAATTCTCCACCACAGACAATGACATCACACTTAGTTTATGGTTGTATGCACATGTGATAAATGAGGGCCGGCCTGTGGTCATAAAAAATTGATAACCCCCTCTCTTTTATTTCAAATATATGGTGTCCATTTAGCGGACCGCCCTGCATTTCTCATCATGTGACCCAACCTTGACCAAACCCGTGTTTTTACATCCAATACACAAACTGTTTTTATACCAACAAAAACCCCTCAAAGTCTCGTTTAGCTCATTATTTTTTGATGTTCCTGTACATCAGGAGCACACCGACTGAATGCTACTGCATCAGTCAGCGGTATTGATGACTAAGAGGAGTTAGTCCAGCTCAAAGATTCAGCAATGATATTGACTTCAACAACACTGTGTTGAATGTCAGTCTTTCACGGTCAAACCTTCAGAGGGAAAATAAAGCAACGTGGGAACTTTGAACACGGTTCGGTTGGATTTTCAAAGAGCTGCTGCAGGACGCTCTAGAGTTCATGTTTTTAGGGTTTAAAAAGTAAAAGCAGTCGTACCAAACTGTTTCAGTCCTGCTGTTAAAAATGAAAATCACACTTCTTCCTGGACTAAAAGAAAAGCCAAACTCAAAGTGGTCTTTGGTCCTGTCTTAAAGTCCTGTTCAGCTTTTGATAACTGTTGTTAATGATGTGATGCTACTCTGTTTCCAACATGTTCTTCTGCTCTATTTTGTTCTCCTGGTTTAGTGGTAATTGAACCAACTAGCTCAACGCTATTGCAAGGTTAGTACTCTGTGACAGCTTGCTCTTCAGCCGTCTGAGCCTGGAAGTATTGACTGCATGCTGACACATGACAAATAACGCCATTTTCACAAACTGAAATGAACACTGGACGTGTACACAGTGTTCACAAGAAGCAACAAATCATGTCCAGGCTCCGTGAATTGATCACTCAAATCACTGCGTTCCCTTCATGCAGTGGCACATTAAATCTGTTTTATGACTTCTTCTTCTCCAAAGAAGAGAAATGACACAGGAAATGTCACGTAGCTCTTTGTGAAATGGTCATTGCTGCTTGTTTCACTAACTGTGTTTCATCTTTCTTCTCTGAAAAAAAAAACAAAACATAACTGCCTCTCCGTGTGACGTGGCTTCATTTTGCTTTTTGCATGCTCCTTTTCCGCTGTGAGTATATGTCATCTTTCATTTCCTTTATCTGTGCTCGTGTGGTTGTTTGTGCCTCTTGTTGTGCTCTAACTGTGTATCCTGGGAGGAAAAAAAAAAAAGAGTCTCAGCAGTCAGCAGAGAAACGGTGGGACTTTAATACACACAATATATCTGCAGAGTAAACAAACGGAGAGGCTGAAGTTCAGGGAGAAACACCTCGCTCCCCCCTGGCATTTGATGTGTCCTTGTGAATTCTAGTTGCAATATAATTGTAAGCAAGCCCATTGCTGTAGTATAATTGTGTTAATGGCTTTGCTTTTGACTAGGAGTGAACTTATTATTCCAATTAACCATATGCAGGATTAGGAATAATCCACAGTGGCTGAGTAATTGGATAGATGCCCCAAAGGAAACAGTGGTGAACTGATGGAAATCCTGGGGAAATGAGTAGACATTGTGTAACAAGCTTCAAAGTAAAAAGTTTAATTGTGTCCTAGATCTTCATTCAGAGCGATCGTTTAGCTGGAAAGAGCCTCGGCCCTGAAAAGAGCAAATGAGAATACTCCGCCTCTCTGATTCTGAGTCAGAACATTGTAGTGGTAGATTCCTGAGAGCCACGCAAACAACCGTGCAAACTTCGACAGACTGTCAAACAGCAATACTGAAAAATCATTAAGCAGTTTCAATATTAGAGAAATGAGAGTCTACCATCACCCTGTGTGGACTCAATGTGTTATATTGGTTACTGTAGTCATTGGCTGTGATCAGGGCTCAGTTTAAAAACAGACTGAAATGAACTTTATTAATTAAGACGTGTTGGTTTTTGAAGTATTTTTCGTGCTTTGGTGTCCAATAAAGTTAAACATTTGGTAAACATGCAGAATGAATAGGTTCCTTTTGAGATTCAAGAAGCTTTATTTCATACTAACACACCTTTACACATGGACAGCACCAAAAATTTTACTTTGAAGGTCCTGTTTTAAGCCCGAGAAATATCAAGAACAATGTGTTAGAATAAGATAAAGGAGAGATCTTAGAGCAAGTGAAAAAATACAAACATTGAACGACTAAAAAGTACCAACAAAGTAAATAAACAAAGACAGCTGAATTTATCACTGCTAAATACTCGAGGTAGTTCAGTTAGATAATGGAACACATCAGGGGGACACTAATCGCTGTCTGCTCAGTGACTCTCGTCTCCTGGTTTTATTTCATCATAACAAAAATGCATGTTTTTGAAAACTAGTTCTAACAAGATGCTCATCAATGATGTTTAACTTTGTATTTTTTCTTTCTTTCCTTTTTTATTGCTGAAGTGTTGTACCGGAAATCTTTTTTAATACTGCCTCCCATACAGTACTACAAAATTAATGGTTGATAAATATTTTTGAGGTGCACCATAACCCTCTGGCTCATGGTGGTGACTGCAGCTGACAGCTGTTTCGCTTTTTTTTTCTGAGATGTTTATTAAAAATCCACCAAAAAAAGAAGGAAAAAAATGCAATACCATTTTATTTACAATATATTTTTTCAAATCATATTCAATAGATTGGGCAGTTCTGGCCTTTTTTAATGTTTTAAGCAGGTTTTTAATAAAAACATTTATCATGATGAGATAGAGATCTTTAAAACTCATGTATCAAATATTAAACAATTATGATCAGATATGATGACGGTTTCTATGATGGAACTGCATATCAGTCTCTAAAGCGCTCTCTGCTGCCACTCTTCTTTGAAGTTCATTTAGTGGTCAGTCATTGTAACTGCAAATAATTTTTTTTCTGATTCTAAGATGTCAGCCAGACAGCCGCACTGTGAACCCCTACAAGCATATCCTCTCAATCCTTCTATTCCAAAAGACCCCCCCCCCCAATAAAATAAAATAAATAAATAAATGACATCAAAGTAATAGCATTATTCTATTATTTATTTTCTTTCAAAGAAGCAATAAATTACGATCAACTTTGTGTGCACAGAGTATATTGCCATCACAAAGATAAAATATATGAAAATACTTTGAAATGTTTACAAAACATAATGATAATAAAAAAATTCAAAGAATTACCCAAAAACAAAAAAAACAAACAAAAAATGACATTAAGTTCAAACTGTTTCATGTTGAATGCTCAGGCCTCAGGTCATGTAGTATCCACTGGAGTGAAAATGTCTGTAACTTAATGAAAAAGAAATCAGATAATTTTCCTTCTTTAAGAAGAATAAAACACTTAAGGAAAGAAATCTTGACACAGGCTGATGCAGTTCCACCGTAGAGACCAGTGACTTTAGGAGGACATGACTTTTAAACAGCTGTCACCACGATGAGCTAGAGGGCTAAGGTCTCTGGATCAGACTCAACAATGTGGATCAATATGCAACGTGCATGTTCATATGCGCCTCAGCTTATTATGTATTTTACATTTTGTAACATGTAAATTAAATCTCTTGTTGTTTAGAAAAGCTCTAACAGACATTTCTGATGACTTTCTAAGATGAATAAAGGTCTTTTATTGTGGGATTCTTCCTGTAATGCTCAACACTTTGACAGATAATCTGAGCCTGTCGGGCATTTTTCTGCAGTAATCACATGAAATGACAGAATGTTCAGCAGCTGTCAGCTTTAAAGGTACAGTGTGGAGGATTTAACAGAACAGACTTAGTGGAAATCAAATACAATACTCATTAGCATGTTCTTCTTAATCAGCGGACACCGAGATTTTGTTGTTGAGAAGCAGAAAACAGCGTTTTTTGCTGTGTATAAAGAAACCCATGGTTTCACCTGTTGGGAGGGGAGAGAAAGGTAGTGTTTCAGTCTAGAATCTGATATTTAGATATCACTAAATATTCTCATCTCTTCAGACCCTCTGTTACACCATGTTTTATTCAGCATCTGAGAATAGGAACCCAAATTGAGTTGGTTTACAAAAAGAAAGAGAGAAAGATCTACAGTCCCCTGAAGACCACTGAAGTGTTCGAGGCAGAGAGGAAGCTGTTTTATCAGGAGGTGATCTGTGAAACTGACCCAGGTGGTTTTTGTTTTGTGATCTGTCTCCTTGTGTCAGGACCGAGAGCAGTCCAGGACGGCAACGGCGGAGCAACGGGGATACACTCACACAGCTGGCTCCTCTTCATAATGCTTCTGCCGTTCCTGCTTCGATTTTGAAGAGAAGGGGTTTGAAAACGAGTATTTTGTCTGTGTGTGCGTCTGTGAGAGAGAGAGAGAGAGTGTGAGTGTGTGTGATTTTTTTTCCTTTCAACCTGAACCATATTTGGATGCACAGAGTGCATTGAGTACCCTGCTTACATAATTCTGTTGATCCACTAAATAGAAGAATAACAAACATGTTTGGATTTGTTTGGCACTGTAAAAAAAAAACAATGTAACAAATATTCACCTTTGAATTGAATTGTGTTCAATCCCTTCATAGCCTGATTGTCTCCAGAATTGGTTTAAATGTGATATCTCTTCTTCAGATTTGATTGTCTTTGGTTCCGACCACATTTTCGTCTCAACTCAAGCGAAAGAGAAATTAGAGCGGGAATAAGAAGGTGAATGTTAAATACCTCAAAGTTAACCTGAGACAGTTTAACCTGCAGTCTGCTTTTTACCTTCTTTTAATGTGTAATAATGATCTTTTCGTCGGGTTGTTGGAAGCAGAAATATTTTTGATCTCGAAGTATTTTGGTTCTCAGCGTTATAGTGATAAACTTACAGTTGTGTTATTCTAATTTCCGAACCTGATGATTTCTTATCATGTTTAGTTTTAAATATTTTTTGTGGAAGAAAAATATGAAGTTGTAATTATTTAGGAAAATGACCTAGTTTGATGTCTTTGTTGTCTTTTTTTTTTTCTTCACCAGTACAGTTGTTCACAGAAATGGTGTCATGAATAATTATGTTATGATGAAACAGTTTGACATGACGGGCTTTTACTCCACTTTTTGAAGCTCGCATCTGATTTGAGTAATGCAAACTAAATGCTGCTGCTGCTGCTGCTGTTGGGACTTGTTTCCACTCCATGTCATTCCTACCCGGCAACCGCTTTTGGAGGAAATGTTTGCCGTACATTTTCCGAACCAGCTCCAGAAGGCTAAAGATCAGTTAGTAAATTCATGATAGGATTTTCTTTTCACCTTTATTTAAAAGCCAATAACCCAAAGACTTAGCCGTTTTCACAGCTCCATGCTTCAGTGGATTTCTCTTTTTCTTTTTTTTTTCTTTTTTAAGTCTCATCCTAAACAAACCAAACATGTAGAAACCGTCTGAGGAGTCACAAACTGAAGGGGCCATTTTCATTTTTCTAAAAATCATAAGTTTGACATGAAGCATCTTAAAATCACGAGTACCTTTAAACCAAAATGTACAGTTTGTGGTTTACGGCCGTCAAATGCTCGTCTACAAGAAAAGAAAGGCAGGCTTATTGTACAGTATGCAAGGCAATTGCAATAATGCTAATTGACTTGTACTTATATCGCGCTTTTCTAGTCTTTCTGACCACTCAAATAAACCGAGGTTAATAAGAAGTGTAAGCAAAAATAAACTGCTCTAATCACTTGAATATATCTTTGCATCGCGTGAAAAGAAGAGACTTGTAGGACCGTAGAGAGTTTTGTGGAGAGAGATTAGAAACTGTCGTTTTTTTTAGAGGCAGAAAAACAACAAACCTCTTTTTTATGATGCGAGCGTGAGAACTTTATGCAAACCTCTCGCAACACAGCAGCAACAACTACATGCAAGTATGTCAGTCATGTATCTTTCACATCTCCTGTTTTGAAACACCAACTGCACGACCGCACTCAGGTTTCCCCCTAGTGTCGAGAAGAAGGACGGGAATAAAACAGGTAGAATCCGGCGACATAAAGTGTGGAGGGGGATTTTTTTAGAGGCCATGCATCTCCTCCAAAACACATTGTTGTTTGTGTCTGCAAAGCACAAACAGAAAAAACTAATGACTGTTGGTTTCCATAAGAGGAGCATTGTGCAGCGCTGGAATGTGTGCAGCACTAAAGGTTTTGGAGAACCCCATTAACACCACATCAAACAGGAGCAGTCTATCAGAACAGATGAGTGTGTGTCTGTTTAGTGGTGAGGCACTGATGCACCGCTTATGAACTCACAGCTCTGATTTGTTTTCACATATGGTTATCGCTGCACTAATGCAAGCTTAATCAAGAAGGAGTGAGTCAACCGCTGATATCTGCATCTCCAAACTCTCTGAGCAGACTTTACAGGAGTTTAAAGCAGACTGTTTTTTTCTTTCTTTTATCCTGAATTCATCCCTATGACTATTAGGAAGCCAATCTGGTCTGGGAACTTGGTCAGTACCAATGTCATGTCACAGTTTTTTCAAACTTACGTGATGCATTACAAAAAAAAAAACATTAAAAAAAGTTGTTTTCTATGAGGGTTTTAAACTCATGACAGCATGAGTGTTTTTAGAGCAGGACTGTGGTGTCAGATGCTGTCACAATATCAAGTTGTAGTGGTCAAGGTAACACATCTCATGACCACGGGGAATCAAACTTTCTTTTTCATATCACAAATTTCCAGTTGATGAGTTAACACAGAGTGAAAATCCAGAGTCTCATCAGGGGCCGAGAGCACCAGCTGGGCACACACCTGGATCTTACCTTACATCAAACTTCAAGGGACTGTGAGGACTTTCTAAGTGATCTAGAAAAAGTCTCACTTCTAGATATATGCCTTATCGTAACATATAATTTAAAATGAGATGATCAGTGCCAGTATAGGTTATCTTTAAATACTATTTCTTAGCTTCCCCAATCAGGTTGGGCAGGACCAGATTGATTTACAGCACGGTGAAGTCTCCATGACAACACCATGGCGTCTGACGAAGTTTAGTGGTGAGAAGACAGATCTGTGTTTTTCTCTGCTGAAAACTATTCCTGTGATTTGATTTGTAGTATTGGTGGAGACTGGAGCCGAACTGTTAGACAAAAAAGGACGTCAGAGCAGAAAAAAGCTAACAGGAGAGCGATAGCACGGGCTATAGGCTAAAACTAACGAGCTAAACTGTTTGTGATAATGTTCATTCTAACCAAGTTATGCTGCAGTGATCTGTTCAAACTTGAGTCTGTCAATACAATTAAATGGATTTGCTAATGGTACACGTTAGCCTCCAATACATCTCAGACCACTGGGCTGCAAGTGGCACCAAAATAGCCGGCTGCTAAACTACAGTACAAACTGACAAAGTTTGCCTGTTGTCACGTTTCAAACAACAGCGCTGTGTAACTGCTGATAAATACCTTACCTCGTTGCGTTGTATGCAGTAAAAAAAAAAAAAAAAAAAAATCTCGAACAAAGAAAAGTAGTGTGAAAAGAAGATCTGATCTCCATTTATTTCCAAACCAAACACACGCCTTATTAAGAGTCATGTCATAATGACAGTGTGTGCGTGATTCCAGCCAAAAGGTGTCGCTATGATCCACTTCAAACATTTAGTCCTCACAGCCTCTTTAAAGCTGAAAGTTTGTTTGTGATCTACGTTTACTGTTGAGGAGGGAGCAGGCATAAATCTGTAGAGTCAGACTAGTTGGCCTATTCAAGGGAACGCAGACATGAAATAACAGTCACAGATGTAATTGGATTGCTATGAGATGGAGTAATTCCTGATCATGAAGTCAGCTGATAATAAAGTTCAGTTTTGTCCACATACAGCTACAAGGTTAGAGTAAATACTTTTATTTTCTGTTGCTTTTATTTCCTGCACGATGCATGATAAGACCATGCAGCTATGAATAGTCTTGGTGTTCTCAATGTAATGTCTAAAATACACCAGATGTGTCTCTGGTCCGTCTCCACTCTGTCATCGTACCAGATCTGATTGGTTTCAACTCGAGTCAAATCATTACGTCACACCAGCTCCACTCGGCTTGTGATCAGATATGCAGCCTCTTAATTTTGTAGTGATGCGTCAATTTATAAAAAGCAGGCATAAAGGGACAGAAAGTTCATGGGAAAACCTCTTAAAAATGCCCAGAGACTTTCAAAATAAAACAAAACAGATTGTATTTAGCTCAACTATAACAACAAACGGACATGTGGAGTCAGGCCTGCTATAACAAATTGACAGAGACAGAGTTCAGACAGATGACATTTTTTTTTGTACCAGGCAGAAAACATGTTTTTTTTTTTTCTGGCACTGGTGTCATCATTGTGTTAGGAATCGAGGGAACCCCTCTGAGTCTGTGACTCCAGCTTTCTGGCAGTCCTGCAACGTTCTGGACTGAACACTCAGCCGATGTGAGCTGACGGATGAGAAGTTCTGGTCATGGAGTTAAGTCTGACGTCAGGATACGACTGACTGAGTTCACACCCTGCTGGTGCTCTTGGCCCCCCCGGGCTCTCTGTACAACCTGACAACGGTTTAGAAAACCCTTCACCCGTTGTCGCAGCTTGCTAACATTGTTCTTCCAAAAAAAAAAAAAAAATCTTAAAGTCAGAAATTGAACCCTAAGATTCCATCACATTTTAAGTCCGGAGGTGAAAAAGGAAGAAAAATGAGAATCAGTTCTACTCTGAGACAAAGAGTCATACTGATTTAAAGAAACCAGTCTGCCAAATTAGACAGAAACAAAGTTATAAGACCTTATTGCTCAGTTAGACTCCTGTGTAATTTGATATGTTCCTACGTGATGAAATAACTTATATAACATGCCACTATTTTAAAACCTGGACATTTACCTTGTGGTCTCTGGTGAGATCTGTTTAGTTTTTCTTTTGAACTCAGCCCCTTTGTCACACTTTTCAACGTCAAGGTTCGTGTTGCCTGATGTGACAAAAAAAGACCAATATCCAAATGAAAACAACGTGAAACAGATAGGCGCATTACTGAAATTGATCGCGGTAATCATGGGCTTAATCTGACAGTCTAATCACGGTTTGTTTTCACACAGAAGACAAAGAGACAGGCAGACGAGCATTCATCTGCGGCACACTGATGTTCGGAAATGACACCGTAATTATTCCATCCTGGCTGGAAGAATGGCAGCCCTGATCTCACGTCTATTCTGCCACCAGATTAGCCACGTTTAAGATGAAGTGAAACCACATCACCTCCTGCAGAGGCTCTGTGCTGACATCCTTTCAGAGAGGGTTAGTGTTCAGTGGCTGCTGTGAGTTTTTTTACAAACACAGCGGCTTCATTTCTTTCAGTTCACTTCAGGGGTTAATAAGAAATTCATGTGGGATCATTTTTATCCTGGGTATTTCAATTAACCAACCGCACCTTCTCTCAGTCTCTCACACAGACCTCACACACTCCTCTCACAGCTCATCTCATTTTACACACTTTCTTTTTTTCTTTTTAAACTAAAACTGCAATTTTCATCACATTTCCCTTGATAGACCATATTTATGTTTTATGTAAGCAGTCAGCTTCACGTAGTGAAACATTCAGAGGTGGTTATTTGTCTGACCTCTGTTAATCATCCTCCTGATAACAGCAATGTATCACGCTGACTGTGGCTGCAAATCTGAGATGAGTCACAGCACTACAGAGCTCAAACCGAACCTGTGTGCACTTCTGCTCTGGCTAAAAGCATCGTTGAAATAAAGCCTGCTGATTGTAAATATTAAACAAGCTTCTGAATCTGCGGGGATCCACAATCCACTGTTGTAAACTGGGAAGCTGGGGACTGAAGAACAAACCTTAAAGGAAGCCTGTCCGTCTGTGATCTGAGGGTGAGGCTGCCCGGCCTTTTAGTAGACACACACGCACACACTCACAAAAGAATTATGAAAGAGAAGAATCTGTCAGCCATCACTGCAATTCCCCTGCCGTTTTTTTTCCCCAAAGGTCTGAGAAACATGCTGCAGACTATCATCTTTATTTTCTTGTTCTCAAACCCCTGCTGCTCAGAGCGAGCTGGAGAAGTTGTGTGGAGAGAAGCCTTTGCAGGCTGCTGCTTTTAAGGGCTTCATTTGGAGCTTTCCCTGGCCTCAGGGCCTTTTGTATTACATAGCACCAGTGTTCTCTGCACATTATGTGCTTCACTCGCCTCAAGGTCAGACAAACTGGCATGCATTACAGATAAACACTGAACTTATCGAGATACTGGATGCTGCTCAGCGATTTACACTCAAAGGGCTCATTTAGTTTAGAAAAGTCTGATCAGCTCTCAGCTGGCCTTCATCTTCCTGTTGTTAACTGGACTCAACCCTTCATCGTAAAACCACCAGGGAGGAGACATATTGGATGATTGCAGCTTTAAAAAAAGAGTGGCATCCTGTCTCATACTGTACGCTTCTACCAGCTGGTAGAATCATAGTCAGCATCATAGTCCAACGAACTACAGTGGCCCTGAGAGCTCACAGCACTGCAACTAAAGAAAACATGTAAAAAAAAACACGAAACACAAGCAAAATAAGAAAACAACTTCATTAATTTGACAACACGTGCACAGCATTAAGAAAAAGACGCTGCAGAGACCGCAACACAACACATTAGAAAAACGCACTGCAGAGAACACAACACAACACAACACATTAGAAAACGCGCTGCAAAGAACGCAGCACAACACATTTGAAAAACGTGCTGCAGGGACCACAACACATCCCAACACACCAGAAAAACGCACAGCGAAGACCACAATGCAACACATTAGAAAAATGCGCTGCAAAGAACGAAACACAACACATTAGAAAAATGCACTGCAGAGAACACAACACAACACATCAGAAAACGCGCTGCAAAGAACGCAGCACAACACATTTGAAAAACGTGCTGCAGGGACCACAACACATCCCAACACACCAGAAAAACGCACTGCGAAGACCACAATGCAACACATTAGAAAAACGCGCTGCAAAGAACGCAGCACAACACATTTGAAAAACGTGCTGCAGGGACCACAACACATCCCAACACACCAGAAAAACGCACTGCGAAGAACGCAACACAACACATTAGGAAAATGCACTGCAAAGAACACAGCACAACACATTAGAAAAATGTGCTGCAAATTGACCGCAACACAACGGAAGTGTTTCCAGAGGACACTTAAAAGTGATGCACACGTCTGAACATGCTTGTTGATGACGCAGATTTTGAGTTTCAGCCCTATTAATGTTCTCTTTCCATCTGTGGTGTTGGAAAATCAGATAAAAGTGTTCTTGATTTATTTTAAATATTTATTGTAACATTGTAATCACATGATTCAGATATTAGCATACTGGCTAATAACAGATGTGTGCATCACTTTTAAGTGTCCCCTGGAAACTCTTCAATTGTGTAGTGGTTTGTTTTTCAGCACGTTTTCTAAATGCTGCACAGGTGTTGTCAAATTGATGAAGATGTTTTCTTAATTTTTTTGTGTTTTGTCTTTTTGAACATGTTCTCTGAAGCTGCAGTGCTGTGAGCCCTCAGGGCCACTGCAATATCCAGCAGGAGCTCTCATAAACTCTTTCATTCAGAATAACCCACTCTTTCTCTCTCTCTCTCTCCCAGATAAACTATGAGCAGACCTGATGTGCTGCAGTTGTAAAAAGTCAGCCTCCATGCTGTCTTATTAAAGCAAATCCGATGATCCAAACTCCCACTGAGCGGGAGTTTTAAGAAGGATATGCAAGATGCTCTCCAAGCCCTATTCAAGCCAAACTTATAATGATAAAATCTAGCCACCCTAAAAGAGGATCTTGCACTAACAGTGCTAAATTATTCCTGATCCTCCCTTGAAAGTTCAGCTAGAAAACTGCTCTGAGAAGGCCTGACTGCACACAACTTCCCCTGCTTCTGTGTGACTCTACTCTGCACATGAAGTATTTTGGCAGCCGTGCTGCATATTTATGTTGCTCTGACCGGTTCCATTGTCTGTTTGAAGAAGGCGTATGGATTGCAGGACCTCTCTCCCTCCATTCTAGCAAATATGAGCTCAGATGGAACGTAGGCTATGCTGAGAACATTCCTATGGGTACATTCTCTTCTGCTCTGAATTCACAAGGCAGGAGTGTTTGACGCCCTGAACGAAAAGGAGCTACCCCCCTCCCCCATACTTTCGGAGAGCATTATTCATTTTAGGTGTTTGTGATAATCGTGTGATTTGTCCGGGAGAGGTGATCTCTTACATATGAGCTTTGGTTAGACATGACACTGAACCCTTCGTCCCATGGCAGACGCCTGAAGTGGTCTCACGATCTGCTGGGATTTATGTTGGTTTATTTCACTTGACCACAGGTTCACAGGGCTCTGTTTGGATTGGATTTTCCCTGTGGAGTGGGACATCACGCTGTTAAACTCCCTGCATTGTAAAAGATTGTTGGTTCATATGTATTTTCTTGATGAACAGTGTGTGCTCATATTTAAGACTGACAATAATAAAATGTTGTATCTTAACACTTCTCTGCTCTCTTGTTGTTGTTTTTTTTTTTTGTGCTCCACTGTCAGCTCAAGCCTCCAAGGTGCACTAACAGCAGAGTTGCTTTCTGTGGCATTTATCCAAGAACAAGACAAACCTATTGATTTTTGGATCCTTCTGAAGTCCCGACCTTGGACTGAGCTCATTGTGGTTTGTCCACTACATTACCAACAACCGCTAACTGCAGCGCTGCAATGACACGAGCATGTCTTTGAGACTGATCACAGCACATTTCAAGAGTTCTGGTTCATAAGTCGTGAACAGCCGCAGCAGGAGGGCTGCCATAATGCTCTCAGTCTGTTTCTCTTCCTACACCATGAATGTTAATCACGCTCTGTTGCTGCTTCTGAAAGCTCTTTCCTATCCCCACTCATCCCCTGAATGAATACGATATATGTCACAGGAATCTGCAGTTGTTGCTAACAGTGTACAGCCTATCATGGAACAATGCTGTACTGTTTTCTTTATGTTAATTCACACTTATGTATTAATACAAGGCAGTGTTTTATGTCTTGTGCTTTCATTGCTATTGCTTTTATCAGTGACAACAATGCTGCTCCACTTCATTCTCAAAAAGTATTTCATTCATGAAGACATTTGCTCCCTGCAGCTGAGACCTGCTGCACAGACCCAAGACTGAATGCAGCGACACCGGGGGTAAGAAATAAGTGCCCCCAAAATTACAGGGAACACAGAAATGTACAATTTCCAGCCAAAACATCCAATTCTGACCATAAAAAAGAGCGGTTTCTGAGGACATATTGCTCTGCATTGTAAATTTTTTTCAAAAAAAGTTGTCAACCTTACGTTAAAATACCAGCAGCTGTAGTTGCCAGAAATGTACCAAGTGTGCCAAAGTGTTCCCTGAACAGGTGAGTCTTCAGACCTCTCTTAAAAGTAGAAGGGGACTCTGCTGATCGTAATGAGTTGGGTAATTCATTCCACCATTTCGGAACAACAGAGGAGAAGAGACTGGCTAGAGATTTAGAGCCATGCTGGGCTGGGAGCACCAGGCGTCTCTCACAGGCAGAGCCTTAAATTGTTGCAATACCCACTGTGACAGTAAGAGACTATACTGTAAAATGAATCTGTCATTCTACAAGTTATGTACTGAAATCCACTACACCGTTTTGCTCTGTTCAAATAAATCCCAATTTTCAGTTTTTACAGTTTTCTTCCTTTTTTTTTTTTTTTTTTACAGTACATTTCCGGCAACCACAGCTGCCAGTATTTTACTGTAAATTTGACAGATTTTTTTGTTTGTTTGTTTGTTTATTTTGTTTTACAGTGTACCTTACTGTTACCTCGCAGCACAAAACATACCTGTTAAAGGGTGAGGAAAAGGTTGAACTGAACCATGATATCAGCATGACAGCAGCAAAGTCAAAGTGTTGTTAACAAACAGGTATCTGTACACTGCAATCAAAGTCCTGCCCTATCAGAAGTTTAAGAACATCCCAACTTTTTTTAAAACGGCCAAAGGGTTAATATATAACCTGTGTGTGTGTGTGTGTATATATATATATATATATATATATATATATATATATATATATATATATATATATACACCTTATAATGAATATTTTCATAATTATACAGGATGGCCCTTTAGCAACTTACAGCTGTTCTGCAGCTTTGAAGAACAGCCTTCCTTGAAAGTTGGTGTTATCAATTCCCACAGGTGTCACCAGTTTCTTTCCAACCATCTCTGTGTGTATAGAGTATGTATATAGAGCTGAACACACTGTTGTACCAGACCCTCATGGTGAGCATTGTTGAACAGTAGTTGTAGTAGTAGTAGTTGTCCTCAAGAAAGTCGTTTAACGCTCTAAAACTGAGCAGGAAAAGACAATTCATAATGAAAGAGAGACAGAGCATCAGCACATTTCAAGAAATATGTCTTTCCCACCGAGAAATGGAGTTAAAGAAACCTAAGGTGAGGTCAGTGAGAAGAGTTTCAGTCGGCATCCAGAGACACTCAGAAACTGGGACTGGAAACTCTGACAGGAAGAGGTCTGACAGAGCTAAAGCCAAAAACAGATCAAAAGACAAGTTTCTGAGAGTCAACAGCTTTAAAGAGGCCGTAGAGTCGCAGCCTCAGTCTCAGTTACTATGAGGAGAAGAGTTTGAGATGCAGGTCTGACAGGTCAAACTGCAGGAAGAAAGACATCCATCACGAGGACAGAGTCAGAAGAAGAAAAAGAGGCTGGACTGGACCATCAAACACCACCAATGGACTACTGAAGACAGGAAGATAGAATAGAATAGAATAAAATAGAATAGAACAGAAAATTCTTTATTGCTCCCTGAAGGGAAATTCAGGAGTCACAGCAGCAAAGAAAGTGTGAAGTGCAAAAGTTCCAAGAATATATAAAAAGTATAATATAATAAATGTCAACTAGAAAAAAATGTCCATCAGAGACGTCAGCTTGGTCATACTTCCAGCACCTCCAGAGGGTCCAGAGAGTCCAGAGGGTCCAAGACTGAGCTGGCCTTCTTCATCAGCCTGTTCAGTCTTGCTCTCATGTATCCTGTCCGCTTACAGCACGTGAAATCCTTCAATGTGGTGTTTGTGTCCAGTGTTAGCTCTGTTAGCCATGTCTCTGTGAATAGCATAATGCTACACTGCCCTCTGGTATTTCCTCTGGTGCTGGGTTAGCACTGCTAGTGCTAACCCAGCACCAGTGTGGGTACCAGTACATCGTCCTTGCCACAGCTTGCAGACCGGTTAGCATCTACATGCTACGGGCTGCTAACAGCTGAAGTTTTGTATGCAAACAATGCAGCCATAGTTACATGTAGTATCCCCAGACAAACAGGAACAAAAAAAGTAAAAACATCACTTCAAACGCAACCATTTTGGTGTCGATCACCAACAAATGAGCCATAGAGATCAATGACAGGCTCTAAATATAAAGATCAGATCGTGCCATAGACTAATGAATCAAAGTTCATTAGGGGGTTCATCCTACAGCAGGATAATGGGCCAAAAGATGAGTCAAAGCTCTGCCAGAAGGACTTTAAGAGTAAAGAAGAATATTTGATTTCCATTTATGAATTTATTGCATTATTAATGTTTTAATGTCAATTGTTTATTTTTTCTGTACTTTCATATCCGAGTACAATTAGACATGAAACTGCATCATTTCAATAAAAAAACAGGGGAAAAAAAAAAAAACATGACTGCTCTAAAACTTTCCACCGTTGGTGTATGTTTTATAAAACTCTCTGTGGTCACCTTTTTAAAGCATCCACTGCACATCTGTAGAGATGCTGTGAATCTCACATATGTGCTCACACTGTGTGGTGTGATTATCAAGCCCAACCTGAGTTCTCACTGTACGCGCTGCATCAGGGCTAAGTGTTGACAGATGGCGAAGTTTTATTTCAAAACTTTTGTTTGCAAACTTTAATCAGAAATACAACTCACAACTTTCTTTCTCTGATATGAAAACACAACTGGAAGCGCTTCAAAAAGCCATTTGTTGGTGAGGCTGTTTTACTGGGTGACGTCTGAGACGACAGGTGGTCGTGATGATGTGGCTGATCAGCACATCTGAATCCAAACACCATGTGTTTAACAAATTTCTACTTCGAGCAGAATGTTGCCATGGTGCTAACTTAAATTTCTAACACTCATCCAACCAATCATCTGCAGCTGATCGGACTGTGACGCCCCCCCCTCTGCTCAACAACATGTGACCAGATGATATTAAAAACAAGTCATGCAACAGGATAGGAGTCCAATTCACACAGCAGTAGTATTACATATTTATCATTAGGAACCAAATAAGCTCATGTTCAGCAGGTACGTATGTCTGTCTTCCCCAGTGTCATTCATCAAGCATGATCACATCACCTGATTAGCTTTTCTAATTCTTCATTTATGATAATTGATCTGTGAGGCTGTAGGGAAGGTCATTGGTTTTTATAAGTAATCACTAATGAAGGGTGAATTATGAAAGCACACGTTACTTTATAGATATGACATCCAGTCCTTCAGGCTCTGAAGGACGGACCAGGAGATCACCAGGATGTTTACAGTTCATCCAGAGGGGAACATGGTGGTGCAAAGACCAGATCATCTTGTGTCTTACTCAGACGTTTAACCGCGATACCCATATCTGAAAGTGGCTTTTTTATAAAACACTAAAAAAAAAAAAAAAAACAAGACAGAAGAAATGCTGCGCAGTGAATCAAACTGCCAGACTAAGCAAGTGGAGTTCACAGGTTCAGTCTTTCTTTTAGAGTGGTTAAGCAGAGATGGAGCGTACAAAATGTGAAACTGAAGAACCTGTTTTTTCAGGAAAGAAGTCTCATTCAACTGTGAATTTTAACTTACCTGGTGAGGTATATTTTTAAATAGTGTGATCTTTATGTTTGAAACCAGTGAGCTCTGACTGACTCCTCGTACTGCACTATTTTCCAAGGTGAATCCAATACAGCAACTGGACTTGGTAGAAACATCTTGAAGAGAGCTACCAAGTTCAGTTGTGGTATTGGATTAACCTTGGAATTACCATGACCTGGATGACTGAGAAGCTTCAGACACTACACTTTATTTAACTTCTGTCTTTGTCCCAGGGCCAGAATCAATTTATCGACCAAAGTGTTGTACGTCCGTCTGTGCTTCAGGTGGGTGATGTGACCTTTTTCAGATGGTTAGCATTCTCCCACTTCGGCTCTCGTGTCTCAGATCAACACATCTGACAAACAAGTTAGCAAGAGGACAACTTGGTGTGTGCTGAGTGGGGAAAACATGGAGAACTTCACATCGGTTCCTCTGGTACATATGTCAGGATGACTACACTTTCTTTCTTTTTTTTTTTTTTTTTTAATAAAACCACACATTCTGGTTTCAGATAAAACACAACTCTGCTGTTGTTTAGTAAATGATTAAGAGCTTCAAACCAGTCTGTTTCATTACCGTGCAATGCTCTCCAAAATGATACAGATTTTTATATCAGACTTTATCATTAATTCTGTTTCTCCCACAGGCCAACAAGTCATTGATTCAGATGTTAACCGCGTCCTCTCTGAGTGCAGAGTGTGAGCTGTAGTGAGAGAATGAACACACTAAATGGAGTGTAGTGTGAATTGGTGAGAGCGCCCTCTGACCCTTTGCTCCGCGCTGACTGTCAGCATCCTGGGGTGAACATGTTTCACCAACAAAGGAATCAGATGGTTGCTTGACCTCCTCTTCACCAGCCTTTGAACTCTTCCCTCCTCTTAAAGTGTTCATCTGGCCTCCCTGTGTCTGTTCCCACACAAGTGTGGTGTGATGGATAAAATGCCACCTCAACCTTCTGGCTAAGAATATTATTTAGTAGATACTTAGATAATCAGATCGTACAAATAAAAAATGGGTCTGGAACACCTTGCTGTAAGGCGATCTGTAGCTGAAGTAGAAACTGCTGACTTTATTCCCTTTCTTACTGATGGAGGCTGCTGTAGACAGGGCAACAAACCCTCTGTAATCTCCTGAATGCTGTTTGATTTTTATTCCTTTTTTACTTGTTTCATTACGTTTTTCTGCACAGGATGCAATTTTTGAAAATAGCCTCTCAGTGCTGTCTCACTTTAAATCAACCTGACTCAGTCTCGGTACCCTGACGAGGAGAAAAAAAACAAAACAAGTTTCCTTAACTCACAACAGGCTAGCGAGTGGTGCAGTGGATAGTGCTGTTGCCACACAGCAAGAAGGTTCCTGATGTGAAGCCCTTTCTCTTCAGTTTCCTCATCAGACTGGTCTTTCTAAGTTGCCTTTAGGTGTGTGAGTGTGTGTGAGCCCTGTGATAGCTGAAGACCTGTTCATGGTGTACCCATCTTGTATCCCATCACAGCTGGGATAGGCTCCAGTCCCCTGCCACCTCAAACATGATAAGATAAGATAATGGTGGACGGATACCTTCACATAATCCCTTTCTTTTTCTTTTTCATTTCCATTGCCTTCTTTCTTCATGGATGTCGTGTCCTCTGGGTCAAAGAGGAAAAGGACAATCTGGATTGTTTTCAGGTCAAAGTTGTAAAGCCAGCATCTGTGATGGTATGGGGGTGTGTTAGTGCCCATGGCATGGCTAACTTGACTGTCTGTTTTATTCATAGACTGTATAATTAATGGACGTAGTCTCCGCGACTTGACCCGTCTGTTTCTGAAACTGATTTTTGAAGCAAAATGGCCATGTTGGAAATCAGTCAGGCTTTGAGTCTCCACAGTAACAGCTATGGGGCGCCTAGCAGTCACGTGAGCTGAGCTGTGTCTCTGATTGGGTGAACTTGCAATCTTAGATATTAAGATTCCAAGTTCACCCATTATCTTTATCTTATTATTTGTACCAGGCTGTAAACATGTTTATTTCTGCTGTGAAAATGGCTTTTGTTGGCCTGGTGTGTACATGACTTCTGGTACTTCTGCAGCCAGCCTCAAGCAGACATTCTGTGAATATTTTAACATTTCTGCATTGTTTCAGGAGGTTGCCGCTTGGTGAAGGCTCCATTAATGCTGAAAGGTACATACAGGTTTTGGAGCAACATATTGGCTTGTTGGCTGCCATCCAAGCCACGTCTTTTTCAGGGACGTCCCTGCTTATTTCAGCAAGACAATGACAAGACACATTCTGCATGAGTTACAACAGCGTGGCTTCGTAGTAAAAGAGTGCAGGTACTAGACTGGCCTGCCTGCAGTCCAGACCTGTCTCCCATTGAAAATGTGTGGAGAATTATGAAGCACAAAATATGACAACAGAGACCCCGGACTGTTGATCAACTGAAGTTGTTCATCAATCAAGAATGGTAAAGAATTCCACCTCCAAAGCTTCAACAATTAGTGTCCTCAGTTCACAAACACTTATTGAGTGTTGTTAAAAGGAAAGGTGATGGAACATAGGTCAGAAACATGAGCCTGTCCCAGCTTTTTAGGAACGTGTTGCAGGAATCAAATTCAAAATGAGTGAATATTTGCAAAAACAATAAAGTTTCTCAGTTTGAACAATAAATATCTTGTTTTTGTAGTGTATTCAATTGAATGTAGGTTAAACAGGATTTACAAATCATTGTATTGTTTTATTATTTACATTTTTTACAACGTCCCAACTTCATTGGAAATGTGGTTGTATTTAATGAGCATCTCTGTGTAGCTGAGCAATAACTGAGTGTAAGAAACGTTCCCTTTCCTGAGTGCAGCTGTCTGTGTCTGACTGACGTTCCATTAGAGGACCGTCTGTGCTCTTTATTCTCAGACTCCTGGTTCTCTGTGCATCATTCAAAAGTAAGGGTCATCTGTGTGTGAGAGGCCCAACCTGCCACTCTGTGGTACAGTCTCTGCTGTAGGAATCTGTTCCTCTCCACTTCTCCTCCCATGGTTCTGTTGACATGTTTGTAAGTGCACTTTAAATGTTTCACCAACCTGTTAGACTTTGACATGTCTTTTTTCCAGTCTGACTGACAGAAAGCCTGCAAACATGTCTGTTGGTATACAATACAAAAAGACATATAAATGAATAAAGTCTGTGATCAGAAGTCTGCAAAGCACTTCTTTAAGACACTCAGAAAAGTTTATGCTCAGTAGCTAAGAAGTTAACCCATGAATGAATATTTGATTCCTTTAGCTGAACTCTGGCATCCCCAGCTGAAAGAGGGTTGACCTAATTGATAGCTCTCTGAACAGTTAGTGGTAGTTTGGACCAAAGCTGGAGGTTGTGCTTTTGAAGTTGAGTCATTCTTTTGAGAGATGGAGAAATATGATCCCCAGCCTTCGCTCTGATAAATATTTCTCCTTGTGTTTTCTTGACTTTGTTGCTGACATAAACATCACACTACCAACAAGGCTGTGAATATTAGAGCTGGAATCTCCCCAGCCCTTAAAATCTACCGCAGAGGAGAAGAAAAATGACAGCTATCATCAGGATTTATCTGTTCTGGCTTATGGCACTGACAAGGTCCAACAGAGGAGTACTAACCGTGCTAAACTTTATGCTTTTGAATATTCAACTAGTCAAATAGATTTTCCCCTAAATACATAGACTGTTGTACAAGTATTTCAAAAACTCACACTCACAGAAGATAAATTATACAAGAAGCATGTTCAGAGTTGTATTTTACTTTCACTCCTTTAGAAGTTGTGAGTGAGGCACCCCCACAATAAAATTTATGCATACAAATGAAATTTATTTTTCGTCAAATTGTAGCAAAAAAGGCCAGACTAAAATGTTAATCTGTATCTTTGTGAGCATGTTATTCTTAAAACGGAAACATTAAACCTCATATTACAACAAAACCATAGTTCTCTTACGACTTTCAAGAAAACACATTGTTTCCATGATATTCTTGTGCTTAAATTAGATTTATCTTTGTGTATGAGCTGAATTTTTTCCAGTTTAAAGTTTAAAACATTCCCACTCCCAGAACTAAATTATTCTTCTGTTGCCTGTTGCCAAAAACCCGAGCAGATAAATCAAAACTGGACAATGACCTATGGAGAATAAATACAGGAAATTCCATTCCCCCACCAGACTAGTAGATGGCAGTATGAAGACAAACAATGGAGACCTTTCAGTGAAAATGACACCAAAGAAGTAGACAGACAAGCCATGATTTTGGTGCTGGACTTCCTGTCTAGCTCAACCTACTTCGTGTGCATTGATGTATCATTGTTCCAGCAGAAAAGACAGGCTCACGGCTGAAATACACCAGATGCATCTCCAGTCTGGCTCCGCTCCATTAAGGCACCGGATCAGATAGGTTTCCCTTCAAGTCAATGTGTCAACTAACACTGTATCTGTTTCACTGCATGGCTGGTCCAGCAGGTTGCAGCTAACACGCAGCCTATTTTTTTCCAGATGCTGGAGCTGTGATGCATCAATTCAGGGTAGAGAAGATTAAGCGGGACAGGAAGTCGTGCACGGAAACTACCTAAAATGAGCCTGTGACTTTCAAAATAAAACAAACAGTGTCAAAACCAGATCATATTTAGCTTTACAATGCAAGAAAATGTCACAATGAGCGAGGACACGCCAGGAATAAAAAAGTTTGACGTTTTTCAGCACATCATGAATGAAGAGAGGTTTATCAATTGGTCTCGTGACTCCAGCTGTCTGTCAGTCCTGTGACTTGCTGGAATGAACCTGCAGTGAGTGTGAGTTGACAAAGACAGTCAACACGCAGCGGATCGGAGCTGGACTGCATACGCATCTGGTGCATTTGAGGCGTCATGTAACTGATCCAGAGAGCTCCAACTTGCCGGAGCAGAAATGCAGCTGGAACGCAGAAGTGGAGTAAGTTGACACATTGATTTAGTTGGAACCTGTGAGATCTAATGCTGTAACAGAGTCCAGATGGATCTGCTGTGATTCGACCGTTAGAAACAACACAGACTGCAAGCTGAGTAACTGGTTGGCTAAGTAGCATTCCATTCCCTGCTTTTCTGGTTTCATTACCATGGTCCCCTGTCTACATCAAGTCAGATTTGATCTCTACTGCAGTATGATCAACACGTTCTAGCTCGAAGTCCAAAATACTTTCATTTGCATACTTTTCTTGACACAACAAGAGGAGAGTGCAGGACTGGAGATGTGACTGGGATAGACATGGCACAGCTGTCTAGCTTTTCGACAAAGTATCAGCAGAGCAATGTGGACATTCAAAAGCAAAAGTATGAAGTGATCAAAATGTCCACAACAGCGTGGCGTATGGTTTAACCAGGCTTCAAAGTACAAACACGGTCAATCATTCCTGAGCTTGTTTGAAAAATGAAATTCATTGTTGTGTTTAGACACCTGCCGTGAAGCAACAACCAGACTCATTCTGCCAGCAGAGAAAGTGTTCACGCTAATTGTGTGAAGGTCTTTGTGTTTCAAAGCACCCACTTAGAAAACAATGACAGACGTTTAAGCAGTGGAGGAAAGTCTTTCTGTCTACAGTCCAACTCCCAGTTGGCACCATCTTGTCCCTGGCGCTCTCTCCACTATACTTTAACGTAATTAATGTCAAAATTGAGTAAAAACAATTAAAGATCAGTCTGCAAAACTTTTCCATCTTTTTTTTTTTCTTTCTCCTCTTTCTGTCTCGCATCAAGGCGAGCAGAAACTCTTAATTGCTGGTAAACATCTCTCGATTGTCTGATTGTCTCACAGGACTGTAAATTCACTGTCGTTGAGCAGAGAGGAGGAAAAATACAGGAGGGAGCGAGCGTTGTATGACAGAAGCAAAAAGAAAAAAATCATCTGTGCTGAAAGAGAACAGACTGTCGCTTTCTCCATGCAGATTTAGATGAAACAGTGTTTTCAATGTCACCAATTAGATGCCGCTACATTTGTACTTTTACGAAGCCTTGAGTCTACAGTGCTCACGACTCTGTAAATAATAAAGTAAAAGGCGAGATGAACCAGAGAGGTTTTAAAAAAAAATGACATCTTAATGGATAACTATTTTAAAGAGCTAATTACCCATTTGCACTGCAAAGCTCAGTGCAATGGATTCACTTTGATATGCTTTATTAAAAGTCATAATTTCTCCCTTTCCTTAATTAAAGAAGTGTTTAGCCTGTAAAATGCTTTCACTGTCTCAGGGAATATTCATAACTTCTCGTCTCTTTTGGTTTTCTTACAGAGCTGCTCTTTTTTTTCGAGAAATCATCTGAATCTTCTGAATGTCTGATAATTCTACTTTCTAAAGGAAACAGTGGGTGGCTTGTTAATAAAGGGCATAATTAATGTCACTGATGAGGCTAAATGACACCTTCTGCAGACTTTAACATCACCAGAGAGAGTCGAGCAGTATGAAACCAGTTTTTAAGTGGAAATGGGAATTCTTAATGAGGTGACATGATTGCAGGATAATAACTGTTGCCTGGAAACGTGTTAAAACAGAAGAATTTATTAAAAAGAAATTGTGTTGTAGCTGCAGGGTAAACAGCACTTTAGTACAAACATGAACACGTTCTTCATCAGGACCAGAGCACTGAAGTGGTGCTGGGGGAACTTTAGTTATTTGTAGTGATGATTATTATTATCTAAGCTGTTATTTAGCCTTTCAATCTTTTTTGGAAGCTTCAGTTGCTTGAAAATAGGGAAAATTGGTGCATTCATCACAACTGGGGAAAGTACAGATGAACTCTTGACTTGGCCCGCAGACTCAAACAAAGCAGCAGCTTCTGGGATTCTTAGTGCTTGATTTTGAATGATCCTAAAATATGATCAGCTCCTTTTTTTTTTTATTAGACTTCAGGTCAAACTCTCTTTTTTTCTGCTCAGGCTGGTTTATACTCTTTCCTGATGAGTTCTTTATCAAGTGATATAATCTAATCTGTTGTTTTTAACTGTGCTTCCACCACCACTCATTACAAAAAAAATTAAAAAGCAGCATTTTCTTTAATGCAGGAGTGCTGAAATTTTTTTAAACGTTTGACATTATGGGAACTTACCTTTACCTGGGCCCCAAACACTTACCTCCCTTTACATCAACTTTAAGAAGGGCTCTATTTTCAAGAAGAAAGACTGTAGTCTTGTTTTGAGACCTAACCCTGTTTTTTTTTTCTTTGTCTGTGTGTGTGTGTGTGTGTGTGTGTGTGTGTGTGTGTGTGTGTGTGTGTGTGTGTGTGTGTGTGTGTGTGTATGTGTGTGTGTGTGTGTGTGTGTGTGTGTGTTTATTGAGGAACCCATCTGACTTTTAAGGACCCAATACCTGGGCTTTGGCATCGACCAACATGGATACTGATCAGATCTGATACCAGTCTTAAATTTACATTCTCTACCAGAATGATTAAAAGAAGTTATTTACTTAATTAATTGATCGACTGAAATATTATTTAATATCATTTAAACGTCAGCAGCAGATAAGTGAGGAATTAAACTTGTAAAGCTCTGCCAAGCTTAAAAAAAAGCACAGAATGAAGGGTGCTGATGACGTTATACATGTACACGGTTGTATTAAACAAAGAAGAACATAGAATTGAATTGAAAAGACCTGTCCTATGGATCAACAGTAACCGATATCCAGTCTTAATTTTTGAGTCTATATTGGACCTGATACGGGCACTTTATACCAGGGTTGGATTCCTACTTTTTGTAACCTAAATTTATATATTCATATTTATATTAGTAGGCAGATTTTTTGACTAGGAAAGTCAAAGAGCCTTGTGTGTTTATTTTGAATTGTTTTTATGTTGTTTGTTTTGACATTTCCTTGTACAGGATTCCTGCAGATCTTACAAAGTCTAAGAAGGTTTAAAATTTAAGGTTGAAAGATGGTGTCATATTTTACTCATGACATTGTTTTATAGACCACTTTAATGTCTGCCTGAATACTTAATTGAATCTTCACTGTGCAGTACATGTTATGAATTGTTTAATTTACACTTCTATATGCACGGAATCTATGCTTGGTATCTATTTATGTTTGGTTACAACATTCTACTCTTGGGTTATAAAACATAAAATTTGGCTGATAGTAAACATCAGTGGGACTTCCTGAAACTATAACCATAACTACTTAACTATAACACCATTGAGATTCGTGATTCCAAACCACAGACTCAAACCGGTCCTCAGAACATAGTTTTTGTTTGCACTATGTTACCAGTAATCAGAGTATGGGTAGTTTTTCTGCTAGTCTACAGCGTACTTGGATCCCTCTTGGTTATGCACATTGAATCAGGGCTAGTTCATGCCGGCAAAATGTATGTGCAGTAGGCAGGTAGACCAGCAGGACAGGATTTGATTGGTTTAATAAATTGGATCCTAATCGGGCGACTGTGGCTCAGTGGTAGAGTTGTCGCCTCGCAATCGGAAGGTTGAGGGTTCGATACCCAGCTCCTGCAGTCTCATGTCGAAGTGTCCTTGAGCAAGACACTGAACCCCAAATTGCTCCCACTGTTGTTCAGTGGTGTGTGAATGAATATGAATGTGTTAGATAAAAACTGATGGCTTTCAATACTAGATCATTGAATGTGGTGTGGATGGGTGAATGACACCAGCAGTGTAAAGCGCTTTGAGTAGTCGGTAAGACTAGAAAAGCGCTATATAAGTACTGGTCATTCATTCATTCATTCATTCAATCGCTAGGATTGGTTGGTCATTTCTCAGGTTTACTCCTGCTGTACACAGCAGGTATTTTTCACTCTATTTTAAGAACACATCATGTATTGATTGACATCAGGACATAAAGATCATTTTCTAAATCTGATCACCAACACTGCCTTTAAAGGAGAATTTAACAGAAACTGCATGTCCAAAGATGGCAGCACATCAACAACTATACTCTATACATTCCCTCAGTACCTACCTCATACACTGAGTTCTCTTTTACTCTATTTTGGATTTGTCTCTTTGCTGTCCCTTTGTTTTTCACCTCTAAATAATAAACCTTGAAGTCAGTGCAAAGAAGTAAAATCTTGTCTTGATAAAGTCACTGGAATCGTAAATTTCATACTGAAAGTTGTGTGGGGACCATGCTTCAGTCTGAAGTCATTAATTTGACTTCAGTGACAGAATAGGAAGAGTAACCCCCCAAAATACTCCTTTGCAGTACCACTTTTTGAAGCTTTTCAGAGGGTTTTGTATTTGACCTTTCAAATGTGTG
This sequence comes from Labroides dimidiatus, assembly GCA_030710495.1. Lineage (NCBI taxonomy): Eukaryota > Metazoa > Chordata > Actinopteri > Labriformes > Labridae > Labroides > Labroides dimidiatus. The sequence continues at coordinate 6,709,438 of CM061159.1, forward strand.
GTAGGCAATTTGGTTCAGATCATAAAACCAAAAATAGATTTAACTTGGCTTCACACTGTCCAATTAGAAAAGTTCTTTCTCATGTTGAGAAATAGTTCAGGCCTGAGAAGATCAACACACCTGTGTTGGTCTTCAGATTCTCATTAACTCCAGTTCCCATACTTCAACTTCAGGTAACTCTCAGACACTCATGCAGTTTGAATAAGTGAATCTTTTAATTCCAAACAAAGTCACACCAAGGCTATAAAACAGATTCCTTTATACAAAGATAAACACATATCCAAGGACTTCAGCTTCATGGATTTTGGTGTCAGGGAACAGGAAAGAAGTTTGTTTAAAACTTTTTTATTACATCCTAAAAATTAAACTTGTTTTTTAACACTCAACCAGAATCCCTGAAAATAAAATATGGTACCCATGTACGTTGTTGATGAAATTATTCCTGTCATTCAGTACCTTTTTTTTTTTTTTTTTTTTTTTTTTTCTTTTTTTTTTAAAGAAAACCTACAGGGCTGCCATGACACTGTGCAAGATTAATCACTTTCTGTCATCAAGTTCAAAAGAGAAATCAGGCTTAAGGATCCATCTTTGAACCAAATCTGATGAACACATACTACCTGTTAATAGTTCCTGAGTTGTTTCATGACTACAAAGATGACTGATTGGTGATTCTGGAGTAATGCAGCACATAGAGACAACTTTTTTCCCCATTTCATTTAATTTAGACAAATCAATCAATCAATCAATCGATACATGTAATTGAAAATATATATAAAAAATAAATTAATTAATTTAAAAAAAAAAAAAAAAGAGGAAAAAGGTCTCCTATTGAGTTCTGTTCTTGGACGGTTTCATTGATGATGTATTTAAAGAAAGTGACCCCCCCCCCCCCCCAAATATTCATAATTCATGGAACTCATGAAAGATGGCATTGCTTTGTGTAAGTCTGCTTCAGATGCAGAACATAAGCAGTGGAATATGCATGAGCAGGTGGGAGAAAACATTTAGGCATAAAATGTGTAATACCACTTTAATATGACTGCTACAAGCTCGCTGCAGTTTGTGACAGATCCTTTGACAGCAGCCATGTGGAAAATCATATTCTGAACCGCTCAAACATCCAGACAGGCAGCTGAATTAAGTCTGTGTCTAGAATCAGAGAGAAATGGGATCCAAATTCCAGTCAGCACAATTCAAAAGATTTCAGTTGCTAAGTCGGCCTTTAAGTCTTCAAAGCATCTTAGTTTGACGGACGACTGAAGGATTTCCTTTTTCATAATTTTTGGGTTTAGCAAAACAACAGCATGTTTGGGCTGCATGGCAGGATGTTGTTCGACTTTCTCAAGTCTGTCACAGCTTTTTTTTCTCTGAATGGAACTTTGTTAATATATTTTAACACACATTTACTGGGAGGGGTTTTGACCCCAAATCCAGACTCATCCCTAAACAATGACCACAGTGGTTACATGTAACTCATCTGTACCTAATGCTAGCAAGTACAATGAGAAAATATTTAATCTCATATAAGTTATATATAAGTATAAGTTAAGGTCATTCCAAACATAACTGGTCATTTCAGCTGAACTTCAGCCCAAACCTGCAAATACTGACCTCACAGAAAATCCAGATGCCTGAGTATTTGGAAAGCGATACTTTGGCTGAAATCGCTCAAATCCTGAATCCATCTGAAGTGCCTCAAACCCTCTCAAAACCCTCTTCAAATTATGTGCACAAACAATAGGAAAAGATTTGAAATTGGGGTAATCAAGCCCAGTCATAACACACAGACAGTTTTGAAAAAGTCCTGGCTCATAACCACTCATACTTTTCATTATACGGTTCCTTCAGCATAGCTCCTTCCAATAACAAAATCAAAAGATCTTGATTAAGAAGTCGGGTACTTAATTCCCAGGACAACATGTAAGAAGTTGGTAGAAAAAAGAGAAAACAAACGAACAATAAATGAAATGAAATAATGGTAGTCATCACAGATGTAACTTCCAAGCTTAAAAACACAAACTTTAAGTAAAAAGCACAGTGATCTTCTAAACATGTTTAAAGATTCATGGATGACAACAGTCATTATATTTCGACATTAAATACATAATTTTGATTAAAGAGCTTGCACATACTAGTGGAACCATTACAGAAATTTAAATAAATATTTTGGTAATCAGTAATATACTACGGTGGCCCTGAAAGGTCACAGCACTGCAGCTAAAGAGAACACATGCAAAAAGACAAAACACAAGCAGATTAAGAAAACATCTTCATCAATTTGACAACATGCAGCATTTAGAAAACATGCTGCAAAGACCACAACACAACAGGTTAGAAAAACAGTCTGCAAGCACACTGCAACACAACAGAAGCGTAAATAAAAAAATAAATTAAAAAAAAATAAAAAGAAAATTATGATTAACTTATTTGAACAGAACAATACTGTGTAGTGGATTTCAGTCCATAACTTGCAGAATGACAGATTAATTTTACAGTTTAGCCTCTTACTGTCCCAGTGGGTATTGTAACAATATAATTTATATGTCCACATGTTACTGTTTGTGGGTTTGTTTTTTTTTTTATCAATGAAGGGCACTGACTTCTTGGAGCAAAGACAGCCTGTACCACCCACGTGACACACCAATGCACAGCAGGGTGACCAGTTGTCTGTATTGTACATGGCATGAACGATCTACCTTATGACTTTTATAATGTGTTAAATATTTTTTATTTTGAAAGATGTGTTGAGGAGTTGAGTCAAAATAGCGTACACAACATGGGTCCCCCAACACAGCATCCTGAAGTACACAGGGTCTCATATCCACTGCATTCCCTTCTCACTTATGGTTCAAATGTTGTCACAACAAAAATGTAGAGGAGCAGTTTTGAAGAGTAACAGTATTTTTTACTGTGAGTGAGGAAAGAACACAGTGGACATGAGACCCTGCTGTGCACTGATGCGTCAGGCGGGTGACACAGGCTGTCTACACTTCATAGCATAAACAGTCAGTGCCCTTCATGGTTAAAGACACAAATAAACAGTAACGTGGACATATACCTTAAATTGTTGTAATACCCACTGTGGCAGTAAGAGGCTGTACTATAAAATCAATCTGTCATTCTACAAGTTATGGACTGAAATCCACTACACAGTATTGTTCTGTTTAAATAAATCACAGTTTTCTTTTTTCATGGTTTTCCCCCTGTTTTACAGTACATACGTAGATTTTTTTTTTTTTTTTTTTTATAGCAAACACTGGGTGGTGGTCTTAAAGATTCATCAAGCACTAGCTGTGTGTGTGTGTGTGTGTGTGTGTGTGTGTGTGTGTGTGTGTGTGTGTGTGTGTGTGTGTGTGTGTGTGTGTGTGTGTGTGAACAGGGAAAAAACAAAATCAATTCTAAACACGTTATGCTTTTATTTTGTGGCCAAATTATCTTTCCTCCCACTGAGGGGACACAAAGGAGTCCCAAGAAGAAAATAATCTCACTGCACCTTTTTTTTTTTTTTTTTTTTGTTTCTCCCTGTGCTTGCCAGAACGGTGAAGCATCCTCCAAGAGGACTCTCCCCCTGAAAATATGATTAATGAGCTGACAGCCATCAACCTTCACAGTCCTTACTGCTTTCATCCAAGGCCAATAAATGAGCAACCAAGTACAAAGGCTTAGAAACGGTGACACATTCCAAATAGAAATTCAAACAGCTGTGTGTGTGTGTGTAGTTGTGTGTGTGTGTGTGTGTGTGTGTGTGTGTGTGTGTGTGTTAAGTATAAAAGGAGAATACCCTCTGGGCTGAATGCTGCGCTGACTAAATTACAAAGCAAAGCACATGTATACAGGAATAAACAGATAGATATTAAGCTGTCTCTAATTGTATGAAGATATAATTTGCCATGATTAAATAAGAAAAACCTGTGGCAGAAGATATAATCAAGAAAAGATGAAGTTTTTTAAAGCCTCCTGGCTCAAGAAGCGCAGACTTCTCCAAAGATGATTTATTATTCAGAGAGCTGTTAAAGTCTGTTGGTTTTCAGTTAATCCACGAGAGTTTTCCTTTAACTATTACTCTTAGAGCTTAGCTGATTCCTGTCCAGCTCTTTTAAGTCTTAAATCAGGCACTAAATGCTTTGAATCAAGTACTTAAAATGAGATGGACCCTAGAGATGTCAGTGTTAATCTGACTGACAATATCCACTGAACTGAGGTAAAAGAGAAACCCCTGATATGAACCATTGCAGAGAACTTTTTATTTCCCTCTTGGTATATGTATGTAGATTAAGTTCACAACCACAGAGGCTGTCTTTATCAGCCCATAATTTAACACGTTGACGGATCGATGTGTCCCACTGTCATCTGTGTCACAGCTGACACATACCTGAGAGAACAGTCTGCTGCAGAAGAACCTCTGTGGTCTGAGACTGAATATATGCTTCACTTACACATAATTATAACTTCCATTCACACCATGATCAATGCACAAGCTGTGACGGGCCTGTTGTGTGTGTGTTCTGCATGTGAACACAAAAGTACGTCACAAGTCATGTCACTTAATCAATGTTGAGTGGGAGACGACAGGAGGTGGCATCAACACAGGACTGGAGCACAGGGACACAACACCTCTGCACAAGGAGAAGTGTCAGCTTTAGCAAACAGGCTGAGGAGCTGTGAATATTCACAGTATGAGTCTATCAAACCCTCCAGTGCACACACAGATACATATACTGGATATATAGTTGGCTAAACCAAATTGGGTTTATATATATATAAACCCAATATATATATATATATATGTATATATATGTATATATATATATATATATATATATATATATATATATATATATATATATATATATATATATATATACACACACACACACACACACACACACACACACACACACACACACACACACACACATAATCTGTCCCTCACCCACCCTGGGCAGTACTGTGTCTTCTTCAAGCTCGGGTCCTCTACCAGGGGCCTGGGAGCCTGAGGGTTCTGCACAGGATCTTAGCTGTTCCTAGGAGTGTGCACTTCTGGATGGATATCTCAGATGGTGTTCCCGGTATCTGCTGGAGCCATCCACCCAGCTTGGGTGTTACAGCCCCCAGTGTCCCAATCACAACTGGCACCACTGTTGCCCGCACACCCCACATCTTCTGTAGCTCTTCCTTCAGCCCTTGGTATTTCTCCAGCTTCTCGTGGTCCTTCATCCTGATGTTGCTATCGCTCTGTATTGCTACATCTATCACTACCGCTGTCTTCTGAGCCTTATCTACCAGCTCTATGTCAGGCTGATTGGCTAACATCATCTTGTCAGTCTGGATCTGGAAGTCCTACAGGACCTTGGCCTGCTTGTTCTCTTTCACTTTACGAGGTGTCTGCCATCTTGACCCTGGGACCTCCAGCCCATACTCGGGACAGATGTTCCTGTACACTATGCCAGCTACCTGGTTATGCCGCTCCATGTATGCCTTGGCTGCCAGCATCTTACACCCTGCTGTGATGTGCTGTACTGTCTCAGGGGCTTCTTTACACAGCCTGCATTTGGGGTCCTGCCTGGTGTGGTAGACCCCAGCCTCTACTGATCTTGTGTTGAGGGCCTGTTTTTGTGCAGCCATGATTAGCGCCTTTTCCAGCCATTGGTATGTTTCCAGATGTCAGCCGCTTCTTTAATTTGTTGGTGGTACATGCTTCCCATGTTAGCCCCTCCAGCTTGTTGTTACTGGGCTTCTGTTGCCTGAGGCATTCACTTAGCAGGGCATGGGGGCCAGCTGTCTCTTCCTGGATAGTCCACTCACTAGTCCTCAGCCTTCCTCCTTCCACTTAGTGTACAGCCTCAGGGTGCTGGACTTCGGGTGAAACCCTCCATGCATTGTAAGGAGTTTCCTTTTCTTGATATTAGTGGCTCTCATTTCTTCCAATGGCCAGGATATTATTCCAGTGGGGTACCTGATTACTGGCAGGGCATAGGTATTAATGGCCTGAATCAAATTTTTCCCATTCAGCTGACTCCTCAGGACCTGTCTCACCCTCTGTAGGTACTTGGCTGTCCTCCACATCATCTCCTCATGTTTACCATTTGCCTGTGGGATCCCCAGGTATTTGTAGCTGTCCTGGACATTTGCAATGTTACCATCTGGTGGTTCAACTCAGTCAGTGATGATCACTTTCCCGCTCTTAGACACCATCTGTCGCTGCTGTAGATCCGGTGGATCAGGGAGTCGATGTTGTCCCACTCCGGAACCCGTATCCGTAGCCACTCTTGGTGATGATCTCGCTGGGGGTTCAGGCCTATGTGGGGACAGATCCTTGGTATATGCTGGGTTTGATGCTCACCTGTGCCATTGGCTAGGGTTGTCTTCCATCATCCCATTGAGTTCCGCAGGAAGGTTCGTAGTGTGGTGGATGACTCCGGCCTTGGGTGAGCCACTCTGGGTGGGTCCCTGATTCATTTGTGCTGCCTCTGTTGCTCATCTTGTAGCCAAGCATCTCTAGGGTGACAGCTGCTGCTGCATATATCAGCTGATTGGTCAGTAATGCTCTTGGTAGGGATAGTTAGCAGTGCCATGTTCACATCCTCGAGTAGAGACTCCGGCAAGTGGTTCCCCCAGGTTGACTCGATCTTCATCACTCAATCTCACACTGACTGGCTCCCCCTTGTACCTTGGTAGAGGTGCATTGCACCTCTGCAATCTCTAATTCCGATAACAACTTCTACTTATGGATATTGGAACAATGAGGTACTGGGTGTTTCTTAGTCAAGGTTGATGTAGGGTATTGAAGCATCCATTTCTCCCACATCCTCTGGATGTATCCTCTCTCATTGGGGTTATTAGAGTAGTAGCACTCCAGCAGTACCCTGTTATCCATCCTGCTCCATGTATCCCCTGATTCACACATACTCCGTGAGTGCCGTGGTACGTCAGCGAGCGCGAGCCAATTCACACTGCATCTGTCTCAGGAGCGGACGAGCTCAGTGTACTCATAGCAGCTGGATACACAAGATCACAGGAGAACCACATGTTCCCGCAGGAATCACACCCGTGACCACTGCTTTCATGATATTTAGTATGTAAAACTCAACTGACCCTCCCAGAGCTTCAGCAATTCAGTCCTTCCCTTTTAGTTTCTGTTGGTGTCCTTATATAAAGGATGTGTCATATCGTATATAATTATCTGATTTTCCACCTCCAATATAAACTTTTCCTCGTCCATGGCGTCGGATTTCCTCTGGGTCTGACCCGCTGATGACTGCTGGCCCTGTGCCAGTGTCGTATTTTTTATATACGAGGATAATTTTACGATCGTCAGTCTGAATATGGTGCTTTATTTTGAAAAGACCGGAAACTCTGATTGTTTTTCGTGTCTCTTTTCCTGTTTGGGACGATCTGCTCTGCAGAGATTGACGCGTCTCTGCAGCGTACTCCAGCAAGAATAGACTCGCAGCGAAACAGCCGCGAGCAGCTGTTGGTAGCATGCGCCATCCGTTTCCGGCACGGGCTGTGTGAATGCACTGATTGACTTGAATGGCAGCGAAATACAGCGCAGTGCACGGCACTGACGGACCGCGACGCTGGCTGCTTGAATGATGAACTGGGATTGACTCACTGACAATAGCAGCTTTTTATACCCCCAGAATGTTGAAAATGATGCCACATTGAAAAGGGTTGTCTTTTTGTATTTTTTGGTATTGAGCCCAATATGTAAGGCCCACTGTACACAGTGAGACCATTACATGGAAAACACTAAATGAGGTGTATCTTTCACCCTAATATAGTTGACTCCCGCATGATGTGAGGATGCCTCACTGGTGAGGTGATGGCATTTAATGCCACCAATAATCTCCACTATGTTTCCTCCTCAGTCATGGCTCCAAAGGTTTTTTTGTTTTTTTTTTAAACCATGAGTGAGAAGCGCAGTGGACATGAGATCCTGCTGCACATTGGTGCATCACATTGGTGGCAGTAGCTGTCTACTTCATGCCATAAACAGTCAGTGCCCTTCATGGTTAAAAAACACAAACAATAACATGTGGATATATACCTGAAATTTTTGCAATACCCAATGTAACAGTAAATCTCTAAAGTTAATCTGTCATTCTACAAGTTATGTACAGAAATCCCCTACGCAGTATTGTTCTGTTCAAATAAATCACAATTTTAATTTTTTTTACAGTTTTCCTTGTCTTTTTTTTTTTTTTTTTTTTTTTTTTTACAGTACATTCCTGGTTACTACAGCTTCTGGTATTTAAATTTGACTTTTTTATAGTGTAATTTGGACATCAGTACATCAATAAAGTGTCTTATATTGCAGACTGGAGTCTGTGTTTAAAAAAAAAAGGGGGGGGGGGGCTGTTCTATATTAATAGTGAGCATGTATTTTAACTTATGTTCACACCACCTGTACATATCTAAGGAATCTTTTATTTATTTATTTATTTTTTGTTTCCTCAGTGTGGCCATTAATGGCTTTCCTTCGGTCGAGTTACCAACTCATGGCCATGACCATTTTCCTCCTTAAATTTTATTAGAGCAGCTCCATATAATACTGCAGCTGACACATTTGGTTACAGGAAAATAATAATTTCAGTCAACAAAACAAGCAATGTAAGCCTCTGACTGGAGGAAAAAAAAAGTTTTATTTTTGGATTTCTTGATCTTGGCTCTCTTGGTGGAAAAAAAAAAGGATTTTACAGTAATTCCAGTGCATCTTCATTTTCCTTTTCTGATTTGAAGTTGGTATTTCTCAATTCAACAAAGGGATAAAGAGATCATAATTACAATAATTTGTGCAGATTTTTTCCTGTTGGTTTAACCAGGGTAATTCTCAAGTTGAGAACTTTTTTTTCTTTTTTTTTTTCAAAATTTTGTTCAGTGTAGTAGTTGCATGCCTGAAGACTTTAAATGATTGGTCCTTGGTGCATTTCTACATGCTGCCTGGTTTCAGCCAATCAGCATTGCTCGTTTCTAACAGTGGAGCAGATCTGTCTGTGCTTGTCTTCTGAATATGGTCTAATTCTCTGAAATATGTCTCCTGCCTCCCTTCCCCGTCTGACTGCTGTAAAGCCTCTGAGAGCATCCTGCCATCAGCTCCTGCTGCCAGGACAACTCCCGCTCCTCAGCAGATCTCTGCTCCAGAGAGAGTCTATCCACCATAATCTCTCACACCAAGCCTGCATGTCAGCTAGCAGCTTGGCTCTCACTCAGCCATCTCCCTCTGCCACACACTAAGCCTGGTCCTCGCCCCTCCTCCTCCTCCCAGCCTTCAGCAACATGAAGGCTCTCCTGTGCCTTTTTGGCTTTCTCTCACCTTCTTCTCTGTCTGTTCTTCACAGCCTGTTTATTCAAGCAGCTCCTTGGCAGCACATTAACATCTTCACAGAGCCCTCTCTTCACAGCCTTCTCTCTTGGACGAGCAGCCCATCCCTGCTGCCCACCTCTGCATGAGACAAGTTTCTGATGCACACACTCACACTTACCTTAAAATCCCATCACCTCCCTTTGCCTTCTTCAGCATCACTCCCCTTTGGGCATTTTTCTCTGTTTATTTCACAAACTTTTTTTTATATGGAAACATTATACTTAAATAAAGAAATAAAGCTTCAAACAAAGGTTTGTTCCTTGATCATTGTAGACAATAGCAGCTAATCCCTCACTTTGATCCTGAAACCAGAGCAGCTCTGCACAATGCCGCACCAAAAATATGTATTCATGGTTCTGAGGAAACGGACTGCAAGCTGCAGCAGGGTGTTTCAGGTTCCTGGGTGGGAAACGGCTCAGTGGGCAGATTAGCTTTGAAATAATAAATTCAGATGTTGTAAGATTTATCTTTTTTATATATGTGTTTCATATTTTGTCTGAGAATTTTTCCCGTGACCAGTTTGAATAACTGGACCTTTCGCCTCCTACTGTGTTCAAAGAGCGGCAGGTTACAAAGGCTGTGATCCTTTATTGTCGTCCTGCTTTAAAGTCAAGTTATTCAAATAAAGGTGAGTGTGTTTTTGAAGCTTGTCCACCACAGTGGACCTGCTCTACTCAAACTGCTAAAACAACATTAACAATAGAATATTTATTGGAAGTGTTATTGGTAATATTGTTAATATTTCTTGTTTTGTTAACATATATTAGACGTGAGGTTTTCACTGCTACGCTTAGTTGCTCTTTCACGTTTACATACTTCTTGTCACATCAAAGCCTAAACGTTGTTGTCTACCTGTCTCTCTCTCCGTTCATCCATCCAGTGAGCTCGTATTTCTTTGATTTTTCCGGATACCTCTGCTAGACTGACTCCCTGCTTGTGTACCAAACCTTTGGATTATTAAACACACTCAGTACCTTTGCCTGTCTTCTGAGTCCTGCCTTTTGGCTCCTGTCATTGGCACATCATCACAGTCCCAGTGAAAGAAGGCTGTGAAAAAAAAAAAAAAAAAACAAACAAACAAAAAAACAAAACAAAGATTCACAGACACAGGGAGCGCCAAACAAAGGCTGTGCAACCTGAGTCTGTTTTCACCTGTGAGTGGATCTAAGATTACCTGAACACACTGTTAACCAGCACTGTTTGTGGACTGTTTGTTCTTTCCCTGTGCTGAATCAAATGTGTTAACATGAAAAATAAATACATTTTTCAAGGTTTTATTAGGTTTGAGGAATAATCCTGTGAGCAGTATTTTTGGGTATTCTTATTTAATTTACTCATCATTCATTGGTGGTCTGCAGAAGTTAGAGTCTGTATAGTTTATGGCAAATTAATGTATTCTAAAGTGATGTTTAATAATATAATAATCTAGATGAATTTGTACTGAATCAGGGTTCACAGTTTGACAGATGTGCCAGGATCTGCTTGTGTGAATGCTGGTGTTAATTTATCACTCTGATAAATTAGACTGTATTGTAATGAATTATGGTTTTTTTATACTTATAATACCAGTCAAAAGTTTTAGAACAGCCCAATTTTTTTTTTTTTTTTTTTTTTTTGTGTTTTTTTGTTTATTTGTTTTTCTTTTTTTAATGATGCAGTTTAATGTCTCACTGTACTCTGAAATGAAAGTACAAATAAAAAAATAAACAACTGATAAACCTAAATGTATTCTCAACTTTGGACTCATCAGCGTAGTCACCTCTACAGCGGGAAACACTCCTGACCTTCTTTCTGCAATGGAAATCAAATATCCTTCAGAAACTTCTTCCAGCCCTGTTCCAGCAGAAGCAGAGGTCGACACTGGAATGATGTGTCTGTAATACATGTATGCAAAGATGGTTTAGGAAAAATTTGCAGTAGTCTCATATATTTTTTTTCAGAGCTGTACATTTGTTTGTCAAGCTTGCGGTATAGTGAAAGTTAGAGCTTGCCAGCTCTAACTTTCTCATAGTCCTTACTTTATTCAAGGCTCAAGGCAGAATAAGATTTCTGCGCCTTCCTGGCTAGAATACTTTGCAAAAACACCCCCCCCCCCCCCCCCCCAGAGAAAATGGTCAAGCTAACATAACTCCAATAGGAAGCCTACAGGAACATTCCTCATGTATTGGTGGATTAAGATGGGGACATTAAAAACACAATATGAGAAAGAGAAAACCTCCAACACTGACCAGGAGAAAGTGCAGCAGTGAGATTAATAAGCCGCAATGAGCATTGCAGACACCGTGGAAGCTAACGTTAGCATCAGTACTATTAGCCTATTAGTACTATTAGTGCATGTATGATGCCAGTTTGTATCACATCAGTCGGCTATGTGGGCTGTTGTTCCAAGGCTATTTAGCTTGGTGATCTGTGAGGTTTTTTTGGGGGGAGGATAAGTGTTCTTTCATCTGAAACAATTTAAAAAATACTGATCTAGTGCTGCTATTTTAGAGAACTTTACAAAAAGCTCAACTAACAGTTAGCTGCAACAAAGAAAACAACCAAGATGGGGAGGCAAAATACTCATTAGTAACTACTCATCTGATTGCTAAAATACCACAAAATATTACCCAAACACATCAAACTACTCAAATGAAACATGCTGGATCAGAGTAAACTAGACTAAACAGCTTGATCAGACGAAAAACTGCACAACACACAAAAGTTAGCATAGCATAGCATAGCACTTTATTGTCATTGCCATGAACAAAGAAATGCAGATTAGTGTCTCTTTGAAATAGTAGCAGGTAAAAAATGATCAATAATAATAAAACTAACTAACAAGATATACAAAGTTAAAAAAAAAACTAAATTAGATAAGATAAAAATAGAAAAATAGTTTGTTTCTGGATGGCCAACTGAGCATCGGAGACAGAGGCTGGTTTTGACAGCAAGGTGAGTGTCCACTCCTGGGTGCAGTATAAACGCTGTTGACGACCAAACTCGCCTAACTTTCTAAATCTTCCACTAGAGAGCACAGTGAGCAAGTCTTTAAGTGCAACCCGCACTTAGTATCTTCCAAGTTGTGCTGGGCTTGAGGCAACTTTCAAAACTGTGCTTTGATTCCCATCAGCTATGTGGCCAAGGACCTGAGCCCAGTTTACCCCCAACAGAGAACAGGTCTTCAAAAACAAAATAAAGCAGAATAATAAATGAGTGGACCATTAAAGGACAAGTTAATTAGCCCAGCTGGCCCACTCCTTCTCTGACCAGGGATATTGCCAGAATAAAACAAACAAAAATAAGAAATGACTCCATTGCATGAAACAAAGCAGCTCACAGCCAACACGATTGCTCTTTGTTTCAGCACACTGCTGAAACAAAGAGCAATCACTACTCTCTAAACTCCTCCAGGTTTACCTCTACTGGCCGACATGTCAGGACCCGGGCTCAGGGGAAGCAACACAGGAGTCGAAATGGAATGTTGATCAATAATTTTTACAAACAATAACACAATAACAAAATGGGGATGAATGATGCAGCTGCTGATTCTGGCTGCAGTGAGAGAGAGAGTGGGAGGAGCCAAGCGCTGGCCTTTGTAGCCAGCCTGCAGGTTCAAGAGTTCAGGAGCTGGGCAGGTACAGAGGCCAATGTGGCCTCAAGATGAAAAAGAGAGAATAAATTAGTGAGGAACGTAACAGTAAAATTATTCCATGTAAATGTTACGGGGTCATGAGCAATAGTGATAATGGGATGGATTTTTGAATCTGAAATATCAGACATAAATAAAGTGCTGGTTGGGTAAAGGTCAGAGCCTGAAAATGACTCGTGAATCATTGGATGCTGTAACTACCAACTATCTCCAAGGACAGAATCACTTATGAACTGTTGAATTGTCTCAGTAGATTGACAAGTGAGTTTATTGTTCAAGTTGTTGGGTTGACGTATTATAATGTCCTCTAGCTATTACTGAACATGAAGAATTGATTGAAACTGAGCAAATAGCGATAATTCAGTGATGATGGGATTTTATATGACCAAGGAGGAATGATTGATTTTAGTTGATTTCAATTCAAGCCTTGTTTACACAGGGCTTAAACGCAGAGAAAAAAAATCTGCATTTACACAGAAATGCTGAGGGACTGAAACTGTAGTATGCATGTCAGGCCTCTAGGTAGCTGTAAAGTCTTGTGGTAGCTCTCTGCTGAAGTAGAGGTGGGCTGATTATCTGGTGTGTATATTAAATGCGTCTTATCTGAGCGCAGAAGTGGAGCAACAGATGCACATTTTGTTGAAAGGCAGTCAGCAGATTCAGCAGCACAAGCACAACACGAGAGTTCGCCATTGTTTCTGTCATTATTGTCCGGTTCACACATGGCAATTAAAAGTTCCCGCAATGAAAGTGGAATGCGTTTGCTCAAAGCAGAGCGTGATGTTAGCATTTCCACTGAAAACTCCAGCTTGCTGTTAACACGGCTACAGTAGCTGCAATGTATTAGAAAAACTCCTCTCTGGAGGGCAATAGAAAAAATTGTGTTTTAGGTTGGATGAAACGCTGTTTTCATGTAACCTAGAGGCTGAAATGCAACAATACTTTTGTGTTTCATCCTAAAACCGTTGTCGTGTAAACAGGGCCTTATAAGGTGAAAGTCAGAGATGTGTGTTCCTTCTATTAAACACGAATCTGCTTATAATCTGCTGTCAGTTGATGCCTAATGGAGTAAAACCTGAAAACACTGAACACACAAACACAAACAAAAGCAGGCTACAAATACACATTACAAAAACAACAATAAAAACAACAACAAATGTTCAGAAAAGAAAGCAATAGAAACAAAGCTGCATAGAAGTCCAATGCAGATTGAGGCACATCCTGATAGTGCAGCAACACCTGAGAGCAACAATGGCTAATGGACTTTAAAGAGAAATGGTTTCCTTGGTTTAATGGATGGGAGACGAGGTGAGAGGTGGGCTGTGGGGACAGAGCGCTGGCTGTGAGTGTGTGTGTGAGAGAGAGAGATTGTGTCTGCCTGAATTTACGTGTGCATCTAGCTAATGGGGTGTGTGCGCGCGGTTTGATTGTCCATGTATGTGTGTCGAAGGATATTTCTTACAGGTAGAATGATTTCTCCACAGTCTGTGGCTTTGAGTTGTTTGGTTGTAGTTCTAGTGTTTCTGACCCTGATGGAGAACACTGCAGAAAGTGACGGTGTTGGCGGTCTTGGTGGGAAGCTTAAGCTGCTGGATCATGAAGCCCCTCTATGACAGCATTATACTACCAATAATCAGGAGAAAATATGAGAGCTGCGTGCATGTCAAACATTCCAGAGAGCAAATTGCTTTTGTGAAGCTTTCACAGCGCTCATGCAAAGAACACCTATACATGCGAGGAATGCGGCGGACCTTGAACACACAACCACTGCCATTGCTCTCATGCTTGCGAGACTTTCGCCTGCTCGCTCATAAGTGGTTCTCTTTTTGGCAGTGAGTGGGCAGACCCAGTTGTCATCTTATCCCTGAATGTAATTGGTTACGGTCCTCATCTTTTATGACTGGCTGCTGTTCATGTGTCGGCCGGTGAAAATAAAAAAGAAAGGAGGGTGAAACACTGAATTCCTCATGAAGATTCCAGCAGAATGGCAACGTGGAAATGCCTCATGTAAGTTATTTTAATTTACTGGTTTCATTACGCAAACTCTGAACTCTTTTCATAATGACTCTCTTGCTTTGATAGGCATTTTCTTCAGTTGCAACAGCCAATCATAAAAGACGAAGGACTGTAACAAATTACTTTTAGACATATGATGACGACTGGGTCCGCCCACTTACTGCCAAAAAGAAAATCTGTTCGCGAGCTGTGGTCTTTCAGAGTCTGAGTGCCTTCAGGATCCACCGTATTGCGCTTTGAAAGCTCTCACAAAGGTAATTTGCTTGCTCAAATGTTTGAAATATGTGTGAGGCTCTTCTGCAGCTATGTGCGCTGATCTCCTATCTGCTCTTGAATTTTGGCAGTGTAATGCCGTCATACCCCTCACTGATTACTCTGAGTCATCTGCAGGGTGCTCTGAATGAAACCAGATTCTATTTCATACTGCGTGCTTGTAAATCCAATATGGTATCTTCCATGACTTTGTTGTAGCAGTAGCAGAGGTGATCTGGTTAGTGTGTGTGTGTGGATGGATACTGAAGGAATTTCTTTTACTTGGTGAGAGTTTGGCTCTGGTTCTGATTGGCTCCTCACAAGAGCCTGAAATTCCCAGCATGAGACTTTGATGAGAGAGATTCTGATGTTGAAAAGCTTGTGTTCATTGGGTATGAGAATGTTGCTTACCTCTGCTTACCTTACAGATAAGATCTTTTTTTCGTTTTTCATTGCCAGGAGTGGAGTTGGCTCAGCTGGTATTATTATTATCCTTGCTCATAGCGCACACTCTGTTGAGGAACTCGTCAATATACTTTTCCGGGTGGTCCAGAACGCTTGATGTTGTAATCCAGTCAAGAAGTGTGAAAGAGACAAAGAAAAAGTTTGGAATCAGGGGTAGAAGCTTGTTGTGGTGTCTAAGCTGAGCAGCTGGGGGCTGCCATCTTGGGTCTTGCACAGTCTTTTGAAAGTTCACAGCAGCAGTACGGAGTCTCCACACCGACTTTCTCTTTTGATTTTGCCCCTCAAATCGTACGAACTGAATAAGGCTGGTTTCCTCCAACCAAAATCAAGTTTGTACAGTTTCTGCTTGTAGAAAATCATAACCAAGAGTTATTTTTAAAGGAAGACAATATCATAATTATAGACTATATAAAACATGGACATGATCTCAGTAACGTCACCTGTGAGAATGCAGATGAGGCATGATCCACTGGTTGAAAAAAATAGTTAATATTCAGCAAGTCTGCAGCTGTTGTCTTATTCCTCCCACTGTTGTGGTATATTGACTGTTACACACATCCTTAATAATACCTAATTCAGCAAACTTATCATCTTAATATCTTGTTTATTTCTGCTGAAAAATGACATTAACATGAAATGAACAGTATCCTTGAGCAGGCCTCAGTTTCCTAAAGATCTCTTAGTCTTTTTAACTCTCTCCATCGGCTTTATTTCTTAAATTGTATTTGCTGGGTCCAGGTTCATACAGGACCACAGCTGATTTCAGCACCAGTATCACCAGCCTAGTGACTTAATTGCTACGTTAAGTGACTGTCAGACTTTTCAGACCTTTCAGACACCTCTGGGGACTCTTTCAAAAAAGCGACAGGCGACACATCTAGTGGCTATTCTGGAGTTTTGAGACTCTGATGTGATGTCTTGTATCGATCTTACTCTTCTCAACAAGCAGCGGGTGCTGATGTGGCCCCCTCCCCTCTCTAAACCAATCAGGTGTACGAGTCTTCCTCTCTCATGCAACAGTCCCTTGAACATGTGCTAGGGTCACTTTTGCTGGTCCCGACCTTGAATAAAGGAGGAGGGTTGTTATTTTGACATCCACGTAGACAACCATTCATCTAGGTCATGGTTATTGGTAATGGTTGGTTATCAGTCCTGACAACTTAAAAAACAAAAGAACCAGACTGTAAAGTTGGGATGATGTTTCACCTCTCGCCCAGGAAGCTTCATCAGTTCCAAATGGCTGGTGAGAGAAGCAGGTATTTATGTCAATGAAGAAGAGAAAACAGTTGCAACTCCTTCCAGCTACACAGTCCAGTTGCCTGTTTTTCAGGTCTTCAGAGTTGATATTTTGAAAAATGACAATTACATGCAAATGTCACATTATGCAAATTAGGCGATGACATCATTTAGCGACTTCTGTGACAGCCAATAGCTTCTGTCCTTTCTGAGGAGTTAGCAACACTGTTCAGCACCAGCATCTTGAGAACCTTGTGTTCACAGCAGAAGAAGAGTCCTCAAATGGTCACAAAGGGTAAGCTCTTCAGCATGGAAACAAGATTTGGAGCATGTCACCACAGGAACTGGTGCAGCCGTCCCCTTATTAGAGAATTAAGAGGGAAGTTAATTCAGGAAGAAAATCAAGTTGCATAAATGTCGTTAACTTTTTTAAAAAACTTATATTATTGCTATTAATAGGATTGGAAACACCCTGGTTTTGTCTTTTCAGCTCGTTTTTGAAACACTCTGAACCGCATCAAATCAGTCTAAGGTTGGATGTTTTAATAGAGGACTCAAGGTTTTGGTTATAAATATTCTTTTTCTTGGATTATATGTAAAAAGAAAGTCATATTTATGTTGTTAATACAGAATCTTTACGCCAAAACAACCAGACAGCACGTTTTACATCCTTTTACACTATCTCACATTGAAACAGCTGGATGTCTTTGACCGAGGACCTTTCTGATGTTGCTGTTGGAAAATGAAAGAAGAAAATAATCAAAATCTTATTCTGCAAATTAGATTCTCAGTTTGAACCCAGTTATTTTCACTTTTAATGTGCTTTTTCAGTGGGTGTCTTAGTAAATTACCTGCAGACTTCTGTATGAAATGAATATTAAAACTGAAACACACTGTAAAAAAAAAGTGGGTACTTCAACAGTGTAAGGTATACCTACGGAAGCCGAGAACGGCCATGGATTTTTCTCTTTTTTTTCTGCTTTTTCTTTTTCCTGTTGGAAAAGTTTGCTTGCATCCAGATGATATGACGTGAAAACCCATCAATGCATCCGTTTATTCCAGTGCCGAAAGGGGTTATCTTGTCATAGGAGTCCATATGCCATAAATAATTGGGCCCTGGGACACTATAAGATCTTCTCCAAAGTCTTGTTCCTCTCCGTTGCTGCACGCCCCCTGGATCAAGATGTGACTGAATCTCCTGAACCATGTCTCGAATAACGCGCAGTCCATCCAATCTGCACCTCTCGTGCATCATTCGGTAACCATGGTGATGACCCGGTCCTCTTATCTGGCTGCTGATGAAGTTAACAATCTCAGCAAGATCACTTAACCACCGCCTGTAAAGTTGTAAACATGCTAGTCTTCTCCTTAAATGACGAGGACTAATCTGAATGCCATCTCTAACAGAAAGGCACAATGCAATTTTTGCCTGTGTTAGACCTTGATTAAAGTACATCCTAATTCATTGATCAGTAGTGTGATCTGCCATTTCACCTCCCTGGGACTCACACGGATCAGACAGCGGCAGCTCTTGTAGGTTGAAATCAACACAAACACGTTATTAATTAATTCGTTTTAACGAGAAAATGATCTTTGTTTTGTCGAGATAACAAAAAGAATAATTTGTTATAACGAGAAAACAAACTTTGTTATGTCGAGATAACGAAATAATAAGTTGTTATCACGAGATAACAGTGCAGAAAAAAAAGAGAAAAATCCATGGCCGTTCTCGGCTTCCGTATATACCTCCACATATTCCACTTTTTTAAGGTACAGTCATGGTAACCACAGCTGCCGATATTTTACCAAAGATTTGACAGAATTTTTTTTTTTCTTACAGTGCAGACCAGTCTCTTTTTACCAATGAAAACAGTTCTATATTGTTGTGTCCACATCTAGCCCAAGTGTGACTGACTAAAGTTCTGATAAGTGAGACTTGGACCCAGACATACACACTCACTGCATCAGTCTTCTAGATGAAAAGAGGAAGATGGAAGAGGGGATTTTAACAGCTGAACAGCTGACAGGTGGACTCACCTGCATCCTCCACCATGCTCTTATTCAGCAGTTCCTGCCAAGATGCTTCGGTGTGCTTTGATATCAAAGATTACACAGAAAGTGCAACCCACTGTGTTTTAACAGTTTGGACATGAAACAGAAACACTGAAGAAACGATAAAAGCATGAGTAATCTTCTCTGTGCTGGTTCATGAAGAATCACTGAGATGCTTACCACTGGGTCCAAGGTGTTTGGTAGACAAATCTCTGAGACTTTCTGGGTTGTTAGTATTCTGAAGTTTATTACACACCTGCATTGATCCTCCCCTCGCAGCAGAGAATAGAAGAGCAGCGCACATTTACACAACGTGCAGCTCTGTAACTTTATCGATCATTTCATACTTTTCAACAGGATCAAAGTGAAAGTTTTTAAAACACTGACAAAGACCAGGTTCACACTGCGGATAGGTTGGAGTAAAAACAAGTGTGAACAGTCCTCTTTGTGCTCAGCTCAACACTGGAACCAGAGGCTTGTTGATTAATGGTTAATTGTTGACGCCCCTGTGGCTCTAGGTGTATGATTATTTAAACCCCAGACTCTCGAGTATTATCTTTTTTTTGGCCTTTTTAATTTTTTGCCATTGAAATTCATCTCTCCTCTGGCTCTCTGTTTCAAGTTCAGTTCCAAGGCCTCTTGGAAACATGTGCAACAACACTGATTTGGGATTTTCTCTCACAGATTGTTTTAGACCTGATTGAGTCAGGCTCATTTTGTAAATTCTCAGGAGAAGTCTGGGTTCTGACCAAGGTCTCTCTAAGACCTCCACAAGACTGTCTCTCCAGTTTTAATTTGGCTCAGAATTGGTTATTTTCCCAGGCTCAGCCAGACAAGTGAGCGAGACAGAAACATTTACAGATTCTAAAGGACGCTCGAACTTGAACAGAGCGAGTGGCTTCAGAGAAGCAAAATACTTTCTGACTGAAGCACTTTTAGTTTTTCATTTTTGATTAAACTTTGGAGGTACAGAGTCAGATCAGTCTCAATTTGATTATTTTGTGTTTATCTGGTGTGTTTCATATATAGTTCATAATAAAACAATGTTTTTATTTATTTATTTATTTATTTATTTATTTATTTATTTTGTGGTTTTCACATACATTGGGCTCCTTGACAAATTTCATTAACCGCTAGTGCAAAAGTAATGCTAATACTAATTAGCATAAGCCACTTGCTACATACATAATGTAACAGGGTTTTTTTTTTGTTTGTTTTTATTTTTTTTGTGTTGTTTTTCCTTCTCTAATTGATTTTTTGATTTCTGCGTACATGTGTACATAACGATCTGAGAGACTTCACCTAATTTTGCTGGCAAATTAGTCTGTGAGTTTAATCCTCTTAAAACAGTGTTGTAATATAAAGTTTCCTTTAGCTGTGCTTCAGGGATCATTTCTCAAGAAAAAAAAAGATAAAATAAGAAAAATAAATAACTATATAAATGATTAAATTGATCAAATTGACATTCATATGTGGTACATTATTTGGATTCCAAACTGGTCTCCAGACATTCCAAACACTTGATCTGAATTTTTAGGAAGCTTGACTGACACCATGGATTCCAGACCTGCCCTGATTCTCTGCTCCTTTCCCAGCTTTGCTCTGATAACTTGGTTACATGGCAGCAGCTCAGGATCTATCACAGACACTGATGTCACTGTGCATCAATAGCAGTCACTATCAGACCTGACAGCGGTGGCACAGTATCTTCCCGTTTATCAAGACTGAGGAAAAATAGTTCCTTTCAGTAACTGCATCTCTTATCATCATGGTATAAGTTCGCACATGATCCACCTCCAGCTGTTCATACTTTCAAAAAACTTTAATGACTGCAAAAACATTAATAATGGCCACAAGTAGATGTTCAAATGAGTGGATGTTTTTTTCCTCAGCACCATGTTTTTGTCTGTTGCTGATGGCCAGATAATGAGCGGAAAGATGAACAGTAAGCCGAAACTTCTGCGACTTAGAATCCTTTCATGGTCCCTTTTGCATGACCATTCACTAACTATACATCATTGCTTACTTAACACACCTGGTGCAACGATGCATCACTTTGCATTAATTTTGTCTTTCATATTTTGAATTACCATTTGTTGAGACTAGACCGTATTTTATTTTATTACATCAACAAACTGACATAGTAAATGAAGCCAGGCCAGAAGTCAAAGGTCTTCAGGTTTAACAGCCCAACATGAAGGTGGAGAAGATCATTAGTGAGGACAGCAATGCAGGAACTCCTCTGCCTCCTGATTCAAGCGGGGGGGGGGGTTCCTGCTGAATTCCAGATGAGAGAGCGAGTAATCAAAACACAACTGAGCAGAAAAGGAAAAGACAAGAATCTGGGCCGCCTGTCTGCACATGCTTTTTTTTGGGGTGTTTATTCACAGTACACATGTGTAATTTGAACTTGTAGGTTTTCCAGGAAGTTTCCTCGAACATATGATGTTCTGCACCTGCCTGACTTTCATGGTGCATTCAGTTAATTAGCCATGTTTTGGCAGTTGTGCATCAAGCTAATGCTACAGTCAAATGGGCCGTTCCATAAGTGTATCTTATGACTAATGGTCCCGTTTGTGTAATGACTGGACATGATTACGGGCGCTGGTGTAAGTTTGGCATAAAAACTCCAGCTGTCACTGAGCTCTCCATCATACATGCTCCCTCTGATGCACACACTTTTGAATACATGTAGAAAGAGAAACACACACTCACACAAACTACTGCTGTGTCCCAAATCTTGCACTTTCGTAAGTTCACTCACACAAAGCGTACAGTGTACACTCTGCACAAAACAGTGCATTAAATGTAACAGAGTTGTGATGTCTCAAATCAAACACTGAGGTTTCACACTTACCAGAAACTGTGATCGCATTTCACAACCGTTCACAGGTGTTCTTCTGTTGTTCATTGATTACATCCATTAACCACTGTTTGATTTGATTTCCTTTACGTAGCCAATATGGTGACCACTGAGTGCGAGAAGTGTCTACAGTTCCACACTCAACTTTTTGACTGTTTTGAGTGCGCCAGCTAAGAAATCAAAGTGCACTGTGTTTTTTTCATACTGTCAGTGAAAATGCACTTACACACTCAAAATATTAAGTGTAAGTGCAGAATTATGCGATTTGGGTCACAGCAACAGTTAGGAGCGATCAGGGTCTGAGCCCAAACGCAGGTGTGGTGAAAGCCCTCTTGAAACCATGAAGATTATTCATGCAGTCTTCCTCACCTTTAACCCTAAATTGTGTGCCTTGTGCAATGTGCACAATAAACGTGAACACACCTAGACACAGACCTCAGCCATGGTGAAAATGTATGAATCCAGTGCTTTTGTGCTGATACATGCTCCACAGTGCCCCCTAGGTGATGAAAAATGCAGCCTTTCCTACAACTTTGAGCTACAGGCCTGAATCCCCCCCCCATAACTTTTGTCTAAATTGACAAAAATGGTCTCTGATTGACACGGTGAAATCAGAACAGGAAGTGCAGAAATTTGAGTTAAATGTTCAATTTTGTTGATACAATGGGAATGTATTTGAGCAAACTTGTCTGTTTATTTTTTTATTTCCAAATCATCTTTAAAATTGATATGTGTATACTAGACACATTGATGATGAAAAGTTATTAGAATTTTTGAAGATTTTTTTGTAATTCAGTGGGCGTGGCCACATACAACCCCCAAAGTTAACAATTTTTTTTTTTTTTTTTTTTTTTGGCTAAATGTAAATTGTATTAGCTCTAATGTACAATGTTGGATCAGGATAAAAATGCACGCAAATGTTCAGTGTCATAGCCTAAGTAATCCAATCTTGGACCTAAGTAGGTCCAATCTCCTTTAAATTCCATGTACATCATCAAGGTCTACCTGCCAACACATCTACATGCTACTGCAATAGCGCCACCCTCTACAAACACATGGTAATATCTTTCACATACATTGTTCAATGTATTCTAAATGTAACACACATGATCACAGTCCAATCAGAACGCATATACACATGCATTTTGGTGATATGAATAGCACCACTTATTGGACACAAGACATTTTAGTAATAAATTGATAACAACCTGGCTAACTTTGATGTTAAGTATATAGGACAATGATTCTGTTGATTCTGTTAGGAAGTCTGGAGTTTAACATACTTAATGAGCTGATGCTGCCAGGCCTCTTACTTTAAGAGTCTCTGGTGGTTGTTTTCTTGTTTTATAAAGTACAATGTTAACATTAATCCAGGCATCATCATAATTCATGATGATGCCTGGGGGCTGACATTAAAGCTGGGTCTGGGTTGTTTTTGACTTTTTTTTAATTGTGTGTGTGGAAAGGCTGGTTTTAAAAGGAATGGAGCATGCAGACACACTGATTGGTTTGGTTTGTGTCATACCTGTGACAAACTTTTAAAACATAGTGTGACTTAATCAGCCTTCCAGATTGTGCACTCTGTAAACAAAGAAAACAGTTTTATCTTTTTTCCCTTTAGAAGTGTATGTTTCAGCTTGTTGAGACAGGTCCAATGAAGTAGTGCTGCTCTTAATGAAAGAAGAGTGACTGTCATGTGATGTCAAAGTCAAAAGAAATGATTGGCGCCTTCAATTGACATTTAACCAGTTTATGGACATTTTTGCAATCTCTCAATCAAATGATACCATAACTTTATACCACAATAGTGTCTATCATATGCTGAACCTCCAAATAGGTTGGGAAAAAATAAACATATCAAACAGGTCACACAAGCAGCCATGATACATAGTAAAAACATCCCCTTGAAAAAAAAAAGAACTGTGATAACAGCAGACTTTAAAATGCCCAGAGAATTATGCATTAAGGAGGACTTTTAGATAAAGTTTAATGCATAAATCTAAAATCCCTAAAACAGAACATACAAAACAATAAACAAAGCAAAAACAAATTACATCTTAAATTTTTGTTCATGAATATATGCACAAATAAACCTTAAGTTAAACCTTGTATCTGTTAATGGGACATTTAAACAAACTGATTTAAGATTATTGACATCAATACTTCTCATGTCCACTCATTTCAGAGCACACCGACCCTTCACTTTAGACTCACGGGTATCTGAAGAGTTCATATACTGCCACAGTCCGCAGCCAACTGGTTCACCATCATTACAAGCACAAAACTTTACATGTGAGTACAGCAAAAGCATTCCCACATACAGTGTCTCGTCCATCTGGTTTTGTCTGCCGCACAGAAGTGAACTGGACAATAGCAGAATATCACAAAATCAATCACTTGTGCTTTTTTATTCCTGTCACTGAAGATCTCTGTCCAAGGCAGGCTATAAAAGATCCTTTATAACGCATCCAAGACCACAGGACACAACAATCACATCTGCAGTCCTCAGAGCAGCGTCTGCCAGGTATCTCAGGTAAAAAGCTCGTATCGGGTTAAAAGCACATATTCATAACACCTGAAAAAAGCTTCATAGCAGCTGCACAGAACATTTATTAAGGTTGACTTCACCATCTCCCGTTGATTGTGAAATATCCTAGCTTTGTCGTCTGTGGATTGGATATGGACTGGAGCTGTGTGCCAGCTTTGTAGATGAAAATGTCAAAGCATGCCTCCTCTGGTGAATTTAAAATTAGGTTTGAATAAAGAATCTTCAGCCAGCTTCTCCAACCAATGACACACTAGGGTGATAAATATCTCAGAACAAAGTGTTGGCTGAAAGAGTATGTTTGCATATTACCTCAACGGTTGGAAAAATGTGTGATTTGTGAATAAGCTGTACAAACATTAGCTTCTCACTTTAAAATGAAAACATTTATTTGCTCAGTGTAAGCATTACGTTAGATTAGTGGAAAGTAACACAAAGCAGACTGATGCATCCTTATCTTCATTCCCCTTCATGGTCAAATTTAAGATGACAAAACCAGATGAAAGGTCCATACTGCCTCAAGCCAAACATCTCATAACTTGTTTTTTTATGGTTAATTTTTTTTTTTTTTTACAGTTGGACTGACTTCTTAAGTCTTACTTGGTTGCGTAGGATTGCCTTTGGGCAATTTGGATGGTAGGCATGTCTGACAGAGATAAGGAATGTCAAAGTATTGGCCTGCATAGTTCACATTAATTTAAACAAAACCTTTAAAGTTCCATTGAGACATGTTTAGTCCAACAATAACTACAATTACTGTGAATCTATGAGATACAATTATTAACTTAAAGGGGCTGTGAGGACTTTCTTAGTGATCTTGAAAAAGTCTAATTTCTTGATACCTGCCGATTCATAATCCACTACTCAAAAGAGATTATCAGCACCAATATAGGTTAGGTTCTAAATGGTATTTATTAACTTCTCATTCCGGTCGGACAGGACTAAATTGATTTATGGCATGCAGAAGTCTCTATGAAAACACCATGCCAGCTGACAAAGCTTAGTAGTGAGAAGAGAGATCTGAGTTTTTCTCTGTTGAAAATGATTTCTGGGATTTATTTGGTAGTGATGGTGGACACCGGAGCTGAATTGTCAGACAGAAAAAGGGTGTTGGAGCAGAAGAAAGCTAAAGGGGAGAGCAATAGTACCAGTTAAAGTCCAATACATGAGCTAAACTGTTTGTGATAATGTTCATTCCAACCCACATGCAGCAGTTATTCAGCAGTGATCTGATCAAACTTGAAAGTCTGTCAATAAAATGAAGAGCGAGGTTACATTAGGATATAAGGATTTGCTGATGTTACAGGTTAGCCTACAGATACGTCTCAGACCACCAGGCTACCAGCAGTGCTAAATATAGCCGGCTATTAAACTACAGTTCAAACTGACAAAGTTTAATCGTCATGTTTCAAACAACAGCGCTGTGTAACTGTTGATGGATACATTTCCTTGTTGTGTTGTATCCTGTAAACAGTTTAACAAAGAAAAGTAGTGTTAAAAAAGATCTGATCTCCATTCATTTCCAAAACAAACACACGCCTTGTTAAGAGTCATTTCATCATAACAGTGTGCACGTGATTCCAGCCAAAGATGTTGCTGCAATCCAATTCAAATATAGTCCTCACAACCTCTTTAAAAAAGTCACCTGTGAAATATCTTACCAATGGTATAACTGGAGTTATGTAAGAATTACATTGTGGTGGAGCATATGAATTAAAGCTGGAAGTCCATCTTGTGGGACATTTACTTTTTATTTTCACCCATTCAATGTTTGAGTATGAGAATGTAGCAAAAACTATTGTTCTTTTTTTTTTATTATCTTTGAGCAGGGACTCTCTTTTGGAGCAGACTTCAGTGCAGGTTTTATTCCTCTCCTTTACATTTACTACCGGCACTAATTCCCCTGACAGCACCTCATTTTTTTTAGCCTGCAGAGTCCATCAGAGAATATATGTGTGCAAGAAACTCAATTTACTTGGACTAGTTGCTCAATCTGGGCATTAAACTGACAGTGTATCAGAAATGAGCAACGGCACACAGGGGTTACCCTGTGCCCTGAATTAAGCCCAGCTGAAGATTAGTATTGACATGAATCAAACCGAGTTCTATGTGTCGTCTAAGATGCAGACTTGTCCACAGGTAACCCGAGTCGTTGGTGTACTGATGCGTTAGATGGACTTGCTGTTAGAACACAGTTTTATTTTTCGCTCCTCTCATCTGAGGTCAGAAAGCTCTCTAAAGCGAAGCTGCAATATCTGTCTCCACTCTGTACAGCATTCACCTGTCTGTTCATGAGGAATATTTGGCTCCATTTCTTTCAAGCCATAGTTTGTGTTTCTGGAACTTTCTTATCATTTTTTTCTCTCTATGCAGTTGTTGTCGTGACAGGCGCACACTCTTCCTCCTTTCACTCCAGTTTTCTACACTTTCTTCATGGCCTTCAAAAGATGGGTTCACATTTTGTGCGAGCTATTCTGCACTCAAACCTGCACTGCATCGCTTCAGATGATAAAAATATGCATCCTGTTCAGTGGTTCAGTGTAGGTCTGTTTTCTGAACCACATCCTCAGAGGCAGACCACAAACCCAGCTATGGTCCCGCCTGGCTCTTCATGTGGGTTTCTCTGACGTACCTGATGATGCCATGCATTCTACAAAAGTGCAAAACTAAGCTTAGAGATGCCCACCATCCTTTCCAGGTATTTAACAATGACGATGATGATAATATAGAGTTACTGACTGGCTGTTGCTGCTGTTTAAATCACTTCATGAATCATTCAGGAATTTCTGTACATTTCAATCACAGACTTTAAAAACTGTCTCCTCTTCACTACATTTACTCAAAAAAGTTCTAACAAGAAAATAAGATTAATTGATTTATTTAATCGCCAATGACGCAACTCCAGCAACCTTTGTCACACCTCATAACAGACAACACTTAAAGAAGGGAGTTCTTGGGAAATATCTAAAGAGTTTCATAAACCTCTTGGTGACTTAAATTAAGAAAAAAAAAATAAAAGAAAGAAAGTAGAAGATCTATTTGGGTTTAACTTTTATTGACTATATGCAGTTATAGAGAGAGTTTGCATGAGGGAAATTTTAAGAGGTTTGTAATTTATTATGAAGCACTGCAGCATTCATATATTTTGGGATCAGTGAAAATAAAATGTGAAAAGCTGCAACCTGTTTGACTCAGCAAATCAAAAATGTTTACTTCTCAGCCTGATGATAATACCGCCTGTGGAACTTCATGGGCTTAGTTTATTTGCCAAAAGAGGATGAAAAAAAAAAGTTTTTTGAACAACTTGATATTCTTCCATTAGAGAAATCAGATTATTAACAGTTAAAGGAAGAAAAGGGAGTCATCTCAGTGCCATTGTGACGATTTGCTTGTATAACGGTTCTTAAAGGGAAAGGTGAAGATGTAGATTAAGAGAGATTAATGAATGTTGGAGTTTGTACAGAGATGATGCTGCTCACTAACCGAGAACCGTTTTTAACGTGAAATACTGAACATGTGATTCAGTTTGCCGTGGAGCTGCTATGACTCTGTGATTAGGTGTTCAATAAGACTATTTGAGGAAGGTATGTATCTTGGTGCAGGATTTTTTGTTCTCTTGTTTATTTTCTACACACACTACCATGGAAATCAAAATTTGGATGCACTATGCTGTAGGACTTTGCCTGAGAAATCATCATGGCGTACTTTCTATCATTCTAATGTGTTTAGGCTCTGTTACTGTGTTTTGCATACAACTGTAAAAAATACAGTAAAATTCAACAATCACATTGCATTTTTCCCTTTTTTGTTGTTTACTTAAAAAAGCTTAATGGTATTGTACAGATATTGAACAGGACATGACACAATAATAATCTGAATGTACACTTCAATATTGGGCAATAAACAGTCATCTATCAACAATTACATGTTTTTTGTTCTTTTTTTTCCACATACAAAAAAAAAAAAAAAAATGTTGGGGGGATATGCAACTCAGTAGCTCAACCATCACCCTTTTTAGTGCATGATTCGTATTTTCCCCTTACTCCAGTTGATGCTTCTCACACGGGGAACAGACGGAGAGCAGCCTTGTGCAGGACAAGAACGAAAAGAAAAAGAAAAAAGGGTCAACAACTACCACTTTTGGGTTTCCTTTCTTCTTACGAGACTAATAGTCTGTTCCTGATGTTCAATGCTGAGAGGAACTTGAAGGTTGTTGCATTTCACATCAGAACTTCAGCAGGTAGAGTGAGGACGCTGTCAGCACAAGGCATGCAGAGCAACGGTGCAACACGGCTGCCCCGTTCACATCGTGCATCGCACCAGGACCTGGAGAAACATAAAAAAAAAAACACTCTGTCATCAAAGCTAGTATGTTTCCCCCCGTAGAATTAAAACCCCACTTTCAAAAGAGTCAGGGTGATGTGAATGGAAAAAAAAGGAAATCAAATTTCTTAGACCTTGTATCAACCTCATCCTTAAAAAACAAAGGCGTAAAACAGAGCCTGAGGGGATAGTTATGTTTTAACACTAAGGTCACAAATTTGTAAAACTAAAAAGTTGCAAAATTTGTACAAAAAGGAAGCAAACTAAAAGAATGAAGTGGAATAGGAAAAAAAGGAACATTTGGAAACCATGGAAGACAACTCAGCAAGTCAACATGCACAAGAGCAGGACAGAAAGTTCTTGATTCACTGCAGAGAGGAAGGTCTTTATCCCCTCTCTTTCTAGCTGAGCCAAAGTGTTCTTATTTTAATTTTCTCTCCTTCTGCATCCTTACCATAGAGGATTATGCTGGCATTAGTGATTCCCATGGTGTTGATGGCAACACAAGTGTAGTTTCCGTAGTCCTCTTCTGAGACGTTGAAAAAGACGAGCATTGATTGTTTACCTTGATTCTCTATCTTAACCCCATTTAGTCCGTTAAAGAGCCTGTAAGAAAGAGAGAAACAGCTTTGTAATCTAGTGTAATATAATTCTGCTGTATCTAAAAATAAAATAATCTGTGATTTTCATTTTTGTTGTATCTCTGAAACAAAATGAACCATTACGTGAGGGGTAGAATTAGCAATAAATCACTAATTTAACTCCTCCAAACAAGGTCCACCAACACCACTTGATATCAGGGCTATGTTCACATCTCATAGTTTATAATTAACACATATTCTACAAATTCATTTCCAATTAAAATTAATGCTGAACTGTATTCTGGTGTTACAAAAGTATGACTAAAACCTTTTTGAAAATAGGCCCTATTTTCCTGAACTCAACTTGACCCAGACTTTAACAGCACCACTCCTCCTTACCACCTGCTCGTTGTGGGCTAGACGGACAGGCTGTTTATTAGATGTAAATGACACTGACCGACAGTACCATATGATAAACAACTGTTAGTGTAAAAAAAATCATTTGGCAAAATAAAAAAAATAAGAGGAGAAATGCCCAAAAGACACAGGTCTCAATGTCATTTTTCAGTTGCACTTCCAGTTTCGCTAGCTTGTTATCAATTGATAGTGACGTTTGTCTCTGTAACTCCTAAAGCAACCTAACGTAACTGCAACGTGGTCCAGACTCCTTAAATAGCAGCAGAGTAATAAAATAATAATAAAAAGCTAAACGAGGCTGATGGCTGAAATGCACCAGATGTGTCTACAGTCAGGCTCCGTCACGGCGCCGCAACACATTTAGGTTTCCATCCGAGTCAATGAGTCAAAATACACCAGATCTGCTCTGTTGCGGTCTGGCTGCGTGCCTGGTCCAGTAGGTCACAGCTAATACACAACCACCCCACCCTGGTGCCAGAGATGAGGTGCATTAATTCACCGTAGAGAAGATCGAGCAGGACAGGAAGTAGTGCATAGAAACTACTTCTAAATAAAACAAACCGTGTAAAATCAGATAGTATTTAGCCTGACTACAACAATAGAACATCACCATGAGTGGAGGCATGCCAGGAGTCAACAGGTTTGAGGTTTTACAGCCCAGACATGAATGAAGAGAGGCTCATCAATGGAGTGGGAAGCACTGGAATTCCTCGGTCTGTGACTCCAGCTGACTGTCAGTCATGCTGCTCGCTGGACTGAACACGCATTCAACATGCAACAGAGTGGAACTGGACCACAGATGCATCTGGTGTATTTGAGGCATGAAACAAAGCACTAAAAAAAAGAAAAAAAAGAAAAAAGAATCTAAAATTTAACTGAACAGAGCTGCAGTGCACTAAAAGTACTTTCGTACAAGCTTTGTTTTAATGGACTTTAAAATTCAAAATATAAAAAAACAATACTTGTTTGTTATTATTACAGAAGTACATTTTTCACAACTACTAATAATCTGTTTTTGTTCCTCTATAACAAAGCATATAGACTAATATTATCATTAATTTTAATTGCAAATCACAGTATTGTTCAAAATAATTGCAGCATTTATGTTCATTGAGTTACAAGCTCTCTTACAAATTTAAGACTGGTAAAAACCATGCTATTGGATTTATTCTGTAAGCGTATGTAAATCGCCCATGAAGGGGGCGCCACATTGGGCCAGCTGTGGGGGCCATTACACAGTGCAGCTCACAGGCTGCTGGTAAAAAAGAGGTCCTTCATTGACCATGATACCCTTATAATCACTGAGCTCATGGCGCTATGCACAATAAGAGTTTGATTCGTTCAGTCGGTCGGTTGGTAATTTACTGTTAGTACAGATTGTAGTAGATGGGGTGGATATTGAAAGTACATGAAAATAAGTTTCTTGGGGTAATAATTGATGATCACATAAACTGGAAATCTCATATAAAACATGTACAAAGCAAACTGTCAAGAATTATTTCAGTACTGAGCAAAACAGAACACGTTCTGGACCACAAATCACTCCACATTCTCTACTGTTCACTGATTTTATCATATTTACATTACTATGCAGAGGTCTGGGGTAATACTTACAAATGTACAAGACAATTTATATACACATCGCCGAAAAGAGCCATAAGAGTAATTCATAAAGTCGGTTATAGAGATCATACAAATTCACTGTCAAAAACATTAAAATTCACAGACCTGGTTCATTTTCATCAGCAAACAATCTACTTCCTGGAAATATTTAAAACTTGTCTTTTTAACAGAGATTGAGGTTATAATCTGAGGGGGGAGTTTAATTTAAAACATCAGTGGGCTCATAAGACATTAATACGTTTTTGTGTTTCTGTTTGTGGAGTGAGGCTATGGAACAGATTGGGTGTGGAGCTCAAGCAATGTCCAAGCACGACCCAGTTTAAAAAGCAGAACAAACACATGGTTTTCACCAGGTACAGGGAGGAAGAAGGGCTTTAACAATCAGGTGTTTTCATAAGTGATTTATGTATTTGTTTATTTACTTAATTTATTTATTTATTTGTTAAATATATATTATGTGAATATGTGTGTTTGGTTTATGTATGTTTAATTACTCTATTTATTTTCTACTTTTGTAAATATGTGTTATGTGAATCAGTGTTTGCTTAATTGGTGACATTATTTGGGTGAGGAAGGGGTTAAATAAGCTTATGCTTCATCCTACTCCTCTTCAGACATGTTAGGTTCTTATTATTAACCTTGTTTCTGTTTTTTTGTTTTTTTTTTTTTTTTCTTTACTTTCTTGTGATACTCGCACATGTTCGAAATAAAGCATTTATTCATTCATTCATTCATTCATTCATTCATCCATCCATCCATCCTGAGGGAAATTCAAGCAAGAAATCCAGGTATAAGAAAATCTGCCTCATCTCTTGCAGATGATCTGATTGAATATTCCTTCAGTTTCCTTTATCGTGAGGATTATGCATAACGTCATTTTGATTATAAGTGTTTTTTTTTCACCTGTAGTGTGGAAAACATTACATTAAAAAAAAGCTCTTTACAAACAAGGAAACCTGAGTAGGGATTTCACTTCTTCCACAGAGAGGATGTACACCGTCTTCTTTGGAATAAACGAAGTCCACACCCTCAAGCAGAAATGTAGGTCTTTTGTGCGTCTTTATCTCTTACTTCAAACAATTCCACGCCTGTAGATATCACAGGGTTCAGATAAGAAACTTGCCTGCGGTCTTCTTTGTACCACTCAAAATCTGCTCGGGGCACCGCGGAGGCTTCACACTGCAGGACTCCTCTCTGCCCAACCGGAGTTCCTGTGCCCCTCGCTTTAGAGATGAAGGGAGGATCTAAACAACAAAGTGGAAGAACTTTTACAACGGCATCACAGAAAGAGCGTAACCAAAAGTACAGTGCTTCATATTTTCTTTAAGTGTCCATAGTGTAATCTCACTCTGCACTGACAGTGTTTGGAAAACATTTTACAAAATCAGGTTACAGAGGTACGTCTTGAAGCTTTCATTGTATTTTCCCTTCAGGAATGGGATATTTAAGCCCTTACAGTTAACAGTGACTTGTACTGTCCTGACATCAGGGTTTGAGATGTCGTTGGAGGCGATGCATTCATACGATCCTGACTGCTCTTTGGTGAGGCCCCTCAGCTCCAGATGTTCCCCCTCTGTCAGAAATTTGTGAGTGCCTGTGAAGAAAAGAGCACAACACAAAGGAAGAAATACATCAGTTAGCAAGTCTGAGTGAAAACATGCGCATCACTGTCACAGTGGATCGGTTAGCTGAACTGATGTTTATTAACCAATACAAAAGCTGTTGGCACTGGCTGGGTCCTGAAACTGGGGCTGCAAACAGTGATTCACATTGTGGTTGGTATAAAAGTGATGAGGAAAAACATCTCTGTAACAAAAACCATGAACAGAACACGTTTGAAAGCAACCAAGTCTGAATTCCTCACGCCTGTGGGAACATTTTTAATTTTTTACTCTGAATTCATACCTCAGTTTTTTTTTGGCTTTAACTTAATATCAGTAAAATAGTGTTGAAGTCAAGACCATCATAAACCAAGACACTACCAAGACCAGAGTGCGATCAGACCAAGACAGGTCAGACCAAGACAGGTCGGGCCTGAGACAAGACCTGGACCATGACAAGTCCAAAACCTTGGTAGGGGGAGGCTAAAAAAAAAAGACCATAACCAAGACCAAGACCAAGCATTAAACAAGTCTATGACCAAGAGTGAGACAATATCAATACAGGACAAGGCCGACACCAAGACAGACCAAAACCTAGGCAGAGTGAGGCAGAGACAAGACCAAGTCTACTACCACAACTGCAACAATAGTGAGCATTTTAAAAGGTTTAAAACAGGGTGGCCCAAGACCAATGCAGGGTGTGACTGAGACAAGGCAAGACCAGGACCAAGACAAGACCAAAACCTCGGCAGGGTGAGGCTGAGACAAGGGGGGCGCATCACGTGAACGAAGCTGGTGAGCCTTTTCTTTCTTTCTTTTAGAAATATTCAAGAAATAGATAATAAAAAAATATACCCCAATGCTAAAAACACATTTCTACAACTCAAATTTATTTAAAAAAAAATGTCTAGTTTAGTTTTAATGTGATTGAATAGTTAAAGTTTCATAGTTTGCACTATCAGGTGTGTGTGTGTGATGGTTGGTCTTACCCAGAAAGCACCAAACATTTCTTCCCCTCTGCTCTGATGACTTTCTGCACCAATATTTGATTTCTAGACCGTTTAATAACAATGAGCTCGTCTCATGTCTTCTATGGTGTCACATTTAAAAATATTTTCATCTGTAACCTGCATCAGGGATAAATTAAATTATTTTAACACATTACAAACATGTTCACTGTGTAGAACTCAGAAATTTGAGTCCGATTGCGAGCACCCCATGTTTATTAAGTACATAGTTTTTTTTGAGATGTTACAGTCCTTTGAGTTCAAACAGTACAAGTTTTTCATCCAGAATGTGAAACATTTATTTGACAAAGGGTAGAGGAGGAGAGAGAGAGAGAGAGAGAGAGAGAGAGAGAGAGAGAGAGAGAGAGAGAGAGAGAGAGCCTATACTGTCCTCAATATAATCTGAAATAAAGTCGATTTTTTAAACTATCAGACAAAGTTTGGACCTTGCTGACATCATCGTCTCTTCCTTTTCTGTCAGTTTGTATTTGTCAACACCTCTGAAATATTCTCCATCTGTACATTTTATAAAGTTGCTCTAACAACGCATCAAGTTTTCAACTTTTTCCTGCTATATTTCACTGAGGTGAGCGGGGTGAGCCCTGCATCAGGTCGGCTGTTATTAATGATGCAGAGCTCTGAGAGAGCAGACCAACGCGAGCATCAACAAACTGCAGGTTGATATTTAACATGAGATTCAACAGCACATCATGTATCTAATAAGACTTCACAGCTGTGTCTGCAAGCTGAGCACGAGTTACACACTGCAGAGTGTTTTCATGTTGATTTAGAGATGATCTCTTTATGGTTTAAGAAACCAAAAGTGAAGTTTCCAGTCATCTTCAATCTGCAAACACACACCCCGTCCTGCTGTTGTTCTCCCTCCACTCCTGCATGTGTGGATGAGTGTTTCACCCAGTTAGACTATGGCACTGGGAAGAAGCTGGAACCAGGCAGGGGAGAAATAGCAAACTGCAAATAAATTGAAGTTATGACTTGTTTTAGAGAGAAGACTGTTCCATCTAGGACCAGTAATGACCAATCTTGATATAAGATCCAGAGATCATCCAGTCTGAGACGGAGACAAGACTAAATAAAAATGCTTTTGAATCTGAGAAAAGATTGAGTTTCCAATTTTTTTCCTTTGTTATGTACTATTGACGAGGCACAGTTTGGGATGGTGGTTCACTTTCATCTCAAATGTGCAGACGATACAGTCCTGAAGCCAGTCTGTCCTCAACAACACGCTTCTCCCCCTTTCTCTCCCAGTTTCTTACTCTACCCACTGTCCTCTCCTCTCAATAGAGGCTTCAAAGTCCAAAAACAGGCTTTGAAAAAACACTACTAGTCGTTTATGTCTGAAGCAGTGAACAAAAATCACCTTGCTACTTTCTTTGCAAAGTCATAATTTGCATCGAGCGTAAAATCAGATTATTTATAAAAACTTCATGTAATACTTAGATCTCCTAATGAGGAACATCATTAAAGATGAAATCATAAACATTTACATAATTTAATGTTGTTATCGTTTTTGTTTTTTTGTTTTTTTTTTATATAAGGCAAAGCCATAATTGTAAGTTTGAGGTTCCCAAGAAGCAAACGTGTAAACTGATTTAAATAAAATAAAATCAAAATATAAAAAGACACTAATTAAAGAAAAAAAAAAAAAACACTAATGATGAATCATAAATAACAAACATATTTCAGTCTACCAGATGAAGAATTAAGTATATCTTTGAAGTCTGCAGGGATCTCAGTGGGGAGGGTTTTCTGATGCTTATTAACAAAGAAGAACCTTGTACATAGATCCTCATTACAAGAACTAAATATATGGTACTGATTTAAAACGTTCTTTTCATTGTTTTTTTATTTTTTTTTTATTATTTTTATTTTTTTTTTATTTAAACATTATTCCAGGGATGGTGTTCCGGTACATGTTTAAGGAGAGACAAGCTCAAGGTGACGCCACTGAAGGGTCATGGGAAGCCGAGGTAAACAATTTGTAATTTATAACATTGCTGTTCTGTTATTTCTGTTAATTTGTCAGTTCATGTCTTTTTATTGCATTCTCTTACCTTAACTGCATTTTCTTTAAAGCCTTTTAATCTATAGCTGCAACGATCAGTCGACAAAATTTGTTGACGTGTCACAGTATTATTTTTGTTGTTGGTAAAATCAAATAGTGGTGAGGGCAGAATTGCTTCCACTGTTAAAGTTATACATAGAAACGGGGAAGAAGAAGAAGTTCACACAAACCATTTTAATCAAATATTGTGTAGGGTGTTTCTCAAATCGTAGTCCGCCAGCACCTCCTGGTGGTCCGCCATGAAAGTGAGTAAATCTGTTATTTTGTGGAACATTAAAAATCCTGTGCCAGGTATTTAGCAGTGTTCACATCAAATAAAACTGATTTAAAAGCATAAAATAAATGGATTTTATTTGTATCTTCTCCTTTGCGCCTGTGTATTCATTTGTGGTCTGACCTGCGTTTCTTTAAAGACTGTTGAGGGATCAAGAAATAAATCAGTATCCATTAACAGTCTTTGGGTGAGAGTCTCAAAATGGCATTGTTTGCTTTTCTTACACCAGGAGTCCCTCACCAGACCTAACTTTGTTATATTGATATAGTAATAAGTACAAAGTTTTTTATCAACTTCCTTTTCAAAGAAAAGACTCTTTTTCATCTGTTGTGATCTATTCATTTTGTTTTCTAATTGAAATTAAAAATTAGCTGATATAGAGCAGTGTTTCTCAAATTGTTTCAGACCAAGGACCACTTAGCCCCCTCTCAAAAAAAATAATAAAAAAAAAAAAATAAAAAAAAAACCATCAACAACAACAACAAAAATCCATACATGAATATATTATATACATGCACTGGCACTAATGTCCATGTTGTCCACAATGCTCACTGTGGCTGACTCGTCTTGCTGCTGCACCTTGTCCTGGCCTTGAATTTGAGAAACACAGGACATTTGAAAAATAAAACTTTTTGTCTTCAATAAGAGAAATCCCAGGATTTAGCTGTTAGATATTTAAATTTGTAGAAAAGAAGAAGCTCAAGTTAGCAGTCTCTTCTATGATGTTGTGTATGTTCTTTCCAGATGTCTCCATAAGGCCTCAGAGCAGGTACTCATCACCCTGAGAAAAAAAAAATAACATCAAAACAAGCCCTCTTTAGTTATACAGATTGATCCGACAGCAGCAGAGTAAAAAGCTTGCTCTGGTGACACAGAGACTGTAAGCTACCACGGTGTGGGTGGTAAAATGGATAGGAGCTCTAATCCCAATCAGTGCAAATGTCAATCCAGCAATATCTTGACATTAGCATAAAATCATCCTGTTTTCCCTAAATCCTTCAGACACTTTTGGAGAAGGCTGGGGATTCAGTGAAAAGGTTGTGAGCTGAGGATAATCAGCTTGTTGCTTAAAACCTAGAAACTACTACCAGATGTAATGAACATTTCACCACTGATAACTCTGTTAGGCTGACAAACTCCAAAATTAGATTTTTTCAGGCATGCATCAAAATATGCCACGTGACTCACTGTTTGTGTCTTCAACCTGAGGTGAAGTGGTATGAAACGTGTTAAAAGAGTCCACAAGTTTGGAAAATTGTGGACTTTGAATTGTTAGAAAAAGCAAGAATTTATCCAAGAGACCGAGGATCCAATTTAAGGGTTCTAAACAAGCAGCGACCTCCAGTAATGCAGCAGCAGGCAAAACGAAAAACAAGCAAAAATGCTAAAAATTGTGGTTCATTGAATCCACTTGAGGTTAGCTCTGGAAGAAGTAACAGAAACAACGCGACTAACACATCAGCAGCCCTGTAGCTGTTACAGCTGTTTGAGCAAGGCATTTCCAACATGGCAGCCTTAAATGACAGGTTTCAAATCTGCGAGCCAGGTGTACCTACAGGCAGTGCAGAACAAAGTTGATTTCACCCGTCCTTCTTAAACAGAGCGCAAAAACTGGCATTTTAAACTTCTCTCCATCATTTGTGTGTTCATAGAACTAATTTAAGAATTTCCAAATGAAAATAAATGTGAAATTATGGCAGAAGGCTCCACAGTTGAACTTCATGAATTAGTATTTCACATTTACTCGAGAAATATGCCTCCAGATCTTAAAACATGAGACCTGATTGATATTTGAACACATTTATATAAGAACCATAATCATGCTGTTTTCGGTTTCACATTTAATCTCAGTTAGAATCCAGTTGTTCATCCAATTTTTGAACGCTGGCAGCCTGACATTTTGGTATTTTTCTCAATACAAATGAGGCCTTGCACAGCTGAGTGGGATGAGGTGTGTGCGTATGTGACAAGCAATGGTAGGGTGCTTTTGTGTTAGTTGTTGCTGTGCTTTAAAATTTGCCAACAGTAACTTTAAATGATTTGAGAACAGCACAGAAAAACAATCAATGAATTATCGATTTGTGTTGTGAAACTTGATCTTTATCATCTTGTGCGCAAAACATAACAGAGCTGCAAAAACATGGCTTCAACAGTAAAAGAAAACAAGCTGACATGTGTACAGCTAAGTGCGATGGAAAAAAAAAAGAGAGTGTCAATCATAGTTACCCAGATGAATGGATATGGAAAAGCCATCATCGTTTTATGTTACGGCTGATAAATGTCACCATTGCCATCAGCTCCCACATCAGTGGTCTGCAGCAATGGCCACAATTCCAGCACATCAGTGTCAGTACAGATGACTAGATGAGTAATGGGAGAGCCATTAAAGTACTGGGCAGCGGACGGCACAAATGAGTATCTAAAAGCCCTCAGCGGATCACCAACGCTCGCCATTAGCTGAAGGAGCTCTGCTGCACCAAGCTGCTCAGACACAACTCTGTGGAAGGATTACTGCAGCCCAATTACAAGCATTACAATACTGCTTACCTTTATTTTACTGCTATTTATGGGCTATAAAGTGTCACACTTTCATAACATATAGCCTGCTCTAAAACCTGAACACACACTCATACATTGCCATGAAAGATTTATTAGAATACACCAAAATCAGGTGACGTTTATCTATATTTAAGTTGTGTTAATACGTTTTACTTCGTTCAGTCCCGTCCATTCTGCCACCACGCAATCATCACAACGCTCAGACTTACAGCGCATGTGCAGTGTGAAGAATCAATGTTATCCACTTGATGCACAATGCCTGTTGCCTCGTGACGTAGTTCTGAAAGTTATTTCTTGGTTTTCAGATTCGTATTCATAACAAAGGAAACCAAATTGCAAAACTGTAATCCGTATTTGTAATTTTGTAAAGTTTTAACTTCCCAAGTTGTATTGTCACAGACAAAATATCCAACACATGTAAATGATTCGAGTCAAACAAGAGTTTACACGTTTTATTTATGCATAGCTATAGACTAGAATGCGTAGATTTTAAATACATATGCATGATTTTGTATGTATGTACACGCAAATCTTTTGACAGTTACCTTACCCTATACATTTTTTTCCTGTTAACTTTGAAATAAAATTAGCAGTATAGACCAGCTTGTGTTTCTTTATGACATTGTTTGTTACACGCAGGATGATTGCAGTAATGCCAATCCAGAACTTAACCTATTAGAAAATCATGACTTTATTTATTATTTTTCCCCCTTTTTGGAGTTTCTTACTGACATGAGTGATGGGAAGTTTGGCTCTTTTCAGAGAGCTGGTTCTTTTGGCTTGGGTCCCAAACAGCTCTTCATTTTGTATTACTTGTAGCATCATATTTTAGCCTAACCTTGTAAATATGAATGATTTGTGTATTAATAAACTCGTTTGCATTCAGTGTTTCTACGAGAAGCTTCATAATTGCCTCATTTAGTTCATTTGCTGTGTTACAAAAGCAGACATTCTTACTTTTGTTACAAAAGTAAAAAATTAATCAAACTCTTTTGTACAAAACAAACAAACAAAAGATGCTGATCCAGGTGACGCTTTGTTTGTGGGTGTCACTCATATCCTCCTGAGATCCAGCCTATTCATTTATGTCCTCTGGAGTGGACATTAGTTTTTGGTGTGTATCATTTGACTAATTTAAGCTAACCTAACAAGTCCTAGTGTGCTGTATAGAGGACATTCTGGCCTTTCCATTGGTATCTTATGTATTTGGGTGGGATGAGAGGAACTTTCATTTCATGCTGAGACAAAATGGTAACTGCAGCAAAATGCATATTTTACATAATATTATATACATAATATTGTCATGATAATGATTTTTTTAACCTATGGAAATCATATATTTATCTTGTTTATTAATATTTTATTAATTATAAATTTAATTCAGAGTTCACTTTTTGTTAGGATAAATAACAGCCCATTTATGAATGTCAACTGTAGTGGACATTTGGACCATTTAATGACGTTAGCTAACAGATAACAAGCTGTTAAGAGGACCAAATGCCTGTGAAAACTCAAGTCAAACACAATACATTTCCCAGTACACTTGATAAACAAATCCTGTCAAAAAAAATTCTGCTCTGCAATTAAACAAAAGATACAAGCCAAATGTTCAGTATAATTTACAACATTTTATCATGAAATTGGTTGACATTCTTGTTTTGATGTCATCCTATTTTGAAATCATCCTTCTGTTTTTCTCAGTAATATCGTCCTGTTATTAACTGTAAAATAAAATTATTTTTTATCAAAATCTAAATTGTAAGTTGTTGTTTTAGCTCCAAAGAGGCAGGAAATTTAAAAAAAAAATCTAATTTGAAGGATACTTTTTTCCCTTGAGTCTCAGGAGGATTATGTGTTTTGTGACACTCTTCTAATCGTTGTCTGTTGTCTCACTCACTAGACTGGGAACAATATGCTTTACCACAACTTTGATAATGGTATGATCCTATATCCTCACATGCATGGCCGCCATGCTGTCAATTAAAACAAAGTTCTGCTTACTCGATGAGAGTCGGTTCTTCTGATTCACTACAAAGCATCGGCTCTGAGGGCCGCAGCTTTTGAGCATTACAGTCCACAGTCTCAGTTTTAGGAGGTACCAAAGAATTAAATAAAAGCCAACAAGACTCCATGTTCTCCAATGTTAGCTAATATTGCCTTATTTCAGTTTTCAGTTTTTAACTACAAAACTACATAACACCCACTATTTGTCAAGGACAGCAATCTAGATCATACATACACTGGGTGTGATGATAAAAGTCGTTATTCTTTTGGGTTCAAGAAATTATAATTTGGACGAAATTTAACAGCACAATGTTCTTAAAGCTGAAATAATTATCAACCAGGGGATTTGAAGTACATTATATGATTATATTATTTTTTAAAAAGTGAATGAAATTCTGTTTGCTCTATGAGTCACCACCTGATGTGTAGCATGAACATGAATAAAGTCATTTTGGGGTCCACATTATTATCTTTAAAGGTTTAATCCACTGTTCTTTTCATCATAAGGACAGAGATGGGCTGAATAAAGGTTTGAAAACCGTTCCTTTCCAGCATCCGTTTATCACAACATGAAATGTTCAGCCTCTGTCTGAAACAACACCCTCAGACACAGGAATGGGTAAATATACCGTGTGTCATTTCTATGAGCAGCACGTAACAGTGTCCCTATGTCAGTACAAGCGAGCACTGAATGCAGAACATTAGGTGGGAGAGTTGGACAGAGAGCAGGTTCAGAGAATGGGACGGGGAGTCAATTGCTCAAAAAAGGCCCTTGATGTGAAGCATTGTGTCAGTGGTGACAGCAGCCAGCAGGTAATACTAGAGTTTCATGGTTTGTAACCATTTCAGAGCCCTGTGGTCATTCTCTAAGCTGAATCCTTCACACAGCTGACAAGAGTTGGAACAGTCTATGGTCCATTTGATGCTTCAACACTCCAGCTGCCCCATCGAGCACCGTGTCTCTCTCAGGACTCGTTTCCTGCTGACATCGGCTGCTGGCCTTTTCTCTTCTACCTCACCTTCTCTTCACGTTCCAGCAATAACTCTGCCCGAGGCGTCAGTCTGGGTGTTGAAGGGCACAATAAAGTTTAGCTGCATCTGCCATCGTCTTTATCTTTTTTTGATGACCTTCTTGGACCACCTTCACTTTCCTTTCACGGCTTCCCCTGAGAGTGAGGTGCTGCTGCGATGCAGCAGCTCGTGTGTCCGTATCCTCTGGCACTGTCTCAAAGGGGGTGGCCGGGTACAACCAATCCTCTTACAACTCCTTTCCTTCTGCACTAGAAGCACTTTCCCCAGACTACATGCTAGTTATTTCCCTTTTTGTCCCTTTTTTGGGGGCAATTTCAGGGTTATTTGTCACATAAAGTGTAGAGAAAAAATATACAAATAAAGCTACAGATGTGTTAGAGGATGGACAAAAATCTTCAAGACAACTGGAACTGATTACATCTGTTGTAATGATGCCCTACTGGGGCACTGGCTGCTGCAGTGCTGTGATTTTACAGAGACCCATATTCACAAAACACCTGTTAATTTAGTCAAATAACAGCAACAGCGTGGGTCAGTGATGGAAAGCCAGCATCCTGTTTGGATGCATATTGGATTTAAATGTTCAAATGTGATCGCAATCTGTATAATTCATTGGACATAGTCTCGATGACATCATCCATCTGTTTTTAAAGGAAAGTTTTGAGGGCTAACAACATTTGGTATCATATTGGAAATAATGCTTTCAGCGTCTTTTCTGTCAAATATGAAATCTTAAAACTTTTTGTCAGTAAACCAAACAAAAAATATTTAATGTTCCAGCGACTGTGCT
This sequence comes from Labroides dimidiatus, assembly GCA_030710495.1. Lineage (NCBI taxonomy): Eukaryota > Metazoa > Chordata > Actinopteri > Labriformes > Labridae > Labroides > Labroides dimidiatus. Next base: position 6,752,162 of record CM061159.1, read on the forward strand.
TTGGATAAGTTACTGATATACAGCTGTTAGTTGTATTGTTATTTTAACCTTACATAAGAAGGACAGTGAGGACATTGTGCTGCCTGGGTTCCTGTGATGGAACAACGGCAACATAAGTTTGGGATTTCAGGCTTTGGTTCTGTTTAAGCTATTTTGTCTTGAGCTCTTGCTTTGCTCGTAAGCGTTTTTTTTTTTTTACTTACTTGTCTGATCCCTTAGTAAACCCACATTTTTAAAGGTGCTGTTTGAATAAATCTATTGTTATTACAACATCTAGCTGGAGCTGTTGCTACCTTAAAGTGGATCTTGTTGAATCAGGATCCAGTTGCCATAGCACTTCTTGGTCCTGTACAGGAGCCAGTATTAACAAAACTGTTGCACTCCGCTAATGTTAGACTATTTAGCTTTTCTAACTGAAGAACCTGTGAGTTATTTAACAACATATTGCATTAATGTGAAACTACATGCCATGGGCTCCACCATGTCTGAAGGTGTCATCAAATACATCACAATCTGTGAGCTTGAAGCTAGAAAGACTGAAAATTTGACTCACCAAGTTGTGAACATGGCAAAAGAGAAGCTTTCATGTGGTCACATCTCGTGAACGTGACTCCATTAGAAGGCACAATGTGTCCCTTGTAAAATGTAATGGGTCCAGGGTTTATTTGTACTTCAACCTTGTTTCAACTGTGATAAAACAGATGCCTGGAGTATTCTTGCATGATAAAATTTAGCCAGAAATGCAGATGCTGGTCTAAATCAGTGCCAAGGATATTAGCTACATACTGGATACAGGGGTTGCTGAATTCATATTTCTGAAGGCTATTTGGATTTAAGACCTTCTGCACACACAGGTCTCTTGCTTTGAGCATGTTGTGTGAGTTTATACCCTTAGTGTTCATTTTCTTTTACTTTGGTGTGTATTCAACAACAGGTAAAGCAAGTACGTTGTTAACCGTGTAACTACCTTTAACTAAAGTTTTCCTGTGAAGCAGAGCTTATGTCACTCCAGCAGTACCTTCGTTGGAGCGTTTGACTGAGGTACCACCAGCTGCAGTCCTCTGATGATCAGAGGTTCATCTTCAAAACCATTGATGGGTTTGTCATTGCTGCATCACAGCTTCATTTCAGCAGGTACGGAATACGTATGACATTGTCTTATAAGATGGAAACTTTTTGCTTTTTTCAATGTGTCGGGAAAACTTTAAAGTTCACTGAAATGTTATATGGGTTAAAATGATGTTTTAAATGCTTTTGTTTAAGGTTACTAAGGTTAAGATATAAGAGTAACAAAATGAAAAGAAATAGACGATACAGCAAAAATGGTACAAATTAAAAACCATTTTTGCAAATTTATATTTAACTGTTATTATCATTTTTTTAATGTATGTATGTATATATGGATGGATGGATAGATAGATACTGAACTCTCACTTTATGATGTGATACTGAATTATCACATTATGCCGTTATCATGATTCAGTATCATGTTATAACTGGATATTTCAGTATCATGAAATAAAGGGAATTCGGGACTGAATTACGACGTTATTTGTAGTAAAAGTTAAATACCCAGGTAGGAATCTTTATGTGTTAGTTGTTGCTTGGGGGGCAGTTAAAAAAGAGGAAATTAACTCGCATGAAGCATCTGTTGTCCATTCAGAAATTGAGCCTCCAATATTCTTCTACGATACAAATATAATAACCATCCATCTCTCTTCTGCCGCTTATCCTCCCAAACAAATTTTGCAAGACAGTGGAGGAAAAAGTAACTTAATCTGTACAGTGTGATGACAACCAGAGAGAATGTGACAAAGATCCAAACCAATGTGCTTTTTAGTCCAGACCATGGATACACTTCAGCAGAAGTTTAGAATACAACACCCCCAAGCTGTAATTTCTTATAGTTTGTTCTGTAAAATGCAACTTTTTAAGATTTTTAAACGAACCATCATGGACAGAACCACACACAGCCCACTGTACGTTTCAATCAGATGTTATTCTTTTTAAAAACACTGAACTCCAAATACTGCCACAGGTAATGTGTGTCTGGGATAAAAAGTGCTTACTGATGGACTGGTTACATAGCAGCCTCTAACATCTGAGTGTAAATGTGACATAAAGAAATAAAAGATCCTGTCGTGGTCACATAAACCCGGTCATTTCGTAGTTAACATTCATTCAGTGGAGTCTTTTTTTTCACACTTTCTCACTCTGCTCCTTTCTCGTCCATCCAGCAGCCTTTCATTTAAGAGCATAAACACAGGTATTAGTAAAATGTCTCAACAGGAACTGCAGTCAGAGGTACAATGGTTATAAAAGTTCTTTGGTTGTCTTGGAAACTCATTGCAACAGACGCACACATGAAACAGGAGGAACACAATACCAGGTGTCAAACCGTCAGTGCTAAATGCGTTCACATCTCATGTATGCAGGTGGGCTGGGACAGACAGGTGGGGTGCTGACAGGTGAAGGAAGTGCTTTTAAGAGCAAGTGGACTATTTTGATCTTTGAATACAAAACGCCAACAGGTTTTCAACCTTACAAAATTTAAACTGCATTTAATGTTTTTATGGTGCATCACTTGGTGTATAGAAATGTGCATTAACAATGAGTATGGATCTGTTATTACACAGCAGAATATGTTAGAACTGATCCACAAATGCATAAACAGATCCAGCGTTGTGTGAAGAGATTTATAAGGATGCAGGGTTCAGATAGAAGAAAGGATATGTGGAAGACAGAGAGAATGACTTTAATAGTTCAGTCAGTTTAGGTTGACTTGGTTACAGCTGTGGAGATCAGTAACAGCCTTGCAATGGGGAATGTTTCACACAGTGATTTCACATTATGTGCATTTTGGGAACAACAAAAAAAAAAAAAAAAAGAAAAAGGCCTGCAAGGCCTTCTCTGCTGGCCCAAAAAATATCCTATTAACAGAGTTATGTTAATTTCATTTTTCATGTAAAGTTATACAGACAAGTATCTTCCCACAGTCAGTGGTATTTTCACATAAAAGTATTTATCCAATCACAATTCAGCCATCATTTGTTGCTAGGCTCCAAAAAATCGCCCTGGAGGCCTTCACAATCAGTTCTGCAGGCCCTGAAGCATAAAATAAGTGTTGATCAAACTGTTGCTTTAACCAATCAGATTTTAAGTTGATGACACCAAGGCCATCTAGCAGGTGTACAGTAACGTCAACATATCCACACCCTTTGATTGGACTGTAAGAGACTGTGCTTGTCACAGCAAGCATATTGATTGGTTGTGAGTTGACTGCAGATGTCAACTCACACTTGTGTGTTCAGTTTCAGTTTAGAAAGCTGCACGACTGACAGACAGCTGGAGTCACAGACCGAGGAGTTCCCATGATTCCCTCTCCATTAATGAGACCTTCTACATTCATATTGGGCTGTAAAACAGCAAACCTGTTGACTCCTGGTCTTGCTCTGCTCATTTGGTTGTAGTCAAGTTAAATACAATCTGGTTTTGACCACAGACTGTATTAAATATGGATGTAGTCTTCGTGCGTCACCTGTCTATTCCTGATACAATCAAATAAAGCCAGTCCTTGGACAGGGCTATCTTGGATATGGCGCAGACTTTGAGCTTCTTTTCTAACAGCAAAAGGGCGCCTGTTACCCAATATCTAATAAACCGATGAGTTAGAAAAAAATTCACCCCCCATACAGTCTTTGCCAATAGTGAAATTAGCATTTCAGACCCAAGCCGTTTTTTGAGCCTGGCTGTAAATATACTTCCGGTCTTTCTGCAGCCAGCCTCTAGCGGTTTTTGGATGAACAGCAACTTTTAGCACTTCCGTATAGGCTTCATTTTTGTTGCCCCTTGGTTTTGACACAGTTTGTTTTGCTTTGAAAGTCACTGAGTAGTTTTTAGGTAGTTTCCGAGTGTGACTTCCTGACAGTGTTTTCAGAATAAAACAAAACGTGTCAATACCAGATCGTATTTATCTTGACTACAACAACAAACCGAAATGATGAGACCAGGAGTCAACAGGTTTGCGGTTTTACACTCAGCCAGTATGAATTGACGTCCTCAGTCAACACAACAGCATGGAGCCAGACTAGAGACCCGCCGTGTATTTGAGCAGCCAAACATTATTGATGCTTTTTTGTTTTGTTTTGTTTTGTTTTTGTCTCAGCTGTAGCTGCAGTAGAAGGAGACCTGTACACCCTGGGTTTGTTTCTTCAGTAAAAGCATTTATTCTGCTACACAAGTTATCTATCTCTGATGCAACGGCCCTTTTTACTGCATAATAAGATGGTTTCTATAGCCATACAGCATTATAAGGTGGATTCATTCAGATGGTGCACAACTGAAGGCCTTGGTGAGAAATGCAAGGCCCTCTACTGCAGTCAGTAATTGTTGAACGATTCAACATTTATGTATTTATTTATTTATTTAAATTCACGCTGTAAATAAGAGAGTGGTCAAAATTAATATTGATGAAAATTTATTCAATGCCAATAATTTTTCCTCAGAGCGTTTTCTCAAAGGTAGTGATGCCGCTGTAAACATTGTAGGTAGCAGGCAGAAACCAACGTCCCCGAGCAGAAATGGATAAAGAAACGGGCGATGTCAGCTTCAGAGCTCTGCCAGATGGCTCTCTCATCTAAACCAGAGATATTTGCATTTACTGTCAATACGAATCGAGTTTCCGCCGAAGCACCACCTGAAGTACCACCTGCTGTCCAAGCCCACCGTTAATGCAGGTAGCCCTCCCCCACCAGAGGCAGACCTGAGCTGCCTGGACAACTCTACAAGCAGCAAACTTTCAGCAGTGATAGCTTAATGGGAGGCTCCAGCTGCAGGTCTATTAAAACGGTGGAGCAGGAAGGTGTGTTGGAAATAATTAGCTTCACATCCAATGACTGCACATATGAGCCGCCTTCTGGAGCCGAGAGCATTTGATCCCCAAATCGAGACGCCGCTAAGAATTGCTTTACATTGTTGATGTGAAGAGGTTTGAAAATATAAAATAATGTGCGACAGAGGATCAGGTAAAATAAATAAATAAATAAATGAACTACTAATAAAGTGAAAAAAAGAATTCTTTTCTGAAACTTACTTTACTCAGATAACAGACTTTTGGTTGTTTGATTCATCAAACGTCTTTGCATGCTTCCTTTAACAGTGCATTTTGTCTCATTTTCCAATTCAGTTCTAGCTGACCTTATTAAACCTCCACCATCACATCACTGATGAAGCACTTACACATTAAATTGAGTCATGTACGTACGACCTGCACCAATCATGCTAAATGTGCCCCCTCTAGAAATACAACCCAAATCCAAAGGCCAAGAGACGAGCTGCAGCTATGCACACAAGGAGTGAAACATTTATGTGCCAGCTGGTTCTTTCCTGAAATACTTATCATGATCAAATCATTATTAATTTTCTAAATGTGGGCTGTGTCTGCATATTCAGTGTGGCTCAGGGTCCAGGAGCCTGCACCTTGTAATAATTTACCCGGTTCTTTAGTCGAACACCTCCCAAGAATCACAAGAAGAAGAGCTATTTCTCAGTTCAGCATTTACTCTGGTCACAGGTGAAGTTCACATTGCTGGTCTCAACAGAATGAGCCCTGATTGCCGGGTGTCTCGTACATTTAAAGCAGTCAATCTCTACGTCTAGGTTGGGTTAAACTAAACAACCATAAATGATTGGCCATATATTGCTGACTGACAGCTGTCCCAACCACAACTGTCGTCAGATTTCAGGAATGTATGAGCAAAGTGTGTGACTGTTGATCGAGGGCATGTAGCTTGGTGTAAAAGGTTGTAGACATGAGCTGAAGACATAAACAATCTACTTAGTCAAACCAAAGATATTAAGTATATATTGACCATGAATCTGTACAGGCACACTCCAAGGCAACATGCCTGAGCTGCATTAGCTAGACAAGTAAGAACAGAACATAAGGATTAATCTAACACCCTGCCTCTCCTCCCTCAGACATTTCCAGGGTTGGAGTCAGAGTTTGTGATTTCAGAGTAGCCAGTCAGAGCTGGAGCAATTATCTGTCCGGTTACTGAGCAATATACCAACATAAAAATTATTAAATCTATCTAAATCTAATCTATAATTTACAACAGCAAGGGCTGCATAATAGCAGATGTTTCATATTAGCACGGATGTAATATTAATGCGTTCAACTGCAGACCAATTGTTTGCTTTTTAAAGCAGTAGCAGCGAGCTAAATGAGGGCCTGTGTTTGAAGCCAAAACAGTCAGTGGAGAGGCACACTACTTCGTTTTATTTAATGCAGTAATGGATGACAAAGCCTTTGAATCTCTCAGCTTTTTATTTAAAGCTTTGAAATCAGTTTATTCATCTGTGAAAGGACAGAGAACTGGAGGCATCAACTCAGTGGTGTAAATATTTATGAAAGAGTTGAGAAGAAGTTTACTGATGGAGAATTTACTGATCTGGTTTTAAGGAATTCACCCAGAAAACACACATGGCGTATCTTTGCGTGTTTGGTCAATATGACTCTTCTGTCTGAGTCATGGGTGAATCCTCGCTGTCTCATTTTCTGCCCTGTAACTGTATTACCTTTGTCCACTCTGAGCAGCAGCTGGCAGTGCTTTATTCCCCTTCACAATGCAAATGTCACATTGAATTGGCATGAGCATAATGTGAGCAGGCCTTTTATATAACCCATACATGTCTGTTAAAAAAAGGATATAATCCCTCCTGACATCCATCATAATTACTAGATTGAAATGTGTAACTGCAGGCATTAATTACACTCAGTACCAGCTTGAGAAGCTCCCACTGGGCAATCTAAAAGTCAGCGAGGTTGTCACCTCTCCAGCAGAACAATGTGTTATGTTCTATAATATGCGAAAGCTGTTTTGTCAGCTAAAAGGTAAGGGGGGCATTGGCCGTCTGTTGCTTCTGGCCATTTTAATCCCAGAGTGACTGCTGCCATAGGCCCTTTAAAGCTTCAGAGGCTGTTTAGCAAGCATCTAGAATAGCTTCACTCAATAACCATCTGCCTTCTTAGAGAAGGGGGTGCAGGCTCATCTGACTCTGACAACAAAAAGCTTCGTTAAATGCTTGTCGAACCTCCAGTTTTCCAAAGTTCCTGTTACCTGTCAACAGTTTGTCTCACCGAATTGGTCTTGCCACCACAGACTGATGAAACATCTGCCGCATCTTTCTGCAGATGTCTAAGGATCTGAGCCTCTTTAAGAAAAAGAAGTGGCTTCTTGTAGAGGGCATCTGTGTTAAAGGACCAGTCCAACTTGTTGTCCAGGTATACACCTAGATATCTGTAGGTTGGCACCACCATGATATCCACCTCTTGAATGCTAACTGGCTGGTGGCAGAGCCTGGATCTTCAGAAATCTACTATCATTTCCTTTGTCTTTGAGGTGTTCAGTTGGAGGCAGTTTTTGTGACTCCAGTCGCTGAAGGCTTTTGTCAGATCCCTGTATTCAGATTCCTGTCCATTCCAGATACACGCCACAACAGCAGTATCACCTGAGTATTTCTGGATGTGGCAGGACTCATAGTTGTATTTGCAGTCTGCTGTGTACAGTGTGAACAGGAATGGAGCCAGAACAGTCCCTTGTGGAGCTCCCGTGCTGCTCATTATTGTCCTGGAGACACAGTTCCCCAACCTGACAAACTGTGGCCTTGCTGTGAGGTAATCTGTAATCCAGGAGACAAAGGAGGGTCCCACTCTTCTCTCTTTGAGCTTGTCTCTGAGTATGATGGGCTTGATGGTGTTAAAGGTGCTTGAAAAATCAAAGAACATAATTCTCAGAAGCGCCCGGTTCTTCCAGATGAGAGAGGGCACAGTGGAGCATGTAGAGGACTGCATCATCCACTCCAATGTGTTCTTTGTACACAAACTGCAGGGGATCGAGTGGGGATTTAGTCCATCCGGACATTTAAGCTTTGGTACCAGTAAAATACGAGGTGTTTCTCACAGAGCTGGGACCTGCCCTAACTGTAGGCTCAGGTTGAAGATCCTCTGTAGAGGTTCACACAGTTGGGCAGCTCAGTCCTTAAGCAGCCTTGGACACACACCATCTGGGTCAGCTGTCTTTCCTGGACACAGTCTCCCGAGCTCTAACCTCACTCCTGTTGATGTGACAGATGGTGGAGGAGGCACAGGTGTATGACGGTGGCGGTGATACACAAATTTGGAGGAGTAAAAAGAGGGAGTGGTCACTGTGTCAAACCTGTTAAAGAACTAGTTGAGTTCAATGGCTCCACATCACCCAGTATTGACTGTCTTTTCTTTTTGTTGTAGCCAGAGATGGTACTGATTCCTCCCCACACCTCACAGATGTTGTTGTGTTGTAGTTTACTCTCTATCTTCTTTCTGTATTCTACCTTTGCCTCCCTTAATCTCCTCTTCAACTCATGTTGCACCTGTTTGAGCCAACCTTTGTCACCATCAGGATCACCTTGATGTCACTAGTGATCCATGGTTTGTTGTTGAGGAAACAGCAAACAGTCTTTATTGGTATCCATGGAAATGTGCGGTGCCTCACGCCAACTTTGTTACTGCCGTACGCACATTTCTACAGCTTTTGTTCCTTTGGCGACAGTGAGCGGTGATGCTGGGGAACCGTTATAATAAATAAATGTGAAAACATAGTCCTCAGACTAAGTGATGTGCACATCAGAGATGCATTAACAATTAACACTGATGAACATTAACACCCACGTGTCTGCAATCACATAAATGGATATAAAAGCATGCGCAAAGTGGTGCAAAAAAACATGTTAAAAACAATGGCTGCTTAAGCAGAATTAAAAGACATTAGAAATGGTGCAATACGAAAAAGACAGAGAGGAACATGAGGCAACTGGCTCGACAACACATTCAGCTCATTGCAACAAAAAAAATTAATTGAAAAAAAAAAAAAAAAAGAATACCCCATTAAGTTGAACATTGATCAAAATGAACAAAAAATATTCCCAAACAAAATAAGAGGGTAGCTGCTTTCATCCTTAACATCTGACAGTCTTTTTCATCCTTTAAGTGTCCCTGTTTGGTTTAAGTTCCACCACACTCTGTTGATCTCATGTCCAATAATCCTCAGTCCATGAAAGAAGAAGAAGAAGAAAAAAAAAAGTAATCCAATTTTCACCATTGATCGGTCAAACAAAAAATTAGCCGGCCAAAAAACACAAAAGCCAAGGTCTCATCCTGAGTTACATTCCCAAAACGGAAAATCCGTATAATTCCAGCAGAGTCCGGCAAACGCACTCCTGAGTGAGGAAGATCCATCCTGCTGATCGGAGTCAATCCCCCTGACAGCTTTATCTGTGAACACAGTGCTTTGCTTCCTGTGTACCTTACATATGCAGACACACACTGTCCTTTACTTAAACTCCCTGTGTTCCATATCGCTGCAGACAAAGTCGACAGTTCAGCTTTCCAGCAGCGTTTTCAGACCTCCCTCCCCAACGCCATGTCCTCCTTTAATAGATTTATTTTTTGTTCTGTAATTAATTACTTTAAATCATGACTCTTAACACCAACTTTACCCATTCTTTACAGTGAAAAACAACTTTTTATCACAACATAAAAATCAGTTTCTCTTGACATTACTTCTCTAATGTGTTGCTCTCACAACCAATCAGTACAGGGCCAGTCGACTTCTTTTTCACATCTGCTCATGTGCGTTTCTCTGACCCTTGCTTGTGACTGAGTGTCAAAGAGCACATTTTTGTGTGCCTCCTCTTCAGCGAGTAGTGCCTTAAAGGGGCCATATTATGCAAAATTCACTTTTGAATGGTTTCCTCATAATAATATGCACCCCCAGCCTGTTAACAACACCCCTCAACATGAGGAAATTCTATCCTCTCCCTCTCCTGCAAGCTGCACTTTTCAGAAAATCTCTGCTCCTGGGTGCAGTAATGAGCCGTTTTAGAAATCGCCCTTTGTGACGTCACAAAGGGCGCGAATACTCCGCCCAGCTCCCTGATTGGCTCCCTACCAAAGGTAGTTCTGCCTCCAAAAGCTTTCCCCCCACCCTTTTCCCGGTCCTCAGTCATTAGTCAACACTAGTCTAACATGGCAAAGGTACGAACAAAGCATGGCAAATGCACTGTTTTTGGCTGCATGGAGCAGCACAAAAGTCTTTTTTTACCTCCATCTTCACCTGAAACTTTGATGGAAGAGTGGATTAATTTTATTTATGCCGGCGAAATACCTACAACAACCCCGAAAATGTTGTATGTTTGTGCTCACCACTTCATGGAGGACTGCTTTCTGAACGAGGGACAGCTCAAAGCAGGATTTGCAAAGACTTTAAAGCTGAAACCTGGATCACTTCCAACTATCCGTGACCCAACTAAGGTACGAGCTGAAAGTTTCAGTATTTTATGCTGCTTTACTGTAGTGGCCTACCCAGCCTCGTAGCCTGTTGACTTGTTAGCATGGCAGCTAACGTGAGTCGGTGTTGGTAATATACACGTCACACAATAAATAAATAATTGAAGAGAAGTTTTGTGACCATATATGTCATATAGAGCTATCTTTACGCAAAATCTCTTTAGTTTATGCATGTAACTTTTTTCGCGGTGCTTTTTAAGCAGCTGCTGTGAGCTGTTGTTGTTGTGGACGCTAGTATTGGGGTTGTTTGTGTCTAAAAAATCAAGCTGATAAAGCTTCATTCAGATAAAAAGCTATACGGACATAGAATTCGGTGTTTTGTTTATGCATGTAGCTTTTTTCGCGGTGCTTTATAAGCAACTGTTGTTGTTGTGGACGCTAGTTTTGGGGTTGTTTGTGTCTAAAAAATCAAGCTGATAAGGCTTCATTCAGATAAGAAGCTATACAGACAGAATTCGGTGTTTTGTTTATGCATGTAACATTTTTTCGCGATGCTTTTTAAGCAGCTGTTGTGAGCTGTTGTTGTTGTTGTTGTGGACGCTAGTATTGGGGTTGTTTGTGTCTAGCCATCATACCGGTGAACTGTGTTTGTAAGCATCAGAGCACGCGCCTGAACGCAGGCCACGCCCCCCCAACTCTATAAAAAGAGGGGCAGGTAGGGGCGTGGCCTGCGCTGAAGAAGGGACAGCCCACAAAAACAGCTTATTCTCGGTAGAGCTCTCTAGAGAGAGTTTTCAGGCTGGCTAAAGTCCAGTAAAAAAACAGTTTTTTGAGATAAAAAACTTTATATTGACTATTCTGGGACCTCTAAGAGCTATATGAACCTGCAGAAAAAGAGCATAATATGGGACCTTTAAATTTACTTTCCGTTAAATTCTTTTTTTTTTTTTTGCCTGTCAATGTGTCAACTCACGATGGATCTGTTGTGGTCCAGCTGCGTGGCTGGTCCGACAGGTTAAAGCTCACCCCTGATTCACACATACTCCGTGAGCGCCGCGGTCCATCAGCACGAGCCAATTCACACTGGATCCGTCTCCAGAGCAGAGCACAGCTCAGCGTACTCCGTAGCAGCAGGATATGCGAGATCACAAGATCACAGGAGAACCACATGTTCCTGCAGGAATCACACCCATGACAACTACTTTCATGATATTTAGTATGTTAAACTCACCTGACCCTCCCAGAGCTTCATTAATTCAGTCCTTCCCTTTTAGTCTCTGTTGGTGTCTTTATATAAAGGATGTGTCATATCGTAAATAATTATCTGGTTTTCCGCCAGACCTGTTGATGACTGCTGGCCCTGTGCCAGTGTCATAATTTTGATATACGAGGATAATTTTACGATCGTCAGTCTGAACATGGTGCTTTATTTTGAAAAGACCAGAAACTCTGATGGTTTTCCATGTCTGTTTTCCTGTTTGGAACAATCTGCTCTGCGAAGATTGACGCGTCTCTGCAGCGCACTCCGCCAGATGCTGAAGCTGTGACACGTCAATTCAGAGTAGAGAAGATCGAGTGGGGCAAGAAGTAGTACACGGAAGCTACCTTAAAAGAGCCTGAGACTTTCAAAATAAAACAGACTGTGTCAAAACTAGATCCTATTTAGTTTTACCAATGCAAGAAAACGTCACAATGAGCGAAGACATGCCAGGAGTCAACAGGTTTGAGGTTTAACAGCACAACATGAATGAAGAGAGGCTTATTAATGGAGAGGGAAGCGCAGGAATTCCTCAGTCTGTGACCCCAGCTGTTTGTCAGTCCTGCAGCTTGTCAGACTAAACACGCAGCCGGTGTGAGTTGACAAACACAGTCAACACAGAGTGGAGCTGCAACACTGACGCAGCCAGTGTATTTAAGGCGTCATAAATCACAATATTTATGCACGTACAACATTTTCTGGATTTGAAAGTGTGGAGTTTGCATGTTCTCCCCGTGCATGTGTGGGTTCTCTCTGGATACTCCAGCTTCCTCCCACAGTCCAAAAACATGCTCACTAAGGTCAATTGGAGATTCTAAATTGCGCGTAGGTGTGAGTGTGAATGGTTGTCTGTCCCTGTATCAGCCCTGTGATTGACTGGCGACCAGTCCAGGATGTACCCCGCCTCTCACCCTTAGCCAGCTGGAATAGGCTCCAGCCACCCGCGACCCTGAACAGAATAAGCGGTATGGAAGATGAATGAATGAATGTACGCCATGTTTCAGAAGGAATTCAACACAAGTCTTTGAGCATGAGGCCCCTGATCACCATTCATTTCCAAAACAAACACACGCCTTGTAAAGAGTCATGTCATCACAACAGTGTGCATGCGATTCTGATCTAAGGTGTCACAGCGGTCCGCTTCAAACAGACACAACTCACAACTCCTTTAAATGTAATAACAAGAGATTCAATTTCAGTTTGCAAAATTCAGATACAAATTTAAATTCAACTGAAGTTCAGCTTAAACCATATTAATAACTAGCACTTGTAGCCACAGTACTGAAGATAAATATGAGTATTTTTAAATTTCAAGCTAACATGATTATTCAGTCCCTGGTCTTTTTTTCCACAGATGTGAGGAGGATTTCTGTGAATCTGTGCTCCATTAATCCAACCAGTGACCTTCTTGCTGTGAGGCAACACTTACTGTTGCACCACTGTGCAGCTCCAAATAAGTTCAATTGAAAAAAAATTAAATTCAATTTCAGATCACACAAATCTCAGCCCATAAGCCTCAACTAAAAGCCATTTTATTTGAATAAAATCAATTATCTTTGCTTCAAAGTCCTCTGGTCTGTTCACTCTGCTCTACTCCCACATTTAGATGGACATGATGCTGAAAGATGAAATGGTTTCATCATAACTCCTGTGCTGTACTTTTGATAACCTGGAAGACTCATACAGGTATGAAACAGATAGACCAGAATGACCAGTTGTGTTCTCTGAGGGATTGTTTAAACTGGAACCAAATAATCTCAATCCGTGCTGAGCGTTTCTCACTGTTTTTCTTCAAAACCACGAATAAAACTAGTGACTGTCCTGTTTTTACTCTGCAGCTTCTCTTAAATAAAAGGATACAGCATGATATTTGTTTAACACCACAAGCTACTCAGGGTGCCAGAGTTACTGAAGTGTTAAAAATGGGTTTCTTCTTCACTGACCACAGCTGGTTCTGTATCTGAGTTTCAGGACGTGCCTCTGAGTCCTTGGCCCGCGCGCTCTGACTTCACACAGAGTAAAATGGTGGTTAAAGTGGTCGCAAATCCATGCCATTTGACCGCAGGATGTCCCCTCACTCTGAGCTGCTCAGTCAGCTGTGTTTCACTTTCTCTCCCTCCTGTGTGTTCATCCACTGAATCCTCAGTGCAGAGCAAGGTCAGCAAGCAAACCACAACTGTGTCGCCCCAAGTGTTCCTCTTTACAGAGCAGTCATATCTCCCTGAGTTTACAAACCACAAAACAAAAAAAAAAACAAAACAAAACAAAAAAAAAAACATAAGGGAACTGCCTGCTGTTTACAAATAATAAATTTTCTGAAAAATGGTATAAGTATAAAAATATACAAGAAAAAAAAAAAAGGAGCGGAGTGAAAATCAAATATCCAGACTGTTTGATTCGGCCAAAATTATTAAAACACCTGACATGTCTGAAAGTATTGACTTTTTTTTTGTGCCTCCAAATCATGATCATGAAACATGCAGATGGTTGATTTGAGCCCAGAAGATATTAGGAGAAGTGAGTCCTCCTGATTTATCTACTTGCTTTGTCCCTCTTTTGCGTCAGTTACAGGAGCACGTCTCTGGCATAGAGTCAGTATATTTCCTGGTAACTTCAACACACTGTTCAAAAGATCTGTCCAGTTTATTTTACAACTCTACCAAATTTACTGGTTGGGGTTGAGGTCAGGACTGGGCCAGTTTATCATTTTCAGTATCATTTTCAATTCTTTGGTATATTGAGCATAATGATGACAATGTGGTAGATATGTCATTTGTTCCATGGGTATTTTTATAACTTTTTTTCAACATAAACCTCTTAAATATGCCAAGTGCTCCAGTAATTTTAAAATTCTGTTTATCATGCCAGGTGATGAGCGACTAATGGATTGTTATGGAGCAAGTCCATCTGATTAGATGATAAAAAGTCCCAAATCTGTCAAACATGAAGTGACCTGGACTGGTGCACTTACACAGTGCTGCCCAATATAAGTTTTGCGTTTTAGCTATGTGTACAGCTCTGACCTAACCTCAGAGAGAGGGGAAATCAAACCCTTACATTAACTTAAGGAGAGGATTTTCAGGCCTCAGCTGGATGTTTGATTATTTCCAGAAAACCTGTTAGAGCACTGCTGTTTTTTTCTTACTCTCTGCCAAGTAGCTGCATGACGTCATGACGCCTCATGTCACCATCATCGCCTGACGTGGTTACGCTTTAACATCTGAGCAGATGTTGGTCTGTGTTTTTTGTGAATGGGATTGTTCTTTTAGAACCTTGGAGCACACCAAACTGAAACAGTCGCTGAATCTGTTAGCTTTTTTTAATTTGTACATATTAAATGAGATGCAGTAGACCTCCTACCATGAAGCTTACTCTCCTGTTTGTAGTGTATGATGTCATTATCAGCTGCTTACAAGTTCACTTCTCTCCGCCACAACTGCATCTGCATACAAATAAACTTCAGGTTTAGAACCAATTGACTGGTTTTCACCTGTAATATTAGCAATGTAATTTCATGATATATTAGAATCAGTTTAAACTTATGTATCCACTCCCACACTGTTTTTCTCTCATTTTCAGTTGCAGCAGTGTGGTTTTTCTTTCTGAAAAGGTGCTATGACTGCACAAAGACTTTTTACTTGAGTAATGCTGCTCAGAGTTTTACCCAGGGTGTGGTCACACCGGCCAATCGTACCGTGCCCAAGCACACTAGTCCAGCCCTAAAGTCCAGTTCATTTGGCCAGTGACCGCAAGTACACCATGCTAAGGCACGGTTCACTTCTTTGGCACGCTTCGGAGAGGTGTGCTTCAGCATGCTACACTTCATGCACGAGCATGCAGGCATGATCGCCACGACCGCTCCTCTGGGCAGTTATTTTAAACGATAAGGGGGGTGTTAGAGGCCAGCAGAGGAGCTGGTACTCACTGCTTATTTTCATTGCTTATCATTTATTTTATTACCTATTCCGTCTTACTTCCAACTGCTGTACTATGTGAAGAGCGGTAATACCAAATTTTCCTGTGAGAATAACAAAATATTTCTGATTTTGAAATTTTTTTTCAGGCTTTTTCTGCCTTTGTTCAGAGAAGACAGAATATTGAATACAGCAGGAAACAGATTAAGGGTGGGGAGAAATGCAGGGGAAGAAATCGAACCCAGACGATAATAATAATAATAATACAAGAACAGACAAGCACTTCAGTCTCTGAGAGTAATTTATGGTTGCGTTTCCAATGACTCCAATGTCTGTAAACATCAATTAAGTTTTAATACCACTGTTCCATTTTGAGTTAATCTGTAAACATCTAGAAAAAATAATCTAAATATAGAAAATCAGGATCCTGTCTGTATCCTCTTCCACACACACAATGACCTACACGTTGTTAATTAATATCACAATGCTAAAGGGTAACATGTTAGCTATGAATGAGATTCCCTGGTGAAAATGATTTCATGATTAACCACAGAGTGGAAGCACCCCATTATATCGTTCCTGGAAGAGAGGCCCAGAATAGACTTTCCTCAGACAAATGTGACTCAACAGTAAACAGACTAATTAAGACACTGCTGACATTTAAAAAGACAATAATGGAGGGGGCATGAGGGATTTTATTTCACCAAAGAGGATATAATCACCTGCATTTCATAAAAGTTAGATTTTATTAATCCCAAAAATTGTTAACCTCCTCCTCTTTAGTCCTAGAAAAATACGATACAAAAAACATTCCAAATGAAGCGCTAAGACTTTTAATTAACACATTTTTATCAACAGTGAAGAAATACAAGGATGTGGATTTTTAAAAATATATTTAATTTTTACCCAACAAACCAAAAGAAACCAATTAATGCACATGAAAAGGAAGAAGATTGGCTGGATTGTTAAACAACAAGGTGGGAGACTAAGGTTCAAAAGCAGGACCTTGAAAATATAATGAAGATCAATGAGAGAGTTCTGTGAATAGTCCTTAAAGGGTGATGTTAAAAATATTTGTTGGGAATATTTATCAGAGGATAATCCAGACGATGTTCTTGAAGTCCCTGCAATAATTGAGCAACTTGCACCATGAGAGAAAAAAGTCAGTTCCCCATGGATCGATGAGAAACTGAAGGAACTAATTATACAGGAAAATGGAAAATAAAAGGCAGTAATCACACCTGGTTCAAGGCAAGAGCATAGACTGTATAATTAATAGATGTTATGTATGTGGCTTCCAGTACTTTTGGAGCCAGCCTCAAGCGGACAGTCAACAAACTGCAGATTTTAACACTTCCACAATGTCTCATATTTTCAGATCGGAGGTTGCCGCTTGAGCAAGAGATCGTCACCGAAATATTACAATGCTGTTGAGACATATGTATCTGATTGGCAGATTTAAAAGAAGCTACAAAATTATGACACTTCACTTAACAAGAAAATAAACTGTACTATGACGATACATTTGAGGATGTCCAGACATAGTTAAAGTCTGATAAATAACCTCATAGGAAGAAGACCTTTGTTTACTAAACATGGAGGTGTTTATAAGTACACTCATGTGTAGTATGTACATCATAGAGTCTCTAGATACCACAGTATGAAGTCTAACTATGACTTGAATTTGACTTTGGATTACATGTTTTTAGCATGATGACAGTCTAATGAATGAGCAGTTTGTTTACTCTTTTATACATGTTTTGTAATTCGCTGATATGAGCAGTTGTTGTGTTTTTGCTTATGGTTCGCTGTGTTTGGTTATGTTACATCTTTTAGTCAATCATGCCTTCAAACAAACAGCCCACACCAACATCACATTTTAGTTTGTGTCATACTGTAGCATTGGATATCTTGCTTGGAAATATAAATATTGGGAAATTTGTACTTTTGGGTAAAATACATGAGTTGTTAATTTATGGGAACAGAGATGTTTCAAGGTGTGAGAGTTCTTCTGTCAAAAACAGCATGGAATATAACTCTGAGGTCCCATCTGATGTCAAAGATTTGTAGACCTTGCTGCCGTCATCCGTACCATCCCATTGCCGTGATTGATCTTCACAGGTTTACATTTTCTTTTTTATTCAAATGAACATTGACATTATGAGTATGAATAAGGACCTGCAACAGGCATAGAAGAAGATAACACCAGGGCTCTGATCGACTTTCAGAGCTGAGGCTCTTTCAATCCATCTACATGTTTCCTGAAGCCTTAAAGTGTGTGGGCACACACTGTCATGAGTCTTTTAAATCCTGCTCTCCTTGGTGCTAAAGATGGCGTCAAATAGACTTTAAGCTTAGATTTCTAATTCATACAGGTTTATCACAAATCTTCAGGTTTGTAAAGACAAGTGTTTTTTAACTGCTTTAAGCCAAACAAGCAGAAATGGAGCTGTTCCTCTGAGTTCGATTAATTTGCAAACAGTCTATTATCATATGGCCGGCCTTTTGTTCAAACACCTACACGATCCCAGAGGAGATACAAAACCTGAAAACCTGAAAACCTGCCTGGAAAGAATAAGGTGTCTGCTAAAAAAAAAGAGATATCCAAAGGGTTTTTGGAGAAGGATTACCTTCATGTTTTAATCAACCACATTCTTCTGTTGACTCTTTAGATACAAGATCACTTCTTTACAAAGCAGATCATCAAATTCTTAGTTTACCATAAAGTGATCTGAACTAATGATCCCACACATACATTTATTTATTTATTTATTTATTTATTTATTTATTTATTTATTTATGTGTGTTTGTTTGCTTGTTTGTTTTCTAACATTCAAACTAATTGAACACATTGAATGACGTTCAATGGGATTAAGATGCAAAATCCATAACCATGTATAAAACATTCTAAAATTAAACTGGTAACAGCCACAGCTATTATGACCCACCATGAATCCACTTTTCATATACAGACTTTGGATCTAAAATGTATCTGAACATAGAAAAAAGAATCTTCTTCACACTCATTTGCCAACATTACACCGCCAAACTCAAAGAGCGTAGATAAGATCCACGCAAGTGGCTGCAGAGGAACTGAGTGCATGCATGCATCAATTTTAACAGTGGAAAAGATGCTTTATAAATTAAAACAAAAAAGACATATATTAAGCGTAATGGTCAAAGTGAGTCATGCATCCAAAACAGAACTGAATGAAAGAACCACAATGGTTTTGCTGACAGAGACAACAGCCAATCGTTGAAGATGAGGACTGTAACCAATAATATCTCAGGATATGACGACAACTGGGTCACCCTAATTACTGCTGAAAAGAAAACCTACTCGCATGTGAAACTTCCACGAGAAGGAGAGCCGTCACAGTAGTTTTGTGTTCTCTCAGATTCTTTGTGCACTTGTAGCATGGTTTTCTTCTCTCAGACCACAATATTACTCGAGTGAGCAGAATGGTGGCCCTGAAAGCTCACAGCACATCAACTTAAGAAAACACATGCAAGACGACAAAACACGAGCAAATAAAGAAAACATCTTCATCAATTGGACAACACATGAGCAGCATAAAGAAAACATGCTGCAAAGACCACAACACAACACAACACATTAGAAAAACAGGCTGTAAATAGACCTTATTTTGCTTGTTTTGTCTTTTTAGATGTGTTCTCTTAAGTTGCAGTGCTGTGAGCTCTCAGGGCCACCGTAGTGAAAAGATGTTCTGCCTGCAAGCTCTACAAAGCTCTTGCAAAAGTAATTTGCTCATGTCAAAGTTTGACTTGCGCAGCCATGCAGGTGGCGTGTCTCCTCGGTGCCCTCGGGCTTTACTAGTACAATGCCTCCATACACATTGCTTTTATCTCATAAGGCATTTTAACATCAAATTACCATGAGGGAAATTTTCAGGCACATGTTGCAAATTACGTGAACAAAGACATAACAGTAAAACATTGAAGTAACTTTTGCAGAATCGATTCATAAATTGGTAAAGGAAGTGAGGTTAATCTAAGGGTGTACTCACACCAGGCAGCTGGGGCAGTTGTTCTAAGCTTATGCGAACACAGCAATCGCACTCGGATGCGGGACAAAACAGGTGGTCTTGGCTCGCTTCTATTCAAGCGCGCTAGCAGTTCCTTAGCAGCGAGAACAGTCACCTCAGCAACCGGCACAACTGACTCATAACTGTGGTTCACACTGTAGAAGTGGGGGGGCAGTAATGCTATCGGTTGCCAACTGTTCAGTCAAAATAATAGAAGAAGAAGGAGTAGAAGAATCAGCAACAGCGAGCAGAAAAAGAGAACGTGATACAGAGATGGTTACCCTATTGATCCAAACATAAAATGATCCTGGATATAAGACGGCCCCAAGACAGATTTTTGAGAAAAAGGCTCATCGATGACAAAATGTTTTATCATGAAGAACGTTTGCGCATTCACAACGCTCCTCTGCTCTGTGGATCGGGCACAGCAGAGTTCTGCCCTGATTTCTGACCAATGAGAGAAATATTTGATCACATTTGGCTTTTTTTTTTACAGCTGTGGACTGCAAGACACTTTTACCGTGTGATCACAAACAAACCAAGTGACAACTGCAACAATTGTATCATTTTTGCCCCTGAATCAGAACAAAGCAAATGACACACAGTTGTGAATACACCCTAAATGTGTATTAAAATAACAGGCAGGTATTAAAAGAGCAGCTTGCACTTGTATGAGGAATGTGGATCATCTTGTCAACTCAGCAGCTCCTGACAAACAGTGACTGCAGATTTACTCTAATAGACAAACTGGTTGGCCTGCCTTTGTCATCAAAGACTCACATCCATCTGCTCAGAATCCTGATACATATGACCATTTTTTTCAGTTATCTATGAAATCTACACTAAGGTGAAACTTCAAAAGACACTCCAGGTGTCTTATTTTCAGTTCAGGCAGCTTGCTGCTCAGATCTTTCCCTTCAAGTATGACTTTTCTCTCTTTGTTTCATACATTCACTTCTTTATTCTCGCGCTCTGTGAGCCTCTCTGCATGCATATCAGATGAAATGACTGATGGTAATGGCAGATAATCTCTTTTGCAGTTTCTTTTTACGTTTCTTTGTATCTAATCATGCTCCTCACTGAGCACCGGACAGACCCTGTGTGAACAGAACACACTCTGAAAAGACTGTAATTGTCTTGTCAAGTGAAAAGTCTGTCTCTCTCTCTCTCTCTCTCTCCCATTTAAGCTCTTGAAAGCCATGATGCCATGGAAACAGAGAAGCCACTGCTCACTGTAACAACTGCAGAGGAAGTGAATACAGGACAAGTCTGCTTCAAGTGTTCTGTCGTAAGCTCGTTGTGCCTCCACTGAAAACAGATCATGAGAAACTCCGCCAGGAAAATTAGAAATATCTTTCAGAGCAGAGACATTGTCTGACTTGCTATATTAAAAGTGGTACTGTTATTTTCTGACAGAGCAACCTTCTCAGAGCGCCGCTCTGTCAGAAATCCGCCTGCCCTTATCACCAGCTCGCACAGAGCACTGAGAATTGTCAGAAATTAAGTGTGACAGTGGAGTGTGAAATTCCCAAGCCTGTGTTGCATCAGCCTGATAATTCTACCTGATGATAATTAATAACGATCCACCAGCGAGGCATTCATGCACGCCATCTCAGCTGCACCCCTGTGTGCGTTTGACAAAGCCGGCGTGGAGACAGTGGTTACACATGTGAGATGAAAGGGAACATGATGTGAACTGGGAATATGCATTGCATTCAAGCTTCATCAGGTGTGCGACTGGCTTTATAATATGAAAAAATAAAACAAAATGACTGTGCTTAAAAGGCTTCATAATGATCTGATGCACCGGCATCAGCTGAGCAGAATTTAGGAAGCTCTGGGGAGATATCATGAGCCATTAGCTGTTACTTTAGGGACCAAAGAGCCAGAGTCTATTGAACAGTTCATTACTGTTTTTGCTCCTCTGAAACTGCTTTGAGCAGTGGAAATATGCCCAGAGGCATTAATATGCAGGTGGGTTGGGTTAAATCAGCACATTTAGGCTACAATCAAGCGAGACGAGTGAAAAGGCAGCAGGGTGTAAAACAAATACCATTACTTTGGATATCTCTGCATTTATTCAAGCAGCTGTGGATTGAATGATAAATGGCCCTCAGTGCTCGACACCATTGTGCTCATTCGGAGGTAAAGATTTTACTTCTCCGTCCAGGCATTGATGCTTCATAGATTTCATGATGGCTGGCAATTCTTAGCGTCCTTCGGCAATATTTCAGTTGTGCTAACAGAGGTTATAGCTTTGGAAAACATGAATTCATCAGACAGAAAACACCAGGGGGGGACAGGTCTTTCTGAGGTAAAGAGACACACCAAGGAACGACCCCCCACTGTGAGAAGTACTAACTGGTTATTAAACCATCGACAGACCATCAGAGAAAGGTTGACCACTCCTTCAATACCAAACATTATAAGGGACTGTATATATATATATATATTTTTTACTTTTAGTTCTTATTTTAAATTTTTATTACTATTCTATTTTTATTACCACATTTTTGCACTTTGCACTTGTTTTTTACAGTCCAGGTACATTCCTGGCAACCACAGCTGCTGATATTTTACCGTAAATTTGACATTTTTTTTTATTTTATTTTATTTTATTTTTTTTAATATAGAGAGGGTATCAGGGTTAAAATTAACTTTTTTTCCCAATGTGGCTCAGATTGTGAAATAAAACAAAAGAAAAAGTAAATAAAGGTAGGAGCACCCACTAAAAATAAAGGAGCACGGCATCTAAGATACTCAAAATGTGCTGGTTTTGTGCCAAATCTCATATTTCCTGCAACTTCCATCTCATAGGCTCACAGTGAGCTCAGTGGATTGAAGAGATTGAGTTAATGGCTCCTCTCTCTGAGTGAAGCCGGATCTTGTGGCTCTGTTCCTCTCAAAGAGCTGCTCAAAAGACTCTCTCATTCAAAGTTTCTTCTTGATGTCGGACAGGAGTGTGACCTCTCCGAAATCAATGTCAAAGTCAAATCAATGTGATGTGCGGAGATGTCATCCATCCTTCTTTTTTATGTTTGTTTGTTTTTTTATTTATTGCCACCAATGATGACTGACACTCTTAACACTCCCTCGTATTCATGCACCAATGGAGGTGCTTTTTTCCTTTCTTTCTTTCTTTCTTTCTTTCTAATTCAAACCCTGTCCTGTTGTTGTTTTAAACGTTACACTCTGATGTTATTCTGCACAATCTTGGGTTGAGAATTTTTATTAGATAGCACATAAACAAGTCTTGTATACACAAAGTGTTGAGTGAGCTCTTGGGTGTGGATAGCAGAACAGGAAGTTTGGTGGGCCAGTTAAAGTACTAAAATATACCTGAATGAGTTGGGGGGGGGGGGGGGGTTAATTGTTAATTACTTTTAACATCATTAATATTTTTGATAAGCTGATACAGAAATGTTTTGCAAGACAGTGTCTCAACCAGCCATGCTAACATTTACACTTTAATACAATTTGGAGTCCTCAAAACTCACCTGTAATGTAATTTCATCACTACTTTGTTCACAGTTCAGAGTCCGAGCAGAGCAGCATGAGCCTGTTTCCAAAGGAGAAGAGGACCCGCTGACGGAGCTCTGGCAGTTAATGAGTTTAAAATGCAAGCAAAGGCCTCTGTGGGGCTACTAATGGCTCTTAAGACCAAATTTATTCATCAAACCAGGCAAATTCTGTCAGGAGGGGTACACTTTTAGCTCTGAAAACTTGCAGGCTCCAAATTAATTCATGCACTTAAATCTGACCTCTGAGTCATAACAGCGGTATCAATGACTGTAAGTGATCATTTTTGCATGTGGTGGAAAAAAAAAAAGAATGACTATGCTGAAATGTGTCCCCTGATCTTTTAGTTGATATTTTGGTATAATCAAGACTCTGTGAGGCACACAGCACTTTCTTGCAGCCAGACCCAGTGAGCCATCATAATACAGCACTGCTGGCACTGTCAGTGCAATAACTGCTGATGATTTGTTTCACAACTTGAAGATTTCTGCTCACGTTTTGTCAGATTACCACCTCAAATTTCACACTTTCAAATTTTATACACTAGCTTTAAGAACAGTTCTGCACCAGGATTTACCCTGAGCTGTTAAAGGTTTGATCTGATGTTTCTACACTGCAAAAACTGAAATATACTGTAACAATACAAGTGTTTTTGTCTCTTTGTCTTTTTTTAGTCTTTTTTTTTTCCTATCATACTTGATGTTAGCCACATTCAAGTCAAGAAACGTCTTATTTCCAGATATTAAAAGACAAAAATAAGGTCTGAATTGCTTGTAACAAGTAAAAAAAAACTGCAACATTTCCCAAAAAGCTGGGACAGGAGCAACAAAAGACTTAGAAAATTGAGGAATGCTCAGAAAACACCTGTTTGGAACATTCCAAAGGTGATCAGGTACATTGGAAACAGGTGAGTGTAATGATTGGGTACAAAAGGAGCATCCCTGAAAGGCTCAGTCGTTCATAAGCAAGGATGGGGTGAGGTTCACTACTTTGTGAACAACTGTGTGAGCAAATAGTCCAACAGTTTAACAAGGTTTCTCAAAGTACAATTGCAAAGAATTGATGGATTTGATCACCTACAGTCCATAATATCATCAAAAGATTCAGAGAATCTGGATAAATCTCTGCACGTAAGCAGCAAGGCTGAAAACCTACATTGAATGCCGTGACCTTTGACCCCTCAGGCAGCACTGCATTAAAAACCAACATCATTGTGTAAAGGATATTACCACGTGGGCTCAGGAAGACTTCAGAAAACCATTGTCAGTTAACACAGTTCATCACTACATCTACAAGTGCAAGTTCAAACTCTACCATGCAAAGACAAAGACATATATCAACAACACCCAGAAACACCGCCGGCTTCTCTGGACCCGAGCTCATCTGAGATGGACTAACGCAAAGTGGAAAAGTCTGCTGTGGTCTGACGAGTCCACATTTCAAATTGTTTTTGGAAATCATGGACGTGGTGTCCTCCAGGCCAAAGAGGAAAAGAACAATCTGGATTGTTCTCAGGTCAAAGTCTCAAAGCCAGCATCTGTGATGGTATGGGGGTGTGTTAGTGCCCATGGCATGGCTAACTTGACCATCTGTGAAGGCTCCATTAATGCTGAAAGGTATGTATGGTACATTAGTGGATATTTGCAAAATAAATAAATAGATAATAAATAAAGTCTATCAGTTTGAACAATAAATATCTTGTCTTGGTGGTGTGTTTAATTGAATAAAGTTTAAAAGGGATTTGCAAATCATTGTATTCTGTTTTTATTTACATTTCAAACGACATCACAGCTCCTTTGGAATTGGGGTTTTACTTGTTACAAGCAATTCAGACCTTTTTTGTCTGGACTGGTCTGGTGAATGTGGCTCATATAAAGTCTAAAAAGACTTTTTTTTTTTTTTTTTTACTAAAGATAAGACAAAAAGCACTTGCTTAGATTTCAGTTTTTTGCAGTGCAATGTAGCTTTGAGCTCGATGTAAACCTATAATTTAAACAAGAATGTCTCAGAAGCCGACATGTGGGGTCGGTTTTTATGCCCTTAGTTCTTGCCTAACACAGAAAAAGGCAACAGGTGAAATTCTCATTTAAAAGCTGATTGGTATTGAATCCCAATTAATAACATCTAACAGTCGATGTCAGGGCATCTGTGTCGTTGCGGCTTTGATTGCTGATTCTTTGATCACACTTCTATCACCGTCTCCCACAGTAGACATCATGTAAGAGGAGCCTAATCAGCTCCATCACAGTGACAGGGTGCCATTGATCGTCAGCACACCCCTCATGTTCAGACGTGTTTAGACGTGTTGATTATCAGGCTGACAGTGACAATGAGAATGTGTTCGGTGTAATCAGTACTGAGAGACGGAACAACATACAAGACAAGTTGATACAGCGTCACATGTCGCACACTCAGCTCCCTCAAACGAATCCAGACGTGGTCAAAGTTTCAGGGACACGTCATGACGAAGGATCAGTTCACTTTAAAGTTCCTGCTTTTAAAGAACACCAAAACTGTGTTCACCCAGGGCCTGAACACCAATTAAATGGCTCATTTGACATGTGTCGAGAAAAAAAAAAAAAAAAATCGCAGAGCAAATGAGAGGGATTGAACACAGACACTCATATCATCCAGTTGCCTTAATTCAAAGTCGTGTTTTTAGCCCCTTCCTCGCTGGTGACCCACATTCTTCTGAGCAAAAGACGGAAAGAAAAAAAAAAAATCCTTTCTCAGCCAAGAAAGTAGTTTCTCTGTCTTGGCTCAGTTTCTCACATCCTGACAGAATGGGGACGCTCTAATTTGATGAATGGCGATAAAAATTTGCTTTCTCAGCAGAGCATAACAAATTATATATCGAAAAATGGTTACAGTTTGTTTCACAATGCCCTAATTATGGCAAGATGATGGCTTAATTATGGAAAAAAAATGCCCCCCTCCCCCTTTGCCAGCACGTTCAAACATTTGACAAATTATGTTTGGATAAACTAGAATTAAGGGGAAGCTGGGACAAAAAACACTTCATAAACACACTTGCAAAATCGCAGAGCAATGTGAATAAACTCAGCAATTCTTCAGCAGCTGGCAGTGCTGAGTGTGGCTTTTTGCAATGAACAGAGAGAAATGCTCTGCACCCACCATCCCTCTGACTACGAGGTTTTATGTGTAAAATAGACGTGCAACAGAAATGAAGGTGCAGTAACAGCAAGTTTAACAACAGTGTCAACACCAGGAGATGTGTGGGGCTTTCTCATATTTTTATCCTTTCACTGCAATACAGGTACAGTGTCTTTTATTCTTTATGTCGTATACACAAAGTGCACAATGTGCCAGCAGCTGTGGCTGTCCAGAGCACCCTGAGCTGCAGAGTATGCTTATTTCTCAGGCTTTATATCATTGCTCTGATATCTGTAGTGCCCAGAGGTCACATTAACTGATTATTCTCTGTTTTTATTTTTTGAGCAATGACAGAAAAAGCTGAAGGTTGCCCGTCATTTTGACGGATTAGATATCTCGACAGCAATCCAATCCACTTTCAGTGTCACACAGCCGTTCATTAATCACATATCACCCCTGCAGCAGACCCCCTGTCCAGCAAGTGTGCGTAATTAATGAGGTTTTCGTGTTGTCCTGTTTATGATCTCACGTTCTCTGGTGTATCCTTTCAAACGTTTGCATCAATTGGCTCTGCTACGACTCACACAGGACTGAGGCCGCCTCTCTCGTACATCAGGGCCACACGCTCCAGGATTTTCCTCCCGGTGAAGTGGGTTCTGGCAAGATTGGAAACCCGTCTTTCAAAGAGTCTTACCGACTGTTCATTACTTCACTTGGTGAAAGGTTTCTAGACTTTAAAACGCTTGCTGAAGTAGCGCCGGTCATTCCAGTATCTAGTGTAGCAGAACGGGGCTTCAGCCTCCAGAACAAAACCAAAACTGCAGCGAAAGTCAACTGACTGAGGCAAGATACAAAACCTGATCTCTGCCACTCTCTCACTTGATGACCTCACTTACAGCGAAATGCATCCACTTTATGTCCATGTGGCCCAGGAGAAAAGTTTAAGATGACACAGCCCTCTCACACCCCTGACACTGTTTAAAATGAAGGTCCGGAGGAGCTGTCACAGCAATTATACATCATGGATTATACATCATGTCTCTGTGCTTGTGCCCGTTCATAAAGTGTACAATGCCAAAGCATGCCTCTCTAAAGTGTGCCAAAGCCAAGGAAGTGTTCCATACCTGAGCACGGTATACTTCCGGTCACACTGGTTAAACAAACTGGACTTTAGGGTTGAAGCGTGCTTGGGCAAGGTATTGGTGACCAGTGTGACCACCCCCTAAAAAGATGAGTTCTGTGTGGAAGAGCCTGACCTCAAGCTATAGACTGTATGGTCAATGGACGTAGTCTCCAAAACATCACCTGTCTGTTTCTGAAACAGATTTTTCAAAACAAATCGGTTGGTGTAGCCGTATTAGAAATTGGTTTGAGTCTCTACACTAACAGCTATAGGGCACCTGTCAGTCACATGAGCTGAGCTGAGCTGAACAGCAGATTTTAGCACTTCTACATTGTCTCATATTTTCAGACTGGAGGTTGCTGCTTGCCCATAGACTGTATAATTAACGGACGTAGTCTCCGCGACGTCACCCGTTTGTTTCTGAAAAGGACTTTTGAAGCAAAACGGCCGGCGCGGCCATATTGGAAATGAGGCGGGCTGTGAGTCTCCACAGTAACAACCATAGGACGCTCCACAGTCAGGTGATCTGAGCTGTGCCTCTGATTGGACGAACTGGCGAGCCCTTAGTGAAATTAGCGATTCAGACGGGAGACATTCTTTGTACCAGGCTGTAAATGTGCTTATTTTGGCCATGAAAACAGCTTTTTTTATGCTTGGTGTGTTTGTGACTTCCGGTACATCCAGAGCCAGCCTCAAGCAGACACTCGAGTAACAGCAGACTTTAGCACTTCCGCATTGCCTCATATTTTCAGACTGGAGGTTGCCGCTTGCCTCAACCCCACTGAACAACAGAGACTTCAAGCCATGACTTCCCATGCAACATCATTGCATGAACTCTTGAATGCTGTATAGAATAAATGGGAACAAACTCCCACAGAAATGATCCCAAATCTCATATAACACCTTGTAAGAAGAGGGAAAGTTATCTGGCATCAGAATCCGTTTGTCCATTTAGTGATTTTACACGACAAAACAATGTGAAGCCCGGCCTCAAATTCTTCCTGTCATATTCTGGAGGAGCATAAAACTTTCCCCTATGAAATCATTCTTGAGCATCTCAAGATATTAAAAAGTCAGAGTGTTTTTGGGGGGTAGCGGAGAAATGTTGAGCCGGGCATGAGGCACTCTGATGAGAGCTGTCATTACCATATTTGCACAGTGTGCCTTTGTATTAAAGAGATATCCATCTTTCCGAAGAGAAGCCTGCAGTAAACACTGGCGTTCCCTCTGTTTCTCATTTGAGACAAGATAACTATCTCTGGTCTGCAACAACACAATATCTTTAAGAGGGCATTCACACTTTATATTTTGGACTTTCCAGACACAATCAATAAGTTCCCTGAAACATTTTTATAGTCCTCTGAGCGACTGTGTGAGTTTCAACAGGCTTTCAGTTGTTTTTTTTTTTTTTTTTTTTTTTATGTTCCACTGTGTGCAGCCTTTTGTCTGCTTTCATGTGTCCTGTGTAATTGTCTGCTTTTCCTCTGTCTATGCTATTAAGTGAGGTACAAAAGCAGCATGATGCCCTCCACACACGGCACTCAGGGTCCTCTGACAGCAGCCTTTGATGATGGGTCACATTAACTCCCCTGAATGTGCTGTTTATTCCACCTGAAGCCTCCACAGCCTCGCCTCCTACTGCATCGTAATTTAATTGTGCAGCATTCTCCACCCCCCACCCCCACCTCGCCTCATTCATTTCAAATGCATGACCTTTCCTGAGAACAATGATCTATCAATAGGTGTTTTCCCTCATCAGGCCCTTTCAAATTAAAACCACTGAGTGAATTAAAAAGCCTTTTGGAGCAGCAGTTATGAAGTGCAAGTGTTGTACCTCAGACTTTGAGCAAGGCCAATCATCAGGGGCTTTCAGGCTGAATTATTTGTCCCAACCTTTTAAAGGCTACAAATAACTCATTAGCACTGATTGCACATCCAAGGTCACAGGTGAGCTGCTGGATGTCTGACAAACAACCACAGGTTTTTTGTTGTAGAGATGATCTCAAAGAATCTTCCTGTTATTTTCCACCAAACTGGCTTTCACGAGTAAACACTGGGAGTCCTCTTCCAGCTGGGCTCAGGGAGGATCCTCACAGGGAGTGCTGCATTATTGATGAGATCTGTTAAAAACACCTGCTTCCACATCTGGGACCAGTTAAGTTCCCACAAGGTGTGGCTAAAGTCTGAAAGTGTGTAACCCTTCCTTCTGCAGTCAGGTAGGAAATCTGCCGTCCATTACTGAGACAATATGTGCAAACATGTGTCCAGCTTCACAACTTTAAAAACTCCTCTTTATTTTACTAAATCAAAAAGTTGAGCAAGTGTGAGCTGAAGTGACAGGTGGCAGACATCAGACAAAGTCCATTAGGGGTCAAACAGTTCAGGTTTTTTTCTGCAGCTATGGGTCATTATTAACCAATCGCTGTGTGGACTGGCTGGACTTGTTTTCCGCTAAATAAATGTGGGAAAAAGTCTGGAATATCTCACATTAAGGGTTTGATAATTAAATGCCAAGACATCAAATGGCGCCACTTATCTCTCAACTGGTGCATCCCTCATGACTGAGGCCATTCGTCATTGATGTCACGACGTCACGATGCCAACGAGATGAAAGATGGCGAGGCACGGTGACCAGAGCAAAGACGCACAAATGTAGGCCAAGTTTACCGACAAGTGACGAATGAACACTTTAAGTAAATGCAGCAGAGACATTTAAGAAGAGCCGAACAGCCAAGAGTTGACATTAAATGAACGTGTGGGTATGTTCCTGAAAAATGGATCAAAGGTTAGCCCATTAAAGATTCAAGAGTCCTTAATTTATCATCTGTATGCTTCACATAACACCAAAGTGTCTTTCACACGTCCACCACTCAGTATTCAGTGTAGATCAACTAAAAAAGAAATAAAAAATAAAGTGAGAAGCTGATGGATAAGAGCCCCAACAAATAAGCTCAAATACTATTAATCAGATAATTATTATCAAATAAATCTGAAGTGTTTTTATTTAAATGGTGTTTAAATGGCAATGGTTTTGCTTTTCATTTAGGGTAGTGTTAAAATGTAAAAGTACAATATTTGTACTGATGTGAGCCACAAATTTGGTCAACAAAAAGACTCCATTTAAACCCACATTATATTAAAGCCTCGGGTTTTGTTTTATTTTTGAGCATTTTTAGGTGTTTCATTAAAACTATGGCTTCAATAAAGTGATTCATGACAATAATTATGTTAAATCTTATTGACATTGTTTTTTTTTTTTTTTTTTTTTTTTATTTTATTTTATTTTTTTTTTATTATTAATACAGTTGTACAAAACCGCCTGGAAATTTCCTGTTTGGATTTAATTGGTTGAATTTATGTGTTGTTTGCTAAATTTTTACACTGTTTTTTTGGAATTTACAAAACATGTTTGCATTCCAAGTTATAAAACTGGTTCTTTACAAGTATCAAATTTTTTATTTATTTGCAATTTTAGGTGCACTGTGTTTTCACTTTATGCTGATATTAATATTATTGTTAAATCACACAGGTAAGGTTTGGCAAGGCAAACAGTTTTTAGGTTGATATATAAAGGTAAAATCAAAAGTGGTCAAAAACGACCAGCTGACCCCTTGACCCCAGAGGGCTAAGTCTACAAGGATTTGGTGCGTTGTAATAATTTTAAGTAGTGGAAACAGTAAGTACCAGGAAAAACACATGTTGCTCTAGCCTCGCACATTCATCTGTACAGAGTGAGGAAGCAGAGCGTGGTCCCTTAACTGGATCCCCAAGGCATTACCAGCTGATCACAGAGTAATCCAACTTAGGGTGTATTCACTCTTATGGCTAATTTACTTTGTTCAGATTCAGGGGCAAAAATTATACAGCTGTTGTTTCTAACTTGGTTCGTTTGTGTTCATATGGCAAAAGTCTCTTGTGGTCTAAAGTTATAAACAAATGCTACATTAGATACTTTTTTTTTCTCATTGGTCAGAAATCAGGATGAACTCTGCTGTGTGCGATACAGAGAGCAGAGGAGAGTGGTAAACACATGAACATTTTCCATGATCTGAATGCGATAGCTGTGTTCACATATGCTCAAACGAACCACAATTCAGATTCATTTCATAAAAAGTGCCCCTAAATGAGCCAAGTATGAATACACCCTTAAATACAAGCAAGGATCCAAATTCTGTTCTTTTTTCATTACTGACCATGAAAAGTCAATAACTATTACTACAGCAAACCAGCAACAGATCAACCTGTCACCATGACAAACTGTGAAGGTTAACAGGGACTAAAGGGCTGAACTGGAAGGCTGAGATTGATTTATTTACAACAATAAATGATGTTATTTTTTAGTTATTAAACCTGAGTTCAACAGCATTATTTCAGCTGCAACAGAATGACTTTTCTCTGCTCTCTAAACAATGTTGAAGCCATATCTTTTGAGTGGAAAGAGGTGGAAGCTAGCTAAGATATGTGTTTTGTTTTATTGATTAAATCCATATTGAGTTTGAAAAAATAGCTTGCAGGTGTATTTAAGGATTAAAAAGCAGTCTGCTGTAAAAAGTGTGGAGCTGTCTAAAAAAAAAAAAAAAAAAAAAACGGGGGAAGAAAAGAAAAGCCCTCCTCAGTGCAGGTATCTCAACAACTCATTATGTCGTAATTAATTAGGAAACATTACTCCTGACTGTCCCTCGTTCACACGTAAAGACAGAGCAAACCCGCCCCTCCCCTCCGCAGCTCTGTGAGACGGAAACAGGTGTGAGTGCAAATGTCCTCCTGTGATGGGTTATTAATGATTTAGTTTCGAGGGGGGACTACTCACTTTGGTGATTAATGATGGAGGACAGGAGAGCAGGAGCCATTCACTCGGAACAGTCTGCACCTGTCGGAGGATTTCTGATGGCTTTTACCCACAAAATGCTCCGTATTAGTCATCTCCAAGAGCAGATTGGGAGCTCCTCGGTTGCACTAATCTTTCTTTTAGCCCCCTGTGTCCCTCTGCTGCTCGGCTTTATTTTTCTCATCCTATTGCTGTCTCACTGGCAGACTTGCTGCAGTCACACCCTCTCCCTTTTCACGGACTGAACTCCCTACACTCCTTTCTCACAGCCTTTTACGCCTACTGTGGGTGGTGGGGTGAAACAGAAAGTTTGAGTGAGCCCTCCAGGTCTACTGCGAAGCATGCACACACGCACACACGCACACACACACACACACACACACACACACACACACACACACACACACACACACACACAGAGAAACAGAGAGAAAGAGTCTATTTCTGCCACCTCTAACAGTCAAACAGCACCCCACACTCCCACGCAGTGATTTGAGAAGTGCATTTGGCCAATAAATTTGAAAGTAAGCTTGCTCGGAGACTTCCCAGAAGTCCACAGGCCACAGAGCAGATTATTTAGACATGCTTCCTTCTCATATTATATGTTTTATTTCAGCAGCCAGGGCTGTTTTGTCCTGGCTGGCTAACAATCAGCATCTCTAGACGTATTCTCAGAGCTACACCCTGTCTGATTTATAGTAATTGGCTTATAGTACCTAAGAGATCCCTCTGCAGGCGTGACATCCTTCCACGTCTGCTGATTGCTTGTGTTGGTTTTAATAAAGAGAAAGAAAATGAGTAACAGTGAGTTTATAATGTTACTGCCAATCGTTTTGAAATGAGTTGCATGGGGAAACTCAGCTCTTCACGGCAGAAGCTTCGTTTTCTCTCCTCTGGCCTGTAAGACATGCTGTACATATTGATGCCTACAGGGCTGTCGACTCGAAAGCACCTGCTCTCTTGAGTGAAGACTGAATATTAAAAAAAAAAAAAAAAAAGAAGACGAAGAGGGCTTCCTTATCACATGAAACGGGTCACAAAGTGAAGCGTATTCCTCTTGCTTTTGAACATTTAATCCCCGGTGCTGAGGCTTGCTTACACACACGCTGCGATCTTACACAAGAGCACAACACAAATTAAAGATTCCACTTTGACCGCAAACTTCCTCTGAGGATTGAAGTGTCCATCAAATGTGTTATACATTATGTATTTTTCCTCTTTAGTTTTTAGGATGCTGTGCAGATAAAGAAGAAGACTTTTTTTTTTTCACTCCTTCCACACCCTGACTGTGAATCCCTTTATCGGCTTCAGACAGACTGAACTGTAGCTGATGATCCTACGACGTGACCTCACAGAAGGTTTACCAAGTATCTGAGAAATTTAGAATTTTTTGGAAGAAGTAGCAGCTTTATGTAACCCACAGCCTCTTTCTCTGTATAATGATCTGGCAGAACAGAAGAAACAGAAGCACGCCTCTTCACAGACCTGAGAGGACTTGAACTCCTCACAGTGAAGTAATCCGTTGCAGTTCTTGTAGAAGTTGGAGCACGTATTAAAAGAATGAATGGTACAACTTTTTTAAAATAACGTCTTGGAAATGAGTCCTACTTAAGTTTAACACTTATTGTTGACACTCATTACATTGGCCCAACATATGTGGGTGACTGTGGATCAGTGGTAGAGTTGTCGCCTCTCAATCGGAAGGTCGAGGGTTTTGATTCCCAGCTCCTGTAGTCTCATGTCGAAGTTTCCTTGAGCAAGACACTGAACCAATACAAAATATTCCTAAAACGTTAGGGCAGGGTCAACAAAAGACTGGGAAAGTTGAGGAATGCTCTAAAAACACTTGTTTGGAACATTCCACAGGTGACAAGGTTCATTGGAAACAGGTGAGTGTCATGATTGGGTATAAAAAGGAGCATCCCCGAAAGGCTCAGTCATTCACAAGCAAGGATGGGTATATTATTTACACCCAGAAACACCGCCAGCTTCTCTGGACCCGAGCTCATCTGAGATGGACTGACGCAAAGTGGAAAAGTGTGCTGTGGTCTGACGAGTCCACATTTCAAACTGTTTTTGGAAATCATGGACGTGGTGTCCTCCAGGCCAAAGAGGAAAAGGACAATCTGGATTGTTCTCAGGTCAAAGTCTCAAAGCCAGCATCTGTGATGGTATGGGGGTGTGTTAGTGCCCATGGCATGGCTAACTGGACCATCTGTGAAGGCTCCATTAATGCTGAAAGGTACATACAGGTTTTGGAGCAACACATGCTGCCATCCAAGCCATGTCTTTTTCAGGGACGTCCCTGCTTATTTCAGCAAGACAATGACAAGACACATTCTGCACCTGTTACAACAGCGTGGCTTTGTAGTAAAAGAGTGCAGGTACTAGACTGGCCTGTCTGCAGTCCAGACCTGTCTCCCATTGAAAATGTATGGGGCATTATAAAGAGGAAAATATGACAACAGAGACCCTGGACTGTTGAGCAACTGAAGATGTATCTCAAGTAAGATGGTAAAGAATTCCACCTCCAAAGCTTCAACAATTAGTGTCCTCAATTCACACAAACACTTATTGAGTGTTGTTAAAAGGAAAGGTGATGGAACACAGTGGAAACATAACCCTGTCTCAGGTTTTTAGGAACATGTTGCAGGCATCAAATTCAAAATGAGAGAATATTTGGGGAAAAAAAAGTTTATCAGTTTGAACAACAAATGTCTTGTCTTGGTGGTGTAATAACTTGAATATAGGTTAGAAAGGATTTCCGAATCATTGTTTTCTGTTTTTATTTACAGTTTACATAACATCCCAACTTCATTGGAATTGGGGTTGTAGTTTCATTGCAACGATCTGATCTCTTGTTTACATCTTTGGGACACAAGTTTGCAACATCCTACATTTCATAATTCTGCACTTCCTCTGAGACGCTACTCACAACAGAAAGCTATTTTACTAGCTATTTATAGTCCATGGGGAAGTTTTTAGGCAATGGTGAAATAAAGCCACGGTAAGACCCAGTAAGACCTTAGAGTCAATCAGCTTACTACAAAAAGAGTGCTGACAATAAAACAGTGATGATGAAGCAAGCCGATGACCAACAAATGAGATATTGATTCAAGAACGCTTTAACAGATACAGTTCTTCAGACTTCTTGTGTTGTGCTGTGGGGCTGAGGAGAAATCAGGCATTTACACAGTACGTAGTAATTTTCTTTGGCCTTTGGAGCCACAATTTTTTTTTTTTTTTTTTTTTTTTGATGAATGGATGAAGTGTCTCGTTTTAAAGACAAAATTAGCTATAAGAGAGCCTTTGCCTGCATCCTTTGTTTCTAAAAAAATGCAACTAGCAACACAAGTGTCAAATCAGTTTATAATGTTATTTACCAACTTCTGGCAACTTTTACGACAGCCTATAGCATCTTTCCTTGCTGAGTAATTGGAAACACTTCTCAGCAATGATTACCCGCTAACTTGTTTTATTGGCCACCCCTCCCCTGGGGTTCCTGAGCCCCACTTTAGGAACCATTGTTCTCTATCATGGATGCCTG
Organism: Labroides dimidiatus; assembly: GCA_030710495.1. Lineage (NCBI taxonomy): Eukaryota > Metazoa > Chordata > Actinopteri > Labriformes > Labridae > Labroides > Labroides dimidiatus. The sequence continues at coordinate 6,787,838 of CM061159.1, forward strand.
TAATTAACAATTTTGTACCACAATGACTTAACAACCAGGTTTAAACTGTGATTATGTGCGTTTACACCTAGATATTAACACCCATAGCCCACTGTTGATGGTTAAATGCATAAACCCAAAGCTAAAAGGACAGTCTACCATGAAGAGTCACACCAAAGTGTGTTTTTACTTTTTACTCATCAGCTGCTCACATGACTTGTAAAGTTTGGCAAACAAATCGCAGATGAGTTTCAAAAAAATAAAGAGTTGTTAAACCATTTTCCTTTAAAAAAATAAATTAATTAAACACATGAATAAATAAATAAAAAAAACACTCCAACCTAAACAAATCTAAACTATAAGAGTGACTTCTTCCTTTGAGATGCTGCTCCCAGTTTGTAAACTTTATTCATGGCCTATGTTGAACTGGCACCATTTATTTCTGTGAGAAGGTCACTACAGTCTGGTGATTTTCCCTCAATAACATCCAGCACCTCAAAATTGCTCTATTATAAAACCCATAGGCTTCTGTAGACCAATCCCTCTAAAAACAACACTTTTTAAGAAAAATAATATCATGCAGATTTAATTCCCTATGGTGAGCATAAAAACATCATGTTATTCTTTCCTTTTTTTTTTACACGTACAGGCAGATCGCAGAGCCAGGATTTTGAGTCTTTTGGAGTGTTCTTGAATATATCACCTTGTATAACCGCTGCACTTTTAACAGGCTGCACATATTATTCCACATCCTTCTTTTAAAGTAAAAAAATGGCTCATGAATATGTATGAGGTGGAGAAATGTTTTAATCATTACAAGATTGATACAGCTCTGTTGTGTGGAGCAGAGTTGAATCCCTGTGCCACTGAATTCTTTATCGAGTGGCATCAAACCGCAATTATATTGACCCAGTTTTATATGAGCGAGGCGGGAGAAGCAACCTTTTCAGGCTTACTCTCTCTCACCTCCTTTTGTCGTAAAAACACTGCATTGTGGAACACAGTTTTCAACATCACAGGAGACATCTGAAGGCCTGGCCTTCTTCATCTGCAGTCTGTAGAAATCCTGCATCCCTGACATCCCTACATACATCAGTCCCTCCAGGACCAAAGTGGCTGATTTTGCAGCAGTTTTTTTTTTTTTTTTTTTTTTTTAAATTGCAGTGCCTGTTGCAATGTTTTTAGGGTTTTTGCAATGAAATTGTGGCAGTAACCAATAAATTGGAAATTAGTTGCAATTTTGTTTTAATGAAATACACAATGGGCTGCATGGTGGTGCAACAAGTGCTGCAGCCTCATAGCAAGAGGGTTGCAAGTTCGAATCCCCTGTTTGGGCAAGGTGTGCCTTTCTGTGTGGAGTTTGCATGCTCTCCCTGTGCTTGCGTGGGTTCTCTCCTGGTACTCCGACTACGTCCCACAAAACATGCTCATCGGGTTAATTTGTGATTCTTAATTGCCTGTGAGTGTGAGCATTAAAGGTTTTCTGTATGTGAGTGTGAACCCTGTGATTGACTGGCGACCAGTCCAGGGTGTACCCCGCCTCTCGCCAGCTGGGATAGGCTTCAGCCACCTGTGACCCTGAACAGGATAAGCGGGACAGAAGATGAATGAATGAAAATACACAATTCATTTGAAATCAAAAGCAACTTGATCCAGTGAGAATAAAACAGTATTGAGTATTCTAAGTTAAAGGCAGGGTTGGTCATCATGACAAACTAGCATGAATTTGAATGTAGCATCTCCTCAGGACTCTGTTTAGCCCCCAACCTCCCACACTCAGAGCTCCTCCTCACATGCACGAGTGCCGCTGATTTGCGATCATATGATCGTGACTGATTCAAAACCACAGACTCAAACTGGTCCCCAGCACATAGTTTTTGTTTGCACTACTTTACCAGTAATCATGGTATAGGTAGTTTTTCTGACGTAATTGGATCCCTCTTGGTTATGCACATTGAATCAGGGCTAGTGCACGCCGGCAAAATATACGTGCAGGAAGTGGGCAGAATGGAACAACAGGATTTGATTGGTTTAATGAATTGGATCCTAATTGCTAGGATTGGTTGGTGTTTTCTCAGGTTTACGCCTGCTGTAGACAGCAGATATTTTTGGCTCATCATGTATTGATTGACATCAAGACATAAACATAACAAAAAGTGTATCTAAATCTGATTGCCAAGACTACCTTTAAGTGTCACTCAGTGATCTCTCCCTCTCACTTTGTCTCTCACACTCATCACCTAATATCATTACACATTCAAATGTACATTTAGTGTACATCTTTGCTTCGTTAATACATGTGCACACACACAGACTCACACACTCTGTTTGTATCAGGTAAACTGCATGCAGCCTCTGTCACTGTGATCTGTCCCTGGGCTTCAGTCGTTCTCCTCGTGTGTTTTGCAGTAGAAAAGTGTTTGTCAACAGATGATTTTCACCTGTGTTCCACCACAATGTTGCAACGTTTTGTTCAGAACATTACTGCCTTCCACAGTCCTTAGCTGCAATATTTGCTGGTAATTTAGAGGCTTTTTTTGTGGGATGTGTTTGTAACTTCATGAACAAGGAAGTGAGAAACTGGAGGGGGCGGGTGAAAATATTCTGACTTGTCAAATTTGCAAATAAGTTGAAGTGATTAGACAAATTTGAAGGTCGCCCAGAATTGATGGGGTTTGACTGACTTTGCGTTAGTTGTTGCAATGGCAATATCATAACCAAAACATGGACTGACTTCCTGTCTCGAGACAGACACACTCACACACTCATCCACTGTGCCGACCCCTGAAAAAGGGAAAAGCCAGAAGAAGAAGATATCTTTTATTCCCTGCTCTTTATACTTGCACCCCTCAACACTGTGAGAGCAATAAAAAGTATTTGTAGTTTCTGAAAGACTCACCAAGACTTTTATTCTGTGCTGAGAACATCCACATACTCTGACTCTCATGCCTTTATTTGTCCTTTCATTCCTGCTACCCAATTCCATGATTGTCCCTGAAGGGTACATCAAGTTCCCCAGACTGTTTGAGATGATTATATGAACAAGTACAACTCAGTTGTTGAGAGTCTGCTTCAGCCAGATAGCTTTGTATCTTTGAAGCTGCTAAAATCTCTGATGCTGTAAAAGTAAAACACCAATCAACCTAACTCTGTTTGACTGTTTCAGCGTCAAAGATTTGTGTTTTCACCAGCAGGCTGCAACAACAGCTCCGTCATCTCCCCGAGCTGCAACCTCTAGTGGAGAGAAATTGGAACCATTAAAATAAATCTTGCTCTGCAGGGCTCGTTTCTTTATTCTAAAATCACAACAATGTGTTTTTTTCACAACATAACTGTTTTGTCATATTAAGATTGAGAGTCATTCATAAATTTGCCTTACTCGGTGCATGACTGAGGTGACGGCTCGGCTGTTTGTCAGAAGGTTTTCTTCAGCTCTGTCTTTTTCTGTCAGTTCCAAGGTTGAACGTTGGGTTGAATCAACCTTTTTTTTTTTTTTTTCATCAGCCAAGGTGATACCAAGCAGGTATTTCCACGAACATCAACAAATCATCCCAACTCCTGTCAGACCTGAAATCTGTCCTGATGTCACTTCCTCTCCATCTCATTAGTGTTCAGGTTTTCTGCAAATGTTTTATGTTAAATGTTAATATGATCAAATACAATTATAGCTCATACACCTCAGCTGTTAATTACATTACATGTTTCTGCCTGGTTTTAAAAACAGCACGGTTGATGTGGGCTCCTCTTGCCATTGGTCCAAATCAACATCAAAAGGAGACACACAGCCCTTGTGGTGTTTCTGTGTCTGATTACACAGCCATGGTGTTCATCCTCCATCCCTGTGCCTGGTCCATTACAGCCTCAACAAATCGAATGAAAAACCATCCTCACACTGGATATTTTGGAGCCTCTCTACCCCTTTGAAGGTAGAATGAATGAAAACATCACAATGAGGTCTGACAACCAAAGACATCAAAACCATTTACTGTACATCCTTTCTTAAACATATAGGATGAGAGTAGGAATGAGTCTCTTGTCTCAATAAAACAAACAAACAAAAAAAACATCAAAATTCTCCAGTCTAATGTTTCAAGCCTTTTTACATACTGCAAGAGGTTTAGTTTGTGATTCATGGTCTTGTTAATAGTAAACACACAACAAGGCATGTTTTAGGGCTGCTGTGGCTCAGTAGTAGCGTTGTTGCCCCACAATCAGTAGGTCATGGGTTTGATTCCAGCTCCTACAGTAACTTGAGCAAGACACTGAACCCCAAGTTACTCCCACTGTTGTTCAGTGGTGTTTGAATGTGGTGTTAATGTATTAGATATAGCTGATGGCTTCTGCCATAGCATCAGCCTGCCATCAGTGTGTTACTGTGGTCTGATTGGGTGAATGACGCTAGCAGTGTAAGGCGTTTTGAGTGGTCGGTAAGACTAGCAAAGCGCTGTATAAGTACTGGTCCATTTACCATCCATTTTTAGGTGTTTTCATACTAACAGACAAGTTCTGACCACTGCAACCTCATAATAATAATAATAATAATAATAATAATAATAATAATAATAATAATAATAATAATAAGTCTTGTTCAGGAATCAGAAATCATTTTTTGTCTTCACCATGAGATAGCAGCTGGTGAACTGTTAGCATGTGCTAATTCCCCCTCCTCTTTAGCCGGTGCATTAAAAATAGTTTGTTTTCAAAACAAACCAAATGTCAAGGTCACAATGTCAAATTTGTAGATTTCATATGGCAGTATAGAAACGAATGTAAGATGGCCAAATACTCTTCAGTCTTTTTATTCTCTGAAGACTAAAACCCTGTTCCCATGGGATTATTCTCACCTCTGATAATGTTTCATAACTGCGGAGGATGTCTGTGTTTTTAATCCCATGTGCATCAACCATGTTTGTTATTTGTAAAGTGAAAATTCCAGGGCAAATCAGCGACCTTATTTCAAGACACACAGAGGTCCTCTGATAATACTAATTCAGTCCAAATCAACATCTCTCTAATTTTGGGTGGTAATCTTCTTTTTTTTCAAGACGGTTTCTGCAGCTTTTTCTGATCATTTTCCAGTTAAAGATGATTCAGGCAGTGTTGGTCATTTTAAACTAAAGGTTTTAACAGCACTTTGGACAGACATGAGATGGAACATAAATATAACAATGAGAAAAACGCACCTCAGTGGTTTCATGTTACTCACAGATCAGCTAACACAATCATGATAAAAACATGTAAAACATACTAAAGTCAAACATTTAGACAGCTCCATCACCCAAGAGATCAAAAAACACAGAGTGTAAAATATGATTTGGAGTTTCTATCTGCACGCAGCAGGTTGGCACTGACGTGCTCTCTCAGAGCATCATATTAATGATAAAATCAGGGGAAGGACTCAGTAGCTTTTGTTTTAAGATAATTACATTTATTCAGCATGTACAGAAGTTTTCAACATATTTTTTTGGCTGAAATATAAAAGTTTGACGAAGGCTGGATGTGGATGTGAAGGCTGGCTGTGCACTGCAGAGTGAGGGTCTGCCTGTGGGTCTGTGTAAACAAAGAAACATGAGAAACACCAACTCATTTACAGGCTTTGCTTCTCCTGTGCGGATGTGCCACACCAAAAACTGACGTCAGGGGGTAATTCTAAAATTACCAGATGTCCCCATGTCATACTAATCCTGTGCTAACAGTACTTGAGATGATAAAAGAGCGGTCATGCACTTCACACTAACATAACTTGCTGAGCTGCAGGTTTCACAGCATTTCAACAGAGGCAGTCATTATTTTGTGTGCACATTGTGTACCGTGTAGGATATTTGTGTTATTTATCCCACTCTCTTCTTTTATGTGATGGCTCATGGTAATGAAATGTTTTTTCTCTGAGAAACTGCTTCTGCCATCTCCATTCCTGGTATCAGGAGCTTGTGTTTATGCACCGACATTGTGATATAGAGGCTGTCAGTTTGAGACAGACTAGAAATAACTTTCTCTACAATTCTGACAGATTATAAAAGTTGAAGTCAAACCGTGTCTGCTATTCTCCATTTAGACAGTCAAAATGTAAAGCTTTCTTTCAGAGTAGGAGGCACTCTGTGAGGTTTCAGGAAATGTATTTTTCTCCAGATCAGATCTCGTCCGTTGGCTTGCAAGTAACACCTGCACCCATGCATTTCCCCACCTGATAACTGCCTCACCACTGTCAGCAGGCCCTGCCAGAGTATTGTTCTGTTTGGAAGAACGGAGCTGTGTTCATTTCTGCTGTACGACTCTGTGAATGGCACTCATCAGGAGAGTAATCACAAGATGACAACATCTGTCTGCGCTGCTGTGCTTCTGTCAATCACGCCCAACACTGCCAATTTTTCCAACCATCGGCCTTCGGACATCATGTAAGCTTTTTTTCCCCCTAATAATTTACCTGTCAGTGCTCGACGTTTTAACCCTCAAACACATTCAGAAATGAAAATAATGAAAGAACCAGCAGAGGCTGATTCACTAAAGGACACACAGCATTGAGGGGCTGTGCTGATTAAATCCTGGAAGTTGTCAGAGATAGATAAAGAGGCAGAGACAAACCTGCACCAGTACCAAGCCAATTGTTTATTTCATTAAATTCGTATTATCACAAAGAGGAGACACTGGATGACTGCTACTGTTTAACTGTTGCCAAAATTATTTATGAGAGAACCAAAACTAGCTTTGGACTAACCCTCACTGATGAAGCAGTCTGAGGTGAAGTGGACTCCAGGAGCTTCAAAGATTTGAAATCTATTGCAGCGAAACCTTTTGGCTGGAATCGTGCACATGAGTCTTTTAATAGGGTGTGTTTGTTTTGGACATGAATGGAGATTGTATCTTCTTTTTAACACTACTTTTCTTTGTTCAAGGCAACTTTTTACTGGAAACAAAAGTCCTCACAGCCCCTTTAATATGACAGAATGATCTTTCTCTCAAGAACAGAGCTGAAGCTGTCATCTCTGACCCTTGGCCCTCAGCCTTAAACTCAGCTGGTTGCGGTTTGCAAACCGCAAACCAAACATTGATCTCACTCTGATACCAGAAGCTACAAAAAGAAGAAAACTGCTTTACACTTCTGTACCAACAACCAGACCTACATCAGCCTGAAGGCTTCTTCATTCAAAGCAAAATCTAAGAACACTCATAGGCAGTCTTTACCATATTTGAGTGTTGGTCATGCACTGTTAACTCAAAAAGGTTAATTATGGGAAATAAATCAGTGTATTTTTATGTGTACAGAATACAAATCATTTACCGTATTGACCCGAATATAGGACGACCCTGATAATAAGACGAGCCCCTCTCTTTTCAAGACCAAGCTTCAGAAAAAGACTCTGATATCCAAAATTTACTTTATCTAAAGAAACTTTTTTTTTTATTCTGAGAAAATCGTTTAAATAACAGAGACTGCTTTAGTTTTTGGCTGTAATTACAGTCACTAAGATCTGTAATTTAAATGTAATACTTTTGAGAGCTCTGCTAATGATGCCTTTTGTTACATTTATCAATAACAAACTCACACACACACTCCTGTCAGTCTCTTGGAAACAGCTGCTTTGAGGACCACGATCAGCTTTTCTTTTACAGTTAGTATTTTTCAGACGGTCTTTTTGAATGCTGTTTAACGTCTCTGCTGTATTGAGCGTCATTATCTTCAAATCGACATCATAACTTCTCCTCAGTTGTCTGTTAACTTGCCAAACTTTTGATCCTTGTTGCTCTGGACCATCGCCGTACCGCTCCATGTTTCCTCTCCTGTCACTGCGTCTCTGATGTGATTGACAGATCACATCAGATCAGATGACCTCAGACAACTAACAGCGTGTGTCAGTGGTCAGACCCAATTATAAGACGAGCCCACTTTTTCACATTATTTTTGGTGAAAGAAACCTCATCTTATATTCGGATCAATATGATACATTTATATATATTCTAATCTACGGAACTTCATGACTAAAATCATAATTTGTCCTCCTTTTTTCAGCAGTGGTTTTTACAGCAATCGTATGAACAAAACAGTTTACTCTGAACACCTAATCTGAGATAGATCTGCCCTCTGACTCAATTTTTCCCATCAAATTTGAGATCATTGTTTTCATATTTCATGTCATCTGTGTATTTTTTCTGGTCACAAAGTTTTCTGAAGGAATCCCATTATCCAGTGTTTCTCTTTTTATATAAACTACTGGCCTTTCAAATGCAATAAATCAGGCCGCTTGTTTTTCACTTCAGGCAGCCTGACCTCCAGTTCTCCTTGACTAAAGTTTCTCTCTCTCTTTCTCTGTCTTTGCTTATTCCCTATTTCTCTGTACTTCTCTTTTTTAACCCAGCGTTTTTTTCTCTGTGTGCACATAACATTGCACTCCCATGTCCTTTCAGGAGTATTAGAGGGGCTGTTTACTTTGCTCATTTGGACGATCCTCTAGCTTGAGGATGTGTGAGTCACCAGTTTAAAATCACAGATAGAAACCATTTTTTAGTTTAATAACAGGTTCATGATTCTGACCTAACCTCTCTTGGAAACCTTCTTAAGAACAGATTTAAAGAGATAAACTCTTGTTCAGATGTTGAGGCTCAGTGAGTGTGTTTAGTAACAGGTCTTAACTCTGACATCATCTGAATGCTTGTTAGAGAATAATGAATGTTAGAGAAGCTTTAGCTGCGGTCTCTCCAGCAGTGATGTGTTGAAGTGGGAGGTCTCCTGTTAATCTGACCATCCTTTGTGTTCTTATTTTCAGTTCTTATTCAGACAAGTTCATTACGGTTTGTGTCTTTAGGTGTTTTCACACCTGAAAGTCTGGACCTTAGTCCGCACCAAAGTTACACATTTGGTTCAGTCTGTTATGGTTTCACACTGTCATTGTCACAAACGAACTAACAGAATTTACACGACGAACCTATGTGATACCGTCATCAACTGTGTACTTTGCATGTCTCCGTAGTTTACGTTGATTGGTCATTTGGCTGGCGGTCGTCTGACGTCAACATGTTGAGCGGGAATTTAATTTTGTCAACAATGAATGAAATCACCATCATATCTTTGATGTTTTTATACCACCAACAGTGACAACTTGAAGAACTGTACATAATGCTGAGGTCGTCTTATGAGGTATATAATTAGACGACAACTTTATAATTGTTGAGAAAGTGTGTAATCCTGTGATTGGTATGAAGGTCCGAAACTTTCAAAATAATGCATTCACACTGGGCATGTACCAGACCGTGGTCCCGTTTGGTCCAGACAGAGACCACCTCTTTTGGTCGGACCAAGGTCCAACTGTTTAGGTTGGACCAAGGTCAAGGGGAGGTTCCACACCTCTCATTTTGTTTTGGATCAAACAGATAAGTCAGAAAGTCCGGACAAAACAACGTTGGTGTGAAAGAGGCTTTAGAAACTAACAGCTGATCTAGAGGAAGTACGATGTCTCATAGATGGAGGTGAGGCTAAATGTTCTCTTACTCATTAAAAAAAAAAAAAAAAAAAAAAAAAAAAAAAACAATTGATAGAAACAAACTCATGTTAAACCAAATGCTGTTCCATGTGGCAGCTTTAGCTGTGACCCTGTGTGTGAATATGGAAATGTCTCATTGTCAAAAAAGCCCATATGGCAGCTTTTCTTCAGTATGTAGTTAGTGAGAAGGAGGGCCATCAGAGAGAGTAAATATTCACAGCCTATCCACTGTGGCTGGAGCAAATCCATAATGCAGTGTCCATTAAACAAACTGTTTCTCCATCATATATCTCTAATCCTTTCAGTGGCCTGCAGCCAGAGACTAACTGGACTCTGTCCAATAACTAACGTGGAGTTCAAAAGAGGACAAAGGAAACAAAGGTGAGACTAAAAACAGTCATTATTCTGCATCATGTTTATTGTTCATCAAACAGCAACTCATCCAGCTGCCCAAAGCACAGTGCTGATGCTTCCCTTCCAGTAACTTTTAGGAGGACAGGCTGAAGCTTGATGGTGACACAATCCCAACACTGCAGAACTATGGAATCAACCTGGAGAATAAGACACTTCTCTTGGGTGGCTGATGGGGGAAAAACAGGGTAAAAGTCATCTATCATCTTTTACTGCTGTTGGGTCACATGAGGTTAGGGCCTAACCCAGCTGTCATTGGACATGAGGGCAGGGTACATCCTGGACAGGTCACCATCTTATCTCACTGCTGACATGAAGTGACACTTGCACCAACAGGAAATTTGGAGAGACCCTGAGAGTCCCTGCCAAGCTGGGAAACTGAGCCAGGATGCAACAGTTCTAGCCACTGCACCACAGTGCAGCCTCAAACAGGGTTTATAGTCAGGGATGAATCAGTTTTGATGAATAATGAACCGTTTTTGCTTGTTTCATAAAGCTGAACAAGTAGAGTAATCTATATTTGAGCAACAAATCTTTGGTAACGTTGGTCATCTAATGTCTGTTTTTGGTCATGTAACTGTTATTTATTTTTCAGATAAAACACACAACAATGATCAGTAAATTACAGTGATATCTATCTATCTATCTATCTATCTATCTATCTATCTATCTATCTATCTATCTATCTATCTATCTATCTATCTATAAATATATATAAATATAAATATATATATATATATATATATATATATATATATATATATATATATATATATATATATATATATATATATATATATATATATATATACCAAATTGATACACGGTTTTGTTTCCCCATTGTTTTCACAGTACAACTACAGCTGCTGGTACTTACTGTAAATTTCACAAGGTTTTTTATGTAGTGTATTGTTTTATCTTTAAAACCATGAAATGTGAAATGCATCTCCTTCAGCTTTACTTTGAAGATTTAGAACAACAAATGTTGAACACTGTTCAAATGTTGAGCATGGTCGAACAGTATTGTCCCGCAGAAAGTTGTGTAATGCTCTAAAACTGAGCAGGAAAAGACAATAATGAAAGAGAGACAAAGCATCAGAACATTTCAAGAAATATGTCTTTCCTAGTGAGAAATGAAGGGGAAGAAGAAGAGTTTCATCCAGCATCCAAAGACACACTCAGAAACTGGGACTGGAAACTCTGACAGGAAGAGGTCTGACAGAGCTAAAGCCAAAAACAGATCAAAAAACAAGTTTCTGAGAGTCAACAGCTTTAAAGAGGCCGTAGAGTCGCAGTCTCAGTTACTATGAGGAGAAGAGTTTGAGATGCAGGTCTGACAGGTCAAACTGCAGGAAGAAAGACATCCATCACGAAGACAGAGTCAGAAGAAGAAAAAGAGGCTGGACTGGACCATCAAACACCACCAATGGACTACTGAAGATCAGATGATGGTGTTAATAAATCAAAGTTTGAAATCTTTACTTCATCACACAGGATTTTTGTACGACGTCGGTCAAGTCAGTTAAAGAAAGGATGGTTCCTCAGTGTGAGACATCAAATGTAAACATGGTGGTGGAAGCATGAGGGTCTGTTGTTTTGCTGGATCCAGTGTCAGCGACAGAGGGAGAGAAAACAAAACCAGCTTCCACAGAAGTCTGCAGCGCCCCCCATGCAGGACCCTCTAGAATGAGCCTCGTCGGTCAGGGGTTCATCTTACAGCAAGATTATGAGTCAAAGCATGAGTCCAAGCTCTGCCAGAAAAAGAGTAAAGAAGAAGAAAGACAGCTTGAAAACATGGAGGGTGCTGCCAGCACAGTCTGAGTCTGCAGACTTCATAAACCCTTTGGAGCTGGTTTGTGATGAACTGGACAGAAGAGTGAAAGCAAAGAAAGCTACAAATGCCCAACATTTAGAGGAACTTCTGCTGGAACAGAGCTGGAGGAAGTTTCTGAAGAATATTTGATTTCCATTTCAGAAAGAAAACCAGGAGTGTGTCTAGCTGTCAGACCTGGCAAAGGTGGAAACTTTGAGGAGTTCAAAGTTTAGAACACATTTAGTTTATGAATTAATGTCATTATTTATTTATTTTTTTAATGTCAGTCATTTATCTGTTCCAAACTTTTATTTCAGATTACAATAAGATATAAAACTGCATCATTTCATTAAAAACTGGAAAAACTGCGTTGTTCTAAAACTTTTGGTCAGGAGTGTATATAGTCATGTGCATCACTCCAGAACTTCAGAAATCCTGTTTCAGTGACTTTTCTGTCAAGCCACAAGAAAAAATGAGCCTAAAAGGCAACATAGAGCATTGTGTTTTAAAGCATTAAAGTACCACTCTCCCAACCTCTAAAACTAATGGCTGAAATACACCAGGTGCATCTCCCGTCCTGCTCCGCTCCTTCATGGCACTGGATCACATAGGTTTCCATTCAAGCCAATGTGTCTGCTTACACTGGATTTGTTCCAATGTGGTCTGGCAGGTTGCAGCAAATATGCAAACCATCCTGACTTTGCTGGATGCTGGAGCTGTGACACATCAGTTCACCAATCAAACTGGAATTAGTGCAAGAAAACCACAGAAAAAGAGCCGGTGACTTTTAAAATAAAACAAAGTGTGCCAAAACCGGATCATATTTAGCCTGACTAAAACAACAAATACAGATATTGAGCAGAGTCAGACCAGGAGTTTAACAGGTTTGAGGTTTTACAGCCCAAACATGAATGGAGAGAGGCTCATCGGTGGAGTGGGAAGCATGGGAATCCTGGGGTCTGTGACTCCAGCTGTCTGTCAGTCCTGTGGCTTGCTTCAACGGAGAGGAGCAGGACAGGGGACGCATCTGGTGTATTTGACGCATGATATGTTTGGATTGAGAAGGTCTTTGTTTTTGAGGATTTATTCATACAACCTCATTATTAGGGGTAAGAGGAAAAAACATGTTTCACACAAGTATTAGGATTTTTTGTTTTACAAGTTCTTTTTAAAAATCTTTTTTTTTGTTAAAAAAATGTTTGTTTGTTTGTTTGTTTAATTTAAATCCTTCATTCTAGTCTTTGTTTATAAGCTGGGTTGGAAAAAAAATTACTAATAACATTACTAATTTTCTCCTGCGGAGGGCCAAATGTTTTTCTTTGATTTTTTGTAATATGATGTTAGACTCCCTGCATACATTTTGCAAACTGACTCGCATGTGATGTTCATTTTTTGAGGAAACATGGCTCCTGATAAAGTCTGTAGACAATTTAATTTTAATAAGCATTTAATAAGTATTTGATACATTTTAATAAATTGCTTTAATACCCAATTTAATTTGAACTGGCATCCCAAAAACATTAAAGAATCAAATCAGGAGAAAAGCATATCCTCTCAGCCCTTGTGATTATAGTTTCAGACAGTACAATGAAAAATATTTCAACATTTCTCAATCTCTATCCTGTTCAACATTCTATCGTCCACATCTTCTGTAAAATGTGGCATCATTAGCAGCTTCAGTTCATTTGCTGGTGTTCCTGACACCACGTTGGTGTGAAGGTTCTAAATGATACGGCATGAAAAACAACAATAACACAAGGTGGCAACAAGGAAGATTTGAGACTTTCCAGGAACGCTGTTAAACTGAGGCGGAGGGCGGCCCACTTTGGTGCTGAACTAACACACACACACACACACACACACACACACACACACACACACACACACACACACACACACACACACACACACACACACACACAAAAACACACACACACACACACACACACACACACACATTGTCCTCTGAGGGAACAGTCCATTATCACTGGTGACAAACATGAAAAGGAAACGGTGAGGAGCGAGCCTTGAAAAATACCACACTGCAAGAAAAAACATTTGAGATTCTGACTGCCTGCAAGAATTTCTTCAGCATCGTCCCACAGTCTCTTTTTTCATTAGAACAACTCCAAGAAATGTCAAGTAAGATAACCCATTATCTTCCCTGCTGACAATAACACACACACACACACTCACACACACACACACACACACACACTAAGACAGCATCCTCGGCTTCAGAGCAAAAGAAGCCTGAGTATTACTTTCAAGTGTGGTTCTGCTGCTTCATTTACCATTTCTCCTGCTGTGCGTCAGCTCTGACTATGTAGTGACATCCTGTCTGAAGGAGAGATACAAGCAACATCACCACTGACAGTGTTTCTGTGATTTTCATCTTATGAAAAGGGAGTACAATAAAACCTTTCAGTGTGTGTGTTCCTGCTCTTAAATCTGTCAGTCCTCTGCTTTCTGAAACGTTCTCTGTGTCTCTTTTTACTCTGTAAACAATGCTGAAGCTGCGCTTGCACAGATGCAGAGAGAATGAACATTAAAAGATATGACGTCTCATACCAGCTTGGTAGCATTCACTTTACAAAAAGTGAGGGGTTACGATACTCTGATATTTATGCAGTAAAATTACCTCTTACATCCTTTATATAGTAAGTTCATTCAGGTGTTTAATTTAGAGTCTAGAGGAGCAATAAACAACCAGTGCACGGGACAGAATATCCCTTTAAAGAGGGGGTATTCTGCTTCCCTGTATTTTAAACACTGAAGATTGAACTGAAGATTTTGAAACTGCTACATATTTATATGTTGTAGAATCTCTAAATGTGTCTGTAAACTGATCACAGCATAAAAAAAGAGCACAAGCACTACACCTTCACGAGCCCTTCACAAGACTTGCTGAAATGATGAGGTCATCACATAAGGATCTCCTGACTGGTTCAAGACACTTTGGAGGGATGGGCCTCAAACACCGAGGTCTGCCATAGCTCCATAGCCCCCCTGACAGGCCTCCAGAGGGCTGGCCAATCAGAAGGAAGGGGGTTTGTGGAGCAGGGAGTCTTAAAGAGACTCTTAAATGAGACAGGTTAGGATTTTTTTGAGCTATAAATTATGTAAAGATAAC